>SJYA01002280.1:741043-780780 GCA_006410615.1 Neotragus moschatus | reverse complement strand
TAAGCCAACTTTTTCACTCTCCTCTTTCATTTTCATCAAGAGGCTCTTTAGTTCCTCTTCACGTTCTGCCATAAGGGTGGTGTCATCTGCATATCTGAGGTGATTGATATTTCTCCCAGCAATCTTGATTCCAGCTTGTGTTTCTTCCAATCCAGAGTTTCTCATGATGTATTCTGCATAGAAGTTAAATAAGCAGGGTGACAATATACAGCCTTGACGTACTCCTTTTCCTATTTGGAACCAATCTGTTCTAGGAGGAAATTGTCTCTTCTGGATGAAGATAGGTCTTTGTTCCAACTTCCCCATCAATGACTAATTAAGTAAATGAAGTCACTTCTTCCCTGGAATTCAGATAACTTTAATAATTTAGTGGGGGCGGAGGGGCGTCTTCCCTGGTAGCTCAGCTAGTAAAGAATCTGCCTGTAATGTAGGAGACCCCAGTTCCATTCCTGGGTTGGGAAGATCCCCTGGAGAAGGGATAGACTACCCACTCCAGTATTCTTGGGCTTCCCTGGTGGCTCAGCTGGTAAAGAATCTGCCTGCAGTGCAGGAGACCCCAGTTCAATTCCTGGGTCGGGAAGATCCCCTGGAGAAGGGAACGGCTACCTACTCCAGTATTCTGGCCTGGAGAATTCCATGGACTGTATAGTCCATGGGGTTGCAAAGAGTCAGACACGACTGAGCGACTTTCACTTTCACTAATTTAAAGGGAGAGGTGGCAGGAGGCACCTACTGTAGCTTTAGAAATCTCGGCACTATATTAATTGGGTCTCCAGTAACAAAAGCAATACCTTGATGATAGTTTAGCTCCTGAAGCCTCTGCTTCCTTGTTTGAAAGTGGAGAACACGATGAACAAGTGACATCATGGTCTTCGGCAGACCCTTTCAGCATCCCCTCACTCTTGGTAATGGCTTCTTGTCTCCCCCTCAGCTTTGCCCACAGGACAATGGAGCTGTGAAAGAAGGCATGGTTTACTGTGCATCGTAAGCATTGCGTCAAAGCTGAGTTGCCATCAACCAGTGTCTGCCTGCCCTCTGAACTTTGTTTCCAGGAAACTGGGTTCCCTCTTATATCCTGACACTTTTAGCCACGTCACCCAAAATGCTGGATTCAGTGCTCTTTTCATATGGTCATTTTAGTTAAATGACTGCTTTGAAATGTCAGTATTAAATTAACGGTACGTCTAAGTTCCCAAACATGAGATTTGTACTGAATAGTTTGAAGTTTTTAACCTCCTTCCTATCTTCCACTACAGCCAGGGTTTTGAAATATAACCTAACAAGCAGGTGTTTAAATTCTGACATAATTTTGGTACCTTTTTAAAAACTAAAATTATAGGCCAATTCAGTTGAAATGGTTAAACGCAATTTGCGTGCATAGTTGTAACCTCACTTGGTTCTTTACAAAATTTTTAAAATCTTAATTATTGTTTCTAGGAAGTCTCCCAGGAGGCAAAGCTAATGAGCCTTGCATTATTCCATCAGTGTGTATGTCTGACCCTGTGTGAGGCGCAACAGGGTTAAAGAATGAGCCACGGGCCCTACTCTTAAAGCCCTTGCAGTTCGATTGAGAAATGAAGCTCGTGGGCAAAGGATTATAATACACTGGCACGAGAACCCACATAAAGAGATGTGCTAAGTGCTGTGGGAAGCAGAATAAAAAGTGACTAATTCTTCCTGGGGGATCAGGGAAGGCTTCACAGGTGTTGACCCATTTGAACCAGGGGCCTGAACTGAGCTATTCAACAGTAAGTTGATTGATGGAGATTAGAGAATGGGCGTCGTAATTGTACATTCACATTCTGGTAGTGACAAGGGAATGTTTAACTGTGGCGCACGAGGAGAAAGTATGTACTATATCACTATTTAAGTCCTTTATCAGCATTGTGCTTTACTTTATAAGAAGAGAGCTTTGCCAACATTTATCCTTCTGGTTTTAGAAAGAGCATAGGCATAATAGAAATAAACTTGGCATATTTTGAGGAGCCATGATTTAGAGATTTGAAGTTTCAATAGTTCATTCTCTTCTTCTCTTTCTCTGCCATCTAAAAGAAAGAGATTTAATTTCTTCTTAACTATTTCCAATTTTTAAAAATTGTTCTCTAACTATGGCTCCTGTTTCTCATTGTATTAACCAGAGACTCTTTGACTGTAAGGAACAGAAATCTACCCCAATTAGTTCAGGTAACACAGTGGGATATGGAAAAGATATGGTATGTTTTCCACAGGACTCAATCAAAGGAAGCGTTTCTGTACCTGGTGGGCGTAAGCATGGAAACTGGTTAAGACCAAAAGTTGCTCTCGCGGTCTCTGCTCTTTCTTTCTCTCTTTCTTCTTCCTGCTTCACCCTCCACCCCACAGAGCAGACGTCCTGTTTGCTTTGTCTCTCCTCTTTCCCTATAATCTCAGCTTGTCCTGGCAGCACTTTGGTCCCTGCTGTATAGCAGTTTTCTGATGGAAAATTCAACATTGCTTCACCACAGTCTCAAGAGAAAGTCTAGCCAATTCATGTCTATTAATTAGCTACCCTTGAGTTAGGTAGTCATACCTGTCTCATCAGTTACTGTAGAAGGGGGGTGAGGGTGGGGGGTGAGGAGTCACGTGGTTGGTAGGACTTTTCTTCCCCCAGGTAGGGACAGGACAGAAGGGTGAATTGAAAAAGGTAAGCAAAAATTGAACAATATTCTGCCATGGGCCCCTGAGAAGCAAACTGGTATGTAATCAAAGATGACAATTTAATTCTTCTTAACAGTGTTTTTTATAGTTAGACAGCAGAGTGCCCTTAAGTGCCTGTCAGTTCAGTTCAGTTCTATTGCTCAGTCGTGTCCGACTCTTTGCAATCCCATGAATCGCAGCATGCCAGGCCTCCCTGTCCATCACCAACTCCCGGAAGTGTCTGTTGCAGAACAATTTCATCTCTTATACACTTAGCATCTCACAGATAAACAGGAGATGCACACTCTACCAGCATGTGACTCTTAACAGCACCCCTGTTTCTCATTTGCTGTTGCGTCTTAAAGGTCAAGGTAGATGAGAAAAACCATGAATTTGACGTCACATGGAGTTACTTCCATTTCTTGCTAACTCAGTGGCCATAAACTAGTTCCAACCTCTTAGAATCTGTTTTCTGATTCACAAAATGGGGCTGACTTGTACCTCCCCAGCCACTCTAGATGCTTGTGAGAAACATGATAAATGCGCATTGAATGATTTTGTGAATAGTAAAACACTATACTGATGAGTTCAGTTATTAATCGATTATGTTAGTGGTGGCATCCAAGATAGCGTTTTGGTTGATATTCAGCATGAGTTACTGAGGGATTAGACACTCTGGCATCTGCTCATCTAAGGCAGGGCATGCATGGTTTTGGGCAGGACTTGTAAACACACCCAAGTTCCTGCTTTTCTACCTCCCTGGGCTGTCATCGTGCACTTGGGAGTCCCCCGGATGAAAGGTATGATGGAAGGTCATAGGTGCGCTGCTCCTCCATCAGCGTGCATGTCACCGTGACTCCTGTTCACGACAGGGAGCCTTTTGCTTTGCTCATTTGTGAGCTGGAACTATTTTAATCATCGTAATGGTATTAAGTGGGCTGTTATCTGGGTGCTTCTTTTAATTAGATGATGGTAAGAGAAAAACAAGGATCACAAATTATTCCCTTTTGCAAATGAGTAAAAGATACTGAATTATTTATTGAAGTTCACTCAGCTAGTAAGTCAAAGAGCTAGGATTCAACCCAGTCCTGTTTGACTCTAGTTCCCACATTTTCCCCACTATGCCTTCCTGCCACCAGATCTTCAGAGTCTACATGTTTAATTTCTACCTGGACTCTTCAGACCCCAAAAGGGTCTATGAAGATAGAAATAAAAGTCTATGAACTATTTTCAGTATTTCAAAAATTGTAGTGAGAAATCTTACATTTAACTGCAACAGAGCAGAATTATGTTAACTTTTTTCACCCCATGGTGACCTAATTTGTCAGTTATTGATTGTTTAATTCACACAAGAAAACTAATTAAATATTCCAAAATATCGTATGTTAGACAAAGGGCTTCAAATTCTGAAGCCTTTGGAGGGTACATGGGGGTCCTTGATGGTGAAAAGATTATGAAATGCAACCTAATCCCCAGACTGCAAACTCATGGGTCATCAGCCAGCCAAATCTAGCCCAAAGGTGTTTTGTTTGCCTCATAAAGTATTTTTTCCAACTGACCAGCATTTAAAAATTGAAAGATTTCACATCAAAAAGCAGATTTTTTTTTTTAGCTTCTTTTGAGAATTCAGAATTTTTAGCAGTACTGACTCTGTATTTACCCATGACATTAACCAGCTGGCTCCTTAGAGCGGCTATGTACTTTGCAGTTTACCAGACTCCACCTGGCCCAATTTGTTTGCCTCATTCATTCATGTTACCTATGGGGCCCCTATAAGCATTGGAATCTCTGATGCCCTGGCTCATCCAGTCTCCTTATTTTGTTGCTTAGGTACAAAGTTAAACCCATCCGCTAGTGGTAGTCACACACACATTTTGTACCCTATAGAGTTTGTGTCTTGGGCTTCTTCTTAAGGCCTTTCATGCACACTTGTCTGCTTGGCTCTTCTGTATCTTTGAGAACAGGAGTCACATTCTCATTATTGTTTAAGGGGTTGGGAATGCAAAGAAGAGTAAGACAGAGTTCCTGAGAAAGGTCAGGTAGTCTAGCGTTGTTTCTTTGTAATTCATGAAAGTATCTAGGACCCTGATAAGTACCAAGTGCCTTTTCAAGACCTACTTGCTAGAGTATTGTGAAACTCTTGTCAGAAAGACCTAGGTTAAAGTTCTGGTCACTGTTAATTATCCATGTAAGCAGTTTACGCAAACTCCTGGGTTTCAGCTCTCTTGTCTGTAAAATGGGTATAATTATAATGCCTGTGGGGTGAAATGAAGATGGAATGATCTGATGCTCATAAAGGTTAGGCACGGTGCTTACCATTTAATAACTGTGAGAATATGTTAACTCAGGGTTAAACATGCAGTTGGCACTAAGTTAATGCTTGTTGAATTAACAAATGAACAGGTAGAAAAAATTGAGTGTAAGGATTTAAATGTGTTTAAACCAGTAAATATCTATCAAAGAAGAGGTCACCAGAAATGTGTCTAGCAGGCCTGGAGACCACAAATTTTTGATGGCTTTGAATGTCTGGTTTTGAGGAGACTACAGGAAGCACATTCTGTGGGAGACTCAGCACCCACAGCTCTTACGCAGACGGGTAAGTTCGCCTCTGTGGACTAACATTGGCCTCAGTTTAACGCAGGTTGGTGTAAGGTTGAGAACAGAGGAATGCATTTCTAATAAAGTTGCAAAGTAGACTCATGCTCAGTGTTTTCAGAACATCTTCAGGGCTTCACGACTGGCCCGTGGGCTGGCCTCCGTGATACAGCAGGTTGACATTATCTCCGTGAAGGATTGTTGCAGTTGCTAAGGTGACTACTAGAAGGGGGAAAAGCATCAGCCGACTTTCCCGATTTTCCCGGGGCCCCTGGACTGCTTCCTCCTTTTACAGCCTCAAAGGCCAGGCAGAGGGGAACAGACTTACTCACTGCATGCCACTGCATGTTACTGATTGTTACACTGATCCGCTAAAACCGTTTACCATTCAGATGACAAAACTGAAGCTCAGCGAGATCAAGGGACATGTTCCAGTTAGGACAGCAGCAGAACCAGAACTCTGGCTCTTTCCATATCTCCACAGAGCGTCCCACAGCCGACCTCTCCCTCCTAAGGATTCCTCTTGGCCCTCAACCCCCTCCTCATCCTCACTCCCAAAGGGAAGCTCAAGTAAAGGGCACCAAAGTGGATTTCCTGGGTGAATACACGCTGCCCACTCTCTTCTTACTCATTTTCAATGCATGTTTATTAAACACCTCTATTATGCCAGGCACAGCTCTTATGACTAAAGATACACGATGAACAAGGCAGGTGCGATCCCTTCCCTGGTGGAATTTAATTCTAGTGAGAAGAGATAGAAAAAAAAAAAAACTAGTAAACCATTAAATGAAGAAAATAATTTCAGATCGCAGTGTTAGAAAGGAAATGAAAAAGCGTGACTTGGTAGAAGGGGGCTGGGGAGACGAAGCTGCTAAAGATAAGGTGTTCAAAAAAGGGCTAAGGAGGTCACTTTTGAGCTGAAACCTGACTGAACAAAGGGGCCAGCCAAGCAAAAATGGGCATGTGAGCATTAGAGGCAAAGGGATCGAGAGTTCAGACTTGAGGCTGGCCGCTGGTGACCGTCACAGCAGGCCACTTCACCTTTTAGACTTTTTGGAAATATAACATGCCTCATAATGGAACATGTTTCTGATTTATAATCTGAATCATAGTATTACATTATTCGGTATTACTCTTTTTCTTGGTATTCCGCAATGGGTTAGTAATGTGGCTTCAAGAAGGCTATGATCGCTACAAGTCATGGAGACAAGCTGGCTTTATCAACAAAGAGAGGACATGCGAGTTTACCTATGTTTCCTTCTAGAGAACCACATACCTCAGGCTGAGCCTGAGGACCTCACATGGTACGTTCAAGGATGGCATACCCAGGTATGGCAGAGTCAGACACCCAGTCACACACAGACAGAACTCAGACACCTAGGAGGCAGGCTGCTGGGGGGTGTGAACATTTATTTTACTGCTATATAGCATTATTCCCAGGATACCTTTGGTTATCACAGGATAACCAGGATAGCCTGGTTACCACAAGGAAGGAAATAAAATTCTTTCTGTGTAGGTAAGTATGGACACAGTATGTATGGACACAGCAAAAAATAGTTTAGGAGGTAGAAATAGGGGACTGTCATGAACTCAAACTGGGATCAAGTGGGGTGACTTAAAGCAACAAATCACTGCCTAGACCTAACATAGGCTGTCCCAACCCAGATACCCCAAAAGTAATAACAGGAATTAGAAAGCTATTTGCAGTATCTGAAAAGTCTGAATGGACAATGAAACTACAAAGGCTCTCATTTACTTCTCATGTCCTTTCAGGTCTTTCTTTCATTGGTTCCTTAATGAGTTATTTCTGTGTGCCAGGTATCAGTGAGAAGCGCTATGAAATTTTTTAAGTGGGTAAAATAGGGATCCTTGTTGTTGAGACATTTAAAGCATCTGGTGGAGCAAAGAGACAGGAGATGGCTCATTACAGAGCAATGGAACGTGTGCTGGTCCGGGCGTATGCAGTGCTTTGAGAAGCCCGGAGGGCAGGAGAAAGGCAAGCGATAGGGCCTTGGAGAGCTTCCTAGAGGAGACATTACTAAACCTAAGTTTAAAGGACATAGATAAACTAGCCAGATGGGTCCAAGGGAATGAAGTTCTTGGCAGAGGAAGGATCATGTACTTATATATAGGGCTTTTAATTCTCCAGAGTACTTAATGCATTGTATCAGAGTTGTGTTCAGCTTTGAGTAAGAGAAAACTCTGGTATCAGTAGCTTAAGCAAACAGAGGTTTGTTTGTTTCATATAATAAGTTTGGAGGGAGCTGAGTGCTGGCTTTGGTTCAGTGGCTAATGATGACCGTACTGCCATCTTCCTCTGAAACTCCCTGGGCTTTTCCTTTGTGCTCGTTGCCTTATGATTGAGAAAGGGCAGCAGCTCTGGATGTCATATCCATATTCAAGCATGAAGAAGGGCCGTGTCTGCATTCATCAGAAAATGAACACTTTTTTTCCCAGCAAACAGCCCCCCACATACAACCGGAAGACTTATCCTTCTACGTCAGAGGCTTGAACTGGGCTCCGCGTCCCCATCCCCCACTGCAGTACGGGCTTGGTATGCAGATATTTAACCCTTCCTCAGCCCAGAGTAGAAGGCAGCAGGGAGAGCGAGTTGACAGCGACTCAATCCAGCCAGTCAGCAGTATCTTGCCAAACTTTCCATCTCGCTTGCTCTTTGTGATAAGCTCACGCAGTAGGAAGAGCCAGTGTTGTTAGGTCCACTTTGCAGAAGAAACTGAGATTTGGGGAGCCGGATGGTGCCTGAAATCACAGAGCTGAACATTTATTTAGTGATAACAAAAAAAGAAAAGGGAGCGCTAGTGTTGACACATGCTTATTGCACACCAGACTCTAGCTGAGCACTTAACGTACGGTCTCTCCTTTCCTCCCCATGCAGTCCTTGAGGTCTGTCTCCTCTTGTTAGAAATGGGTGGTCCAGGTATGCACACAAGCAAGGGCATACTGACGTGGCTTGCCCAGGATCACAGAACTAGCGTACAACAGAGCCAGGATTCAGACCTCACTTCTCCAGCGTCAGCCTGATGCCCTTCTTGCCTCTGCTGCCTTGAAACTCTCATAACTTTCTCCCTATGAACCCAGTGAATGTGCCAGCTCACTGATATTGCCCAGCGCCCTTGAAGCTACCTCATCCCAAGCTCCTCTTACTCCTTCTAATTTATTTGACCCACTCCTGTTTCTTCATTATTGCTTTATGGACACGGAATCCAGCAACACATTATTTCAAATGTCCTGCCATTATGAATGCATTTCCTTTCATTGTAATAGCACCAGCCATAATGAATACATTCCGGATCCGTGCAGATGTCACTGGTGTTTTCAATGCTCCATTCTAATTTATGTTGGGAAATGAATACTTAAAGTATTGCCCAGGCTCCCATTACTCCAGAGAAAATGAGGGCCGCCCTGTGTGTGTGCATATGTTTCTGCATTCGTGCAGCAGATAGGATGTTTGGGTCGGAATGAATTGTGTGCCTGAAGTAGGAGTCTGGCTCTTTCCTGGAAGGGCACATTGGAAGTAATGTGCTGTGAACATCAGCAAACCTATGCAAGCAGGTCTCCTAAGGGATAGAAGGGCCTACCCAGTCGGCATAAATTATAGTCAGACATTGTTAGAAAGGCAGAGAGAGAGCCTTGCTGATTGAGAGGTCCAAGTTTGGGGGTACCCCGAAGATCTTCTTGACCTCGTGTGTATAGCCAGCAGGGTTGATGTGCTTGGTACCAGCCAAGCTCATCAGTCAGCACACACCGTCACAGCCTTTTTGATATTGAGGGTAAAGAGTGAGACAGGCCCCCCAGGGAGCAGAATGTGCTCAGTTTGGAATTAATTATGTGACCTGACCTTTATGGTGAGAGTCTGTCTATGAAATAGAGGGATGGTAATAGTCACAGA
This sequence comes from Neotragus moschatus, assembly GCA_006410615.1. Classification (NCBI taxonomy): domain Eukaryota; kingdom Metazoa; phylum Chordata; class Mammalia; order Artiodactyla; family Bovidae; genus Neotragus; species Neotragus moschatus. The sequence continues at coordinate 771,620 of SJYA01002280.1, read as the reverse complement.
GTCTGAAATGCCCAATAGTAGTAGAACGTTGCCTTTATGGAGAGAGGCTGGGGCAGGCCTCCCCTATATTTGAAACAATTTATGGGCCAAGAAGTGCTAGACATTTAGCCTGCTGTCTGCAGGGGGTTCTTAGGGTGATATGTTTTTAGTTATATCTGAATGATGCTAAAGCTGAAACTCCAGTACTTTGGCTACCTCATGTGAAGAGTTGACTCATTGGAAAAGACTGAAGCTGGGAGGGATTGGGGGCAGAAGGAAAAGGGGACGACAGAGGATGAGATGGCTGGATGGCATCACTGACTCGATGGACGTGAGTTTGAGTGAACTCCGGGAGATGGTGATGGACAGGGAGGCCTGGAGTGCTGCGATTCATGGGGTCGCAAAGAGTGGGACACGTCTGAGCGACTGAACTGAACTGAACTGATACCAAACATATCCTTTCCAAGGCTTGGGATCTCAGCAGTTAAAGGGTACATGGAAGATAACTTGTCAGGCCCAATATTGTGAATCCCCATTCAAAGGTTCTAGGAATTTTAAAGGAGGTGATGTGGTGGTTTACAGAATGTAAGAGTATCCTAAATTTCTATAAAATCCTATGTTTTTATACCACACCTATTTCAGCGAAATCTTTTAGATATTCAGGAGTTGCCCGTTAATAAAAGTTGGCCACTGAGTGATTGCAAGGCAAATTAAAGAAGAAATAGAGGTTGCAAACTGAATTTAGAATGGGTAATGGGTGTGGGTGTGCGTGTTTGTACACACATATGCAACATGCAAATATTGGGAGGGGTCTGGAAATGTTTGGTTTTGCCTTTAATAAAAAAGGGGCAAGCATGACTCTAAAATTTGGCTTGAGGGGGCAAAATTTCTTTCTAGTCTCTAAGTAATCTTAAATCTCACTACATTTTTATTGCTGAAAATCTATCAAAAAAATGAGGCTGTGGAATTTCAATATCTATCCTTTTCTGTTTCATAGGGAGAGCTTTTCCCTCTGAGTCTCTGGAGCCTTAATTTTTATACAGTTCGTCACCTGACTCTTCTGTCAATACCTGAAAGACAGCCTTGAGAGAACTAGTTTGCCCAAATCTACCTACAAGTATAAGCCCAGTTAAGACCAGTGCAGCACTCAGAAAAGTTACTGCTCTTCCCTTCCTTCATGCCACAAAGCTACTTGAACTTGTCCTACACTGAAAAGTCTGTTTTACAGGAAGTTCTGTAGAACCAAATAAACTGTTTGAGGGTTTAGGTAAAACACAAATGAATCTAGCTCTGAGTTGAATCTCTTGCGTCTCAAAGTCTCCATTCTTGCAAATTCAAACAACTGGAATGGCTTGCTGTAGCCTCGAAAAGAAAAGGGGTCAAACAGTAAGAGAAAGCTTTTGTTCACCATTTCCTCAGGGGCAGTGATATAAAGCACAGTTTATTTTTGCCCGGTGGCAGGGTTTAGTCCTGCTTCAACCTGGAAAGCCTTTCTGAAAGGGGTCCAGGAGTGAGGATGCAGATAGAAGCTGTCTCCTGCAGCAGCGGCTTCAGGTTTCCATCGACTTTGAGCAAGATGCAGTTTACCACCAGCTTTGAGTCAGAAGTATCAGAGATTAAAACCCACAGAGAAATCTAGGTCTCTGTGCCCCTGTTGGGGTCAGAGTGAGGAGCAGGAGATAGGACACAGTATCAGCCCGATTCTCCTTCAGTTCACTGCTCCCTGCTCGACTAAGCTGGCTGACAAGCCAGGGAAGCAGCCTAAACTGCCCTCCCGAGGAGCCGCCCATCTTACGAGAGTAAATGTGCCTTCAGGGGACTGTATAACTGGAAAGCAGTGCCATTTGCATCAATTCATCCTACACCTGTCTTTTGCCTCCTGAAGTGCTCAAGGCTCCTGCCATATATATGTGTGTGTGTGTGTGTTTATATGTATATATATAGCATAAGTTTCTAGTCTCTAAGTAGCTGTGCTGACGGTCTACTCTAAGATGATTGATGGGCTTCCCTGGTGGCTTAGTGGTAAAGAACCCACCTGCCAACTCAGGAGGTACAGGTTGGAGCCCTGGGTCCGGAAGATCCCCTGGAGGAGGAACTGACAACCCACTCCAGTATTCTTGCCTGAAAAATCCCACAGATAAAGGAGACTACGGTCCATAGGGTCGCAGAAGAGTCGGACAGGACTTAGCGTCTGAACAACGAAGATGACTGAAAAGATGGGGAGAAGACCGGCACCCAGGAGGACAGGACTTAGCGTCTGAACGACGACGATGACTGAACAGATGGGGAGAAGACCGGCACCCAGGAGGACAGGACTCTGTTCCCTGAACTCAAATTGTCTGTGCTTCCACTGGCATTCTTTTGTAACAGTTGTTCTTGGCTATGAAACAAACTCAAGATTAAAAAAATTTTTCAATAATAAATACTATCTACTGAATGGGAACTAGTTGAAGCTAAACATATGTATTTTCCAAAACTGTCTGAAATAAAAACAAATTGCAATAATTAAGTATTTACCTTGTGCCAGATATTATATTAAGGATTCTAATAATGTATCTTATTTAGATTTCACAACTACTCAATTATAAAGGTTTTATTGAACACGTTTTACAGATGAGGATACTAAACCCAAAGAGGAAAGTGACCCAGGTTACATTGTCTGCTTATCTCAGAACCCAGTCCTTCTCTTCTAGGTGGTTATTGACACCTGGAAGATTGAAGAAAGAGTCTATCAGAGACTCAGCCCACTTACGATAGATAAGTTTGCTCTTCTTTTAAATGGACCCCAGGAAAGGCCACTGTGCTCTACAGACCCCACACCACATGCTAATACCTGATTAACCCAGGAGTAACTCACAGCAGGTAGATCAGAATGAGGCAGCCCTGGCAAGGAGTCAGAGCTCACATTTCTTTTTTTTTTTTTTTTGGTAGGAAGACCATTGGCTTTGAACTCAGACAAACTTGAACTCCAAACATGATCGAGCCACTGACTTCTCTGAACATCAGTTTACACATTTGTAAAATGGGGAATCAAAATGTCTTCTTCACAAAATGCAGTCCAAATTGGATGAGAGACTGTATATAAATACCTATTATAATACATGCCATGGACTAATTTTTTAGAAATACAAAGTTGCTTAAAATTTCATTTTATTCTGTATCAGCAAAAGGTTTCCCAGGCACCCTGAAATGTTTTGGCCCTAGCAGTTGAGTGGTTGAAAAATGCAGTGTTCTGCGTTTCCCAAAGGAGGGCCCCTTCTTTAGAACCAGTTTTGCTTTTTCTGGCCTGTCTTTCCTTCCAAGGCAGGAGGTAGGCTCTGCTTTCCTTTCTGCCCTCCTTATCCCATCCCTTCCCAAAGTATTCTCTCACCTCCCACTTGTGATTTCCTTAAGTGCTTTTAACAGTCGCTTGACACTGGAAGGACATTCTCAGCAGGCAAGCAACCTGTAATCGCTGCTTGTTGCTGACATGACCTTGTGGCTGACCTCTGGGAAAGCAGTGGGGACTGGAGGAGGCAGCCAGGCTCTGCTCCGGCAAAGCAAGACGATGGGTCCCAGAGCACCTGGGAGGCAGCGGGAGGCCCGGCTCCAGATGCCTTCCTACCTTGGCTCCCTCTGTGCAGCGTGTCTGGAGGTATAATCAGGAGAGAATTATGGGATGGGTAAGGTTCCATTGTTCTTAAACAACACCAACCCCAAGCAAAATGAAAACAGAGATAAAGAACACAGTGCAGCTGGAAGTACGTTTCCGCAGTGTGCATGTTACCCCCGTGAGAGGCATGCAGTGCCCTTAGAAGCATCCTGCCATCACTAGAGCCCACCGGCCATCATCCATGGTCTGCCCCCCACCCCAGGGTGGGGGTCTAGACTGCCTCCTACTTTTCTTAATCTTCTAATTCCTGTTCTCTTCACCAAGGGGGAGGTGATTGAGGTATAGGAAATGGAGGGAAAATGCAAAGCCCTTACCTCCATTTCACAACTCTTAGACACAAAACTGCTCATCAGATTTGTGATAAGTCACAATATATGCCTTTGAGAGGCTACAAGCTGTCCTTGGAAAGGAAAAGGCAAGCATCCTACCAGATTAATAGCAGCACAAGAGGCACCTGTAGTGGAGGGGGGTCAATGCCAGGGAAGCGGATTTCACATTAAATACTTCATCCCCGTCTTCATGACTCTTGAACTTTCAGGCACTTGGCCCCGAATCACACAGCCTAGGTGGCCCAAAGAGGCTTCCAGTGCCACCGTGTTCACAGCCCCCTCCTGAACTCTTGAGTCCTATTCACCTTGCACTCTACTTCCTAGCCCTCGTGGACCTTCTGAAGTTTGGGCTTTATAATGAATGATCCTGTTTATAGACATGGTTCACTGCTCCAGCTGCCGCTCTGCCCCTTCAGTGCCTTGCCTCCATGGCAGTTTTCATGCATATTCTCTTAACTAGGGTGCTTCTAGCTTGCCTGGTCTTATCCACCCATTCTCAGGATCCTGTATTTCTACCACTCCACCATGAGCTATGGAACTGCTAAGTTCCCCAGGGAACTACACACAGGACCCAGACCCTGAGAGTCTGAGGGGGAATGATGAGTAGTCTCTGTTGCCTGGAGTCTTTATAGGGCTTCCCAGGTAGCACTGTGGTAAAGAATCCACTTGCAATGTGGGAGCCGCTTAAGATATGGGTTTGATCCCCGGGTCAGGAAGATCCCCCGGAGGAGGAAATGGCTACCCGCTCCAGTACACTTGCCTGGACAATCCCATGGACAGAAGAGTCTGGCAGGCTACAATCCATGGGGTCTCAAAAAGTTGAATATGACTGAGTACGCACCATGTAGGTTGGAGGGTCAGCACAGCTTCGTGGAACATGTGGACTTGAAGGCTGGAATGATTTGAGTAGGGCAAGAGAAAGGATATCGATAGTCCAGGCTGGAGCAAGAGAGGGCCTTGTTAACAGCTGTTAAAACCGCCAGTGTGAAGGAGGAGTTTAGAACTGGAGCTGCCACAGAGATTTAAGGATTATCTGTGGATTTCAATGCTATTACTGTTCTTTACCAGAGGGGGGAGGGGGGGATGAAAGCGAGAAAATAAAGCCTCTAGTATGGAGTTATGTCGGATTCCTGGAGTCATTCTACTCTCCTCTTCTAGACGTGTTTCACATTCCTGTGCTAGTGGCTCATCAGAGAGTCTCATTTTGACCCTTAGCAAGAGTGCCCTTTACAGTTACCCTGCGACTGTTCGTGCCATTTGAAATAAATCAGAGCTAAGTGGGTGATCATGTTGTCTTCCTTGCAGACCAGTGGTTCCAGCCTTTGGTGCCGGGTTCCCGCAGTTAATCTAGCGCCATTTCCAGAGACTGGTCTTCCCATCCTCCTCCATGGGCCAGAGGTCTGAATAGCTACCAGAGTCCTTCGTCCCACCGGGCTCCGAGCACTGTCAGAAATCAGACTTAGATCATAACAACAATAGCAAAGTCTAATTATGCGAGGCAAAGGATGTGTTGACGAACCTTACTATGGGAAACATTACATAATACACACATGTATCAAATCGTCACGTTGTATACCTTAAACGACACAATAGCCTGTGTCTGTGATGTCTGTAATAGAGATCAGGAAAGCTGGTGAAATGAAATCAGACTTCAGAGAGATTGGAGAAGCCATGTGAGAAAGAGTAGAGCTTTCTCTTGCCATAGGTCAAGTAGTTCCATAGATTTTTCTTAAACTCTTATATACAGAATTCTCATCTTTTTATTCTTTTCTTTCTTTTTTGTATATATTTTAGCCCAGAGCCATAAAACTAGTTTTTAGGGAAGAGTGGCCTTATTGTCTCACAGCAAAATTTATTTTTAATTTAGAAAGCACCCCTAAAGGGATTCTCTCATCTCTTCCCCAAAGTGATGAGCTGAAATATTTATTTTGTTGGCCCTCCGACGTGTCTGTGCAGGGCTGGGTGAGGACCGTGTGGCGTGTTCTAAGTAGTGCGTGGGTGAGCGGGTAGGGAAAGCAGATCTGTGTACTTTTGTTAGTTTCTCATGCTTACTGATATGCCTTGCTGTCCGGTGTAAACTTTAATTCTGACAGGGACTCCGAATGTGGAGTCTGAGAGCATCTGATCCAGGCAGGAGGAAGGGAGCAGAGCTGAGTGGGGAAGTTGCAGGTACTATCGTGCGCACTGTTTCCTGACAAGAGCAGCCGCTTAATGAGCATCTGCCACGTGCCATATGCCTCTTAGGTTCATGAAGACCGGTGAGCCTGTTGTACAGACTTGTGCAGGTGAGGAACCTGAGGCCAGGGGAACCAGGTGGTAAGTGGAGACCCTGTGGACCGGGCTTCCTTGGTACCTCAGCTGGTAAAAAGAATCCACCTACAGTGCTGGAGACCCCGGTTCGATTCCTGGGTTGGGAAGATCCACTGGAGAAGGGAAAGGCTACCCACTCCAGTATTCTGGCCTGGAGAATTCCAAGGACTGTATAGTCCATGGGGTTGCAAAGAGTTGGACCTGACTGAGTGACTTTCACTTCATGGACTGCAGCACTCCAGGCTTCCTCGTCCTTCACTATCTCTTGGAGTTTGCTCGAACTCATGTTCATTGAATTGGTGATGCCATCCAACCATCTCCTCTTCTCTCATCCCCTTCTCCTCGTGCCCTCAGTCTTTCCCAGCATCAGGGTCTTTTCCAATGAGTTGGCTCTCTGCATCAGGTAGTCAGAGTGTTGTCTGCTCTGGCTAGCTGAGCGCTGTGACTGGGCCAGTGGAGAACAGTTGCCTTCCAGGTAGCAGAAATCAATCTTAAAATATCTGATATATGTTGAGACTGAGCCATAGACAGGTTCTTCTGAAAACGGATGAGCCAGGTCTGAAGTGGTAGGGTTATGTCATTTGAGTGTCACAGCAGAGCTGGCCTCAGGAAAACATGGGAGAAAGACAGGACATGTATTTAATAATCTTTATCTGCTGCCTTCAGCATCCTGTACTGATACCCTAGTCCCGGCCTTTTAAGGAGTATTACTTCTTTTTCCCCAGTGAAACTTACCCATCCATCTCAACCCATCAGCTTCTGAGATGACAGCTGACTCACCCAAAAACTCATCTGTGCTCAAATGCTATGGTGATCCCATGGCCTACTTGTCTTGTAATATCTACTGGTTTTTAACTCTGGGAGCTCAGGTCGAGTGAGTACCTTAGACTTAAGGTAAATGACTTTGATAAGGTCTTTAGATTTAATGGCTTACGTGGAGATGTTCTGCAGGTAACGAAGGCGCTGGCTGCTTTCTGCCTGATGTCATGTTGGGTATCTATCCATTCCTCCAATGCCTAGGGCAGCCCTTTGAGTCAGAGCAGTGGCCATTGTTCAGTCTTATGACTGGGCTGCTGCTGCTCAGTCGCTTCAGTCGTGTCCGACTCTATGCGATTCCATAGACAACAGCCCACCAGGCTCCCCCGTCCCTGGGATTCTCCAGGCAAGAGTCCTGGAGTGGGGTGCCATCGCCTTCTGGACAGTGGCAGGTGGAAGGACGATGGGCGTGTAGTGTTCATTCCCCTTTTCTCCCTGTGCTTCGGCTCTCCTGCTGGGTGTGTTCACGTGTGGGGGGTCATCTTCCCCTCTTCAGTGCTGTGTCTCCGACAGCACTGACCTGGAGTCCGGGGCGAGCCCCAGGTAAGATGCTGAATGCATTTTGGATGTGATATTCATCTCCTTCCTTGGCTGTCTGCTTCGAGCAGCCTTCCTCCCAGGGAGGTCAGATTCCTAATGGCCAGACCTGTTGACTGTCTCATAAGCTTTTGGAATATTGGGAATGGAGATGAGACGTTCTTAATTTCTTCTCCATTTGCTGGGGAGACTCCTGACAGAAGAGCGTGTACTTCAGGGGCAGGGATAGGACGCAGTAATAAACAGGCAGGGAACCAGGCCTCTGTCTGAACGGTGCCCTTACACAGACATCTCCTCTGCGCTCATCTCAGAGAAGACGTGCTGGCAGAGGTGCCTGAGTTACTAACTTGGCACAAGCAACCTTCTTGTAGTTTCCTGTTTCCCTGTTACACAGCCCTCTCGTAGAAAGTTCCCCCATGGGCCTTAGACCCTTGGACAAGTGAATCTGGCTTTGGCAAGAGGGAGTCCTTGGTTCTTCTTGGGAACAAGAGTCCGTTCACCCAGACCCCCAGCATCATGCCCTGGGTCCTCTAGGCTGAGTCTCAGGCTTGCACTGATAACAGTCCTGTTTGAGCAGCCCGATGCCTGCCTTCCACCAACACGGAGTTTATATTGAGTCACCACTGGGTGTTTGGTTTTCCCCCTCCTTGAAACATCTGTTTGTGCTGCCGGAGGGAGTGTCACACAGAACCCAGGCTGCATATTTTCAACATAGCCCTTATTCACGTTTTGGAGGGGAGTGCTGGCAGCGTGGTAGACGCCATATGGAGCTCTGACACACTTCTCATCTCCTGTTCTTTCCCGTCCACAGCCCCCGCCGCATCTCCTTAGGAGAGACTTCAGAGCCCTGAAGATAAGCATTAGGAGCTGCTGATGAGAAGCTTCTCCTCTCGGCGTGCCCTCTTGCACTTGACCTCTAGCCGTTCTGATTTTTTCACAGCTCCCTGCACATGCCAAGCTGTGTTGCATCTTTAAGAGTTTTTTCCAGCTGTTCTCCCCACTGGCATGCCCTTCTTCGGGATCATACCAGTCCATCTGTCAACATTAAGTGATAGCCTTTGCTGACTCTATAGGTGGAACTTACCACTTCTTCCTTCTCTCATAACACACAGGCTACATTCTTTGCCCGACTCTGAGCTCGTATCTGATTCCGCCCTGCCTTCCCATCACCTGCCTATAGCAGGGGCTCAGCCGCTGTGAGCTGAGAGAAAGGCAGCTGACCTCGGGATGAAGTAACATAAAACAGCTGGCTTTCAGCTGAGTGCTCATTTCTTGTTAGTGAGGATGCTGTATCATTTACGTCTGTTATCTCACTCACTGCTCGTCGACTCCGAGCAGTAGACCCCGATGCTTTTGCCCCTCAACACACGTGCACCCATCATTCGCTGTCTCAGCATCCTGCTCTGTTGGCCTTATAGTGCCCTGCACCATCTGAAAGCATTAATTTGTGTAACGCCCTTATTACTTGCCTTTCTTTACTAGAAGTGAAGCTTCATGAAAACCAGACTTTGTCAGTCTTGCTCACTACTATCATGCTATCGTGTGTTACAGAACCTAATATATTCGTGAATACTCAGTAAACATTTGTTCACTGAGAGTGTGAGTGAATGAATGGCTCCCTGTTTCGCAGATAAGGAGTTGAAGACTTAGAGAGGTTGTTTTGCCAGAGGCGCACAGCTCAGAAGGGCATGGGTGGGAATTCTGGTCTTCCTCCAGAGTGGGCGATCCTAACATGTCACACCACCTTCTGTAGGCGTTCTCCTAGCAGGTGGATCTTAGCGATCCTAGGAAGAAAATCTGCTTTCCTGCTGCGCCTAGCTTCTACTTGAAGGTCAACCTTCCCCACCGCTTCCTTCACCAGCTGACTCCCTTCTCCTTGGCCGAGGCAGGTTGCGAGAGACTGTGTACCCACCACCAGATTCATCGTAAGTGCCAGGCATGTTGGTGAACACTCGGGGTAAACAGTGAATGAGAAACAGATCCGGCCTCCAAGGAGTCCAAGTAGCAAAGACTGACATTTACAATATAGCCACGTAAAGGCATGCTGGATCCCTGAACCCCTGCAGGCTGCACAGGCCGAGCAGACACCCCTCAGACCACCTTCATCACCAGTTCCCTGAAGGCAGACAGCGGGGCATTATTTCGACTTAACACTGATTTTCTTCTCTAGTGGGGTGGAGTGAAAATCAGCTGAAGCCTTGAAGGATATTTTCTATGCAGCCTAATTAAATAGGACCTGGGTGCCTGTCACCTCAAGACAAGTGGAATTGAAATTGAAACTGATGTCTGACCCGGAGAGACTCTGTCCAGGGGATGGTATCTTAGGGGCGGGCCCTTTGGTACGGCTGTTTGCTGAAGCTCACAAGAACCAAGGTGAGAATCAGAGGGAAGTGGCTGACTTGCAGCTGGCTTGCTACAAGGAAGTCACAGACTGGCTGTGGTTGAAAAAACTGAAAACGTCTAGCTGTATCTTTTTTAAAAAAGAGACTCTTGGGATCTTCTAGGCAGGGGGGTGGTTTTCTAGTACCTGGTTTGGATTTGAGTCTGCCAAAGCCTTGGCAAAGTCTTTAGTAGTCGGCAAAGGTCACCACCTATGCTACTGGTTTTGAGGCGTTACCAGTAACCTGGCTGAATAAATGCGGCCAAGCTGACTTCACCGGCCCCACATAGCCGCCTTCACTCAGCACTGAGTCCCCTGTCCATGGCTGAAAGCAAGGGCCAGGCCCTGGTTGTATTCCAGCTCTGCCCTTGGGATGTCATTCATTTCTCTACTTCTGACTTTGTTTCATCTGTAAAATGGAGTGGCGGTGCTGTTATAGAGGGTTACAGTTCAGGTTAGGGTTATTAGTAGATAATGTGAAGAGGGAAAGTGTTAGTCACTCAGTCATGTCCCACTCTTCGCTACCCCACAGACTGTAGCCCGCCAGACTCCTCTGTCCACGGAATTCCCCAAGCAAGAATACTGAAGTGGGTAGCCACTCTCTTCTCCAAGCCATCTTCCTAACCCAGGGATTGAACCCAGGTCTCCTGCACTGCAGGTGGATTCTTTACTATCTGAGCCACCAGGGAAGCCCATAATAATGGTAGCATCCATTTAGTGAGTACTTACAGCTTCCCCGGTGGCTCAGAGGGTAAAGTGCCTGCCTGCAATGCGGGAGACCTGGGTTCAATCCCTGGGTCAGGAAATTCCCCTGGAGAAGGAAATGGCAACCCACTCCAGTGTTCTTGCCTGGAAAATCCCATGGATGGAGGAGCTTGGTGGGCCCCAGTCCATGGAGTCACAAAGAGTCAGACACGACTGAGTGAGCTCACTTCTACAGGTATCATTATCCTCATTTTACAAACATGGAAACTTTAAAGAGGCCTTTCACTCAGGGACATACTGCTTTTCTTTTTTTTTTCCACAGTTCAAAAGACTCTTACTTCAGAAATGATATTTTAATAAGATAGTTTGTTTCAAGCATCAATATATTTTTTAATATATAATATAAATTTAAAATAAAAAATTTTCAAATGTTAATATCAGAGTTTATAAAAGTCTTTAAAATGTTCTATGTAAATTTTGAAATGTAGATAGGAAGAAAACTATGTATCAAAAGTAGTAAAGCATGTAATAATTCTGATAATTTTAGTATAATTGAATTAGTAACTGATTTCAATATGAAGTTTGCATTTGATTTCACAGCATATCACAGGGCTTAATTGAATTTTTTTATTAAACTTTTTATTCTGTGTTGGGGTATAGCCAGTTAACAATATTGTGATGGTTTCAGGTGGACAGCAAAGGAACTCAGCCATGCATATTCATGTATCCGTTCGCCCCCACTGCTCAAGGTCGGACTTTAGATGCGACTGGAATGAGGTTTGAAGCCATGTCTCTGATTCTTAGTTGTGTGCTTTTGTACCATCACTATGACCACAGTAACCACCCAGCTCTCCCACCCCTGGATCCATACCTCAGCCGGCATTTCACCATGGGAAAGAGAAGGGCAGTGAAAACTCCCCTTTACTTCCATCTCGGCCTGGGCGATTCTCTCTCCATAGATCATTAGGGTGAAGGGCAAACAATTGAAGTCTTAGAATCCAAACCTGCCTTGAGTCAGCTCACAGCTGGACTGTAGAGGGCTGGAAGTTGCCAAACATGCAGCTGTTTTATAAGGAAGATAGGAAATATCGATAACCTCAGATGTGCAGATGACACCACCCTTACGGCAGAAAGTGAAGAAGAACTAAAGAGCCTCTTGATGAAAGTGAAAGAGGAGAGTGAGAAAGTTGGCTTAAAAACTAAGATCATGGCATCCGATCCCATCACTTCATGGCAAATAGATGGGGAAACAGTGGAAACAGTGTCTGACTTTATTTTTCTGGGCTCCAAAATCACTGCAGATGGTGACTGCAGCCATGGAATTAAAAGACACTTACTCCTTGGAAGGAAAGTTATGATCAACCTAGATAGCATATTCAAAAGCAGAGACATCACTTTGCCAACAAAGGTCCATCTAGTCAAGGCTATGGTTTTTCCAGTGGTCATGTATGGATGTGAGAGTTGGACTATAAAGAAAGCCGAGAGCCAAAGAATCGATACTTTTGAACTGTGGTGTTGGAGAAGACTCTTGAGAGTCCCTCGGCCTCTGAGGAGATCCAACCAGTTCATCCTAAAAGAGATCAGTCCTGGGTGTTTATTGGAAGGACTGATGTTGAAGCTGGAACTCTAGTACTTTGGCCACTTGATGCAAGGAACTGACTCATTTGAAAAGATCCTGATGCTGGGAAAGATTGAGAGCAGGAGGAGAAGGAGACGACAGAGGATGAGATGGTTGGATGGCATCACCAACTCAATGGACATGGGTTTGGGTGGACTCCGGGAGTTGGTGATGGACAGGGAGGCCTGGCGTGCTGTGGTTCATGGGGTCGCAAAGAGTCGGAGACGACTGAGCAACTGAACTGAACCGAAGAGGTTTCTTTGCTTGGGAAGGACTGGACAGGAACTTGCTTCTGCTTTATCCTCAGTGACACACTATTCCTTGTCCATAAGACATACACATTCTTTACCAGTAAGGCTTAGCCATTTATAAACGTAATCATCGCTTATGATACAGCATTTTAATCCACACCTGGTGCCCCCGGTGGTTATTTGTGCCTGGTGATCGCAGTGAGAATTAGGAAAGAAATGGATCCCGGGCTCACCTGTGAGTAAGCTGTCCATGAGCTTCCTGGGCAGTATCTCTAACACCAGCAAGTTGCCCACACCTTGCCTGGGGAGACTTGGAATGTTTCTAGAACAGTAATTCTTTATGGGGTTGTTTTGATCATTCGCTCAGAATAACTGTGTTGAAGTTTCACTGGTGCCAGGCGCATTATCAGGTACCAGTGACATAGCAGGGGACAAAATAGTTAAGGACCTTTACATCTCAAAACAATTTTAGCTAGCGATCCCTGCTGTGAAGACAACATGAGAGTCTAATGTAACAGCACAGGGGTGGGGCTGCTGCTCTAGATTGCTTGGTCAGTGAAAGGCGCAGAAAAGGTGACATTGGAGCTGAGACCTAAGTGNGACTCCGGGAGTTGGTGATGGACAGGGAGGCCTGGCGTGCTGTGGTTCATGGGGTCGCAAAGAGTCGGAGACGACTGAGCAACTGAACTGAACCGAAGAGGTTTCTTTGCTTGGGAAGGACTGGACAGGAACTTGCTTCTGCTTTATCCTCAGTGACACACTATTCCTTGTCCATAAGACATACACATTCTTTACCAGTAAGGCTTAGCCATTTATAAACGTAATCATCGCTTATGATACAGCATTTTAATCCACACCTGGTGCCCCCGGTGGTTATTTGTGCCTGGTGATCGCAGTGAGAATTAGGAAAGAAATGGATCCCGGGCTCACCTGTGAGTAAGCTGTCCATGAGCTTCCTGGGCAGTATCTCTAACACCAGCAAGTTGCCCACACCTTGCCTGGGGAGACTTGGAATGTTTCTAGAACAGTAATTCTTTATGGGGTTGTTTTGATCATTCGCTCAGAATAACTGTGTTGAAGTTTCACTGGTGCCAGGCGCATTATCAGGTACCAGTGACATAGCAGGGGACAAAATAGTTAAGGACCTTTACATCTCAAAACAATTTTAGCTAGCGATCCCTGCTGTGAAGACAACATGAGAGTCTAATGTAACAGCACAGGGGTGGGGCTGCTGCTCTAGATTGCTTGGTCAGTGAAAGGCGCAGAAAAGGTGACATTGGAGCTGAGACCTAAGTGTTAAGGAGCCAGTCATTCCAAGCTGTGAGGGGGGAAGCTTTTGAGACCTAACAGCAAATGCACAAGCCTTAGACAGGACCAAGCTCTGCTTATCTGATGAGGCAGGGGCCAAACCATGTAGGCCAGGGACTTTATTCCAAGGCTCTAGGAAGCCACTGATGGATTTTTAAGTGGGCAGTGACATAATCTGTTGTGCATTTATACACTATTAGTCTGAGTGCAGTTTGAAAACCAAACAGTAGTGAAGTAAGAACAGAAATAGGAAAACCAGTCCAAAGTCAACTGCAGCAGTTCAAGCAGGAGATGGTGGCATTGGAGAAGAGGACTGGACAGCCACAGGAGAGAAGTACAGAGGGAGTGGACAGAACTCGCTGGGGGACTCAGTGGAATAGGGAGATGTTGAGCACAGTGGTTGGTACACATAAAGCACTCAATAAATTATAGTTGCTGACTATTGTTATTAGCTGGAGAAGGAAATGGCAACCCACTCCAGTACTCTTGCCTGGAAGATTCCACAGACTAAGGAGCCTGGTAGGCTACAGTCCATGGGGTCGCAAAGAGTCGGACACGACTGATCGACTTCACATGTCACATTGTTATTAGCCAACAGCCTAATATCAAACACCAAGAGAACAAGCTTGAGAAGCAATCTTCGACCCATTCAAGTAGCAGAATGATGCCTGTCATGCATGTGTGACGGCGGCGTTGGCTCTTCTCTCTTGTTAATAAATGGCATTCTAAGAGAAAATGAGGCTTGCAAATATGATGATATGTTCAGGAACCAGAAACTCATGCTCAATTCATGTCATATTCAATGGAGGCCCTGTTTAACTTGTGGCCTCTCTTAGCTGTGATTTCTTCATCTATAACTACACAATGTACTGTGCCCTTTCTAGGTGCCAGGTTCCATGCCCAGCTCTCTCTGTATAGGTCCAGCAGTCTCTCTCTACCTTACTCCTCAGCTGATCCTTCCAGTAACTCTTCTAGGTAGGTACTAAGTTGTCTTCCATTTCCAGGTAGGAACACTAAACCCCAAATCCCACAACTAATAAATGGCAAAGCTGTGACTCAAACCTAGGTGTTCCTAACTCTCAAATCCACATTCATAACCCTCTGTGACATGAGAAGTAGATTCTGAGAGTTGGTGTGCTTCCAATTTCCAACTTTCTACAACTTCCGGATCTCAATTTAAGGTCATCTTGGGACTCAAAACTACTGAGAACTAATATGGGACATTTGGGGAAAAAAGCCTCCTATTCATACAGAGATTAGAGATTTATGTCAAGAGTGTATTTATTTATTGATCTTTTCTCCTCTCCCTTTGGTAACTTGTAAGATACAGCAGCTGAGGCAACAGGAAATTTGAAGTCCAGCATTTTATTAAATCTTATGTTTAAGATTTCTGTGGAAGGAAACTGCTTGAGAGAGATTTGGTTTCTATTATGCACTTGCCAAGAAAAGACGAGGAAACTGGGTCAGGTGGATTTCCTGAAGGTGCAGGAAGCAGGGAAGGTAAACCATTGAGCTATTTTCTGCTTCTAAACCCCCACCCCCTGGAGTTGCCCAGGGCCTAATGGAGGCTTTGGGAAGAGTTCCTTTCAGCCCTCACGACAGGAGGTCATCAGTTCTGTGAAATCCAGCAGTAGTGGAAGGGAGGGGAGGTTTGGGAAGACCAACAGATTGGCAGAGAAATGGGAGAGCTTACAGCCCACATGGCATTTCCTTCTTGAAGTTCAACAGAAAACCAAATAGTAACATAGAAGTTATTTCAGAGAGCAGAAACACAGACCATCTCATCCCCACAGTCACTGGAACTGCCCCACGCTGGCAAGGGTCAGGGGAAGATGGCCATTCTCATTCCTATTTGAGTACTGATTGTAAATCAGTACAGAATGATTTCTGGAGTGCATTTTGACAGCAATAGATCAAATACTTTTAAAAATGCATATCCTTTGCTTGTTGGGGTAACATCTGACTCTTGGACTGGGACAGGAAATACAGAGAATGAGGCTGCAGCATTTGTAGTGTCAGAAAGTAAGGAAGTGTTTCTGCAAAACCTCAAAGCAAACCTCACATTGATGAGGGTGTGTCAGAGGTCACAGGATTGGACTATTACTAATGCAAGAGCTCTCAAAGGCCAAAGCTGAACAGTTTGAGCAACAAAGTAAAGTAGCATTGGATTATAACCCAAATGTAAAATAAGTGTCTGTGAGTCCGTACTGATGTAAACAAACGATCAAGAATGGACAGATCTCATGTTCAGAAAACTTCAAATGATTTTCAGGACTCTGCCTTCATCCAAGGGGAGCATAACTCCTCACTCCTTAGGTGTAGCTCCTCATCGTGACTTCTTTTCAAAGAGTACAGTAGATGAAGGGGGAAAAGAGTACCTTTCCAGTGGGAAACCGTTAACAAGTACTAGCTCACCCGGGTGATCGAGGTCAACATCACCAGCACTGTCATGTCAATAGCATGCGCCCTTGATATGATGGGATCAGAACGGCATTTACTTCTATGATTTTCCTTCTTAAGACCCATAACCATGAGAAGAACTTGAGAGAAATCCCAAACGAGGGACATTCTACCAAATATCTGACCAGCACTTCTCAACACTGTCAAGGTCATCAAAAACAAGAAAGTCTAAGAAACTGTCAAATCCAAAACAAGACTTTAGGAGACATGCTGCTGCTGCTGCTGCTAAGTCACTTCAGTCATGATGACTAAATATGTAGTATCTCGAATGAAATTCGGAACAGAGAAAGGACAGTAGGGAAACAGCTAAGGGGATCTGAGTCAACTATAGACATGATATATGTTTATTTAAGTATTAATACTTATATTAATACTTTAGTATTACAGTAAATATTATATAAGTATATACATACGTATATAAGTATTAATGCTAGTTTATATAAGTATTAAACTAGTATACCAAATTTGTTGAGTCATTCTAACAAATGCACTAACGTAAGATAATAGTATTAAAGGAAACTAGATACTGGAACCCTCTGTACTAGCTTTCTAATTTTTCCTTTGACCCAGGAGTTTCCCTTCAGGCAGTTTTTTCTTTGGAAATAATTAAGGGTGAACCTAAAGATTCACCAATATGAATATGGATCACAGTGTATATAGGTAATAGTGAAAAGGTAGAAATAATTTGTGTCCAATATTAGGTATGATAAATCTGTACAACTTAATCATGAATTGTAACCTTACAGAACTATATTTTTTGATAAGGAACAGTGTTCGTGATTGATAGTTGAAAGAAAAAAGTAGACTATGAAAGAACTTATTGAAATATATAATTTTACATATGCATAGCAGGGGTATAGGGGCTTCCCAGGTGGTGCCAGTGGTAAAGAACCCACCTGCCAATTAGATCCCTGGGTCAGGAAGATGCCCTGGAGGAGGGCATGGCAACCCACTCCCATATTCTTGCCTGGAGAACCCCATGGACAGAGGAGCCTGGCGGGCTAAAGTCCAGGGGGTCCGCAAAGCTTAGAACATGACTGAAGCAATTTAACATGCACAGGAGGGGTATAAATGGGTATTTCTCTATGTATTAATCATCAGTGGATAACACCATGGGTTTTTTTTTTTTTTTCCTTTTTACAAAAGCAGTACTTGTTTGCTCCAGAAAGTACAGATCAGCAAAAAACAAAAAGTTACTTTTTTTTTTTAATTAAATTTTTATTTTTTAGTTTGTTTTGCTGNCCATGTTCATGGATTGGAAGAATCAATATAGTGAAAATGAGTATACTACCCAAAGCAATCTACAGATTCAATGCTATTCCTATCAAGCTACCAGTGGTATTTTTCACAGAGCTAGAACAAATAATTTCAAGATTTGTATGGAAATACAAAAAACCTTGAATAGCCAAAAAGTTACTTTTTAATTAAAAGAGAAATGGTTGGGGTTAATTCCGTTATAAATCCAGCAGCAGCAGTAGCAGAAGACTCAGTTCTACAGAAAGGAGTTCTGAGAACAGATGGAACACTGGCAGGCTAAGAAACCTGCCTGGTACTTCTGTTCAGGGGTCTCCCTATCAAAGGGCACTGCCTGAACAGGCCTGCTGGTGCCTGTTCGTCCTCCATAGAAAAGGGCCACCACCCACACAGCCTCTGTGGAATGTGAGAAGGGCAGCTACCTGTCAAACGATAAACAGGTTGCCAGGTGCATAGAGATCAAACTTAGCACTGTGGTCAGTGTGTGAATCTGTGGCCACTGGAACCCCAAGCGTCTCTCAGAGGTGCCTACCCCAGTCTATAGGGGCAGAGGCAGCAGTGAGGGTCTTGGAATCTTCATAGGCTAGATCTACCATTTGCAAGCTGTGTATTTCAAGCAAGTCACGTAGCTGCTCTTGGCCTCAGTGTTTCCATCTGTAGAATGGAGATAATAATACGTATCCTAAAGTCACTATCAGGGTTTAGTGAGATTGTATATATAAATTGCTTAGCCCAGTGCCTAGAACATGAAGTCACCCATCTGCGAACAGTGGTTACTACTGAAGGAGAGAAGATTCATGGCATAAAGTATAAAGGGATCTAGAGAGGAAAGTGCCCTTCTCCCTGTTCCCTGTAATTTGCAAAGAAAGATGCAATAAGGCTGGACTTGTTTAGACTTTAGACTTCAAGAATCTCGATGAATTAGGTTACCAGAGCTCACTGAACTAGGGTCTGCCCTAGGTCTTGAACAAGCACTACAGTTCATCAACCTGGCATCTGGGCCCAGCCAGAAAAAGAGGTGAAAGAACTTGAACACTTGAGGTCAGCCTTCAGCTTGAGTTGGAGAAGCATGAGCAAGAGGGTAGTGCACAGGAAGGAAGAGAAAAAACAGTAGAAGTGAGAGCTAATTAACTGGCCCAGCAAGTGTGTAAATCAGGAAGGAGCTTCACTCTTGTCTGGTTTGAAATTTTGTAAATTTCACTAAGGTGAAATTCAC
The DNA here is from genome assembly GCA_006410615.1 of Neotragus moschatus. Taxonomy (NCBI): domain Eukaryota; kingdom Metazoa; phylum Chordata; class Mammalia; order Artiodactyla; family Bovidae; genus Neotragus; species Neotragus moschatus. Next base: position 752,805 of record SJYA01002280.1, on the reverse strand, counting down.
CAGATGAATGAGGTTGCACAGCAAAGCTAGGACTAGAACTGTGGGATCCTCTCCTGTATTTCTCAGTTATCCCAGGATAAACGGAGGACATTTTGCTTTATATTTGTATTGCTTTTAAATTTACACTTATATCTCTTAAAATTAATTTGTATTAGTCCTACAGTCAGTCAGTCAGTCATTTCAGTCGCTCAGTCGTGTCCGGCTCTTTGCAACCCCATGGACTGCAGCACACCAGGTCCCCCCTGTCTATCACCAACTCCCAGAGCTTACTCAAACTCATGTCCATTGAGATGATGATGCCATCCAACCATCTTATCCTCTTTTTTTCCCTTCTCCTCCTGCCTTCAATCTTTCCCAGCATCAGGGTCTTTTCCAAAGAGTCAGCTCTTTACATCAGATGGCCAAAGTACTGGAGTTTCAGCTTCAGCATCAGTCCTTCCAGTGCATATTCAGAACTGATCTCCTTTAGGATGGATTGGTTGGACNCTTCTCCTCCTGCCTTCAATCTTTCCCAGCATCAGGGTCTTTTCCAAAGAGTCAGCTCTTTACATCAGATGGCCAAAGTACTGGAGTTTCAGCTTCAGCATCAGTCCTTCCAGTGCATATTCAGAACTGATCTCCTTTAGGATGGATTGGTTGGACCTCCTTTCTGTCCAAGGGACTCTCAAGAGTCTTCTCCAACACCACAGTTCAAAAGCATCAATTCTTCAGCACTCAGCTTTCTTTATAGTCCAACTCTCACATCCATACATGACTACTGGAAAAACCATAACTGCAGCTAATTATATGAGTTCTGATTCCTTCTAGCACAGTAACCCCCTCACCTGCACCCCAGGCTGTTGGGACAGGTGTGTTGGGAGACAGGAGGAGTGTTTCTGATCTGGGTGTTTGGCCCATCCCCCAGCTGGACTGAACACGCACTCACTGGAAGTGAGCCACTGCAGCTTCAGTTGGTGGATGGAGACTTCCCATTCATTCCTCATACAGTGCCTGTGTGGCTTCATTTTCGAAAATCACCACATCTATCGTTTGGAACCCCAGCTGAGTCCAGTTTTCCTCTCTTGTGGATACCTCTTAATTTCCCCATCTTCATGAGTGAAAAATCTTTCCACAGCAATAATAATAAATAGCCAAGGACTCGGCAGTGTAAGTGATGCCAAATCGAATTAAGTTGTATTATAGTCTCAGGAAAAGAAAGTAACTTGCGAGATCAGAGTACTTACCCACCTCATTTATTAACTTCCTCGTATAAGCGTCCATCTCTGGAGACGAAGGCTGAAAACCTGAGCTGCCTGTCTATAGGAACTATCTAAAAGCTTGTTAGGCAGGGAAACACTCTTCCATCATAATCACTTTATCAGCGGGTGTTGAGAGGCTCAACAGGATAGGGGCTTGTGGCCTGCCTCTAACAATGCCTTCAGTTTCACAAGCACAACAAGACAGAAAGGATTGTTCTTGGGGAGGTGCACCCCGCTGGCAGAGGAAACACAGCGGTCTGCTGGCGGGGCTTCTTAGTCGCATTCTGTCACCTGGATCCCTACCCCCAGCAGGTGTTAAATGTCAAATCACTCACCCAGTCACAATTTAGAAATTCTCGGTTCCTTTAGCTATTTTTTTTTTTGTTCTTACACCCCAAAAAATAATTTAGAAAAAAAAATAATGTGTTTTCTTGCCCATTTTAACTCCTAAAATTATACATCAAGTTTAGATAGTTGAAAAGGATGTTATTTCTGACATAGTGTGTTGCTTTATATACATTTTTGTCAAAACTTTGACACTACAGATACAGCTTTTAAAATTTATAGGCAACATCCGCTATATAATCTCATGGTCAAAGATGATTTATATGGTCAAACCATCCAGCCAAATCAGTTTTGCTTTCTGTCAGATCCAAGTCTGGTTTCTTTTCTTTTCTTTTTTTTTTTTTTTCAATTAAAAATAAACATATTAGTACACATTTCATGACAAGCGTCTGACTTCTGAATATGAATTCTTAGATCCGTGGATAGACAGATAAGGGCACACAGCTTTGCCAGGAGTTTACTACCCGGATGAAATAAGGGATTATATCCTTCACTATTTCTTACCCTGCTCTCATAGAAGCAAGGCTTTCTAAAATTGTCCTGTGGTGAGATTCAGTAGGATGAGGGGTATGCATTTCTTTTCTGAGGTGGAAGTAAGGTGATTGTAAAAAGTGAGAGTGACTGAAGCCAGAACCTGTAGATCACAAGCATGTTCTGGGAGAGGTCAGCTTTAAGAAAGGGTATATATGGAAGGTACAGATTTGGATGTTAATTTCATTTGAATTAGCCATGACTGTCATGAAGAGTCGGACACAACTGAGTGACTTCCCTTTCACTTTTCACTGTCATGCATTGGAGAAGGAAATGGCAACCCACTCCAGTGCTCTTGCCTGGAGAACCCCAGGGAAGGGGGAGCCTGGTGGGCTGCCCTCTATGGGGTCGCACAGAGTCGGACACGACCGAAGTGACGCAGCAGCAGCAGCAGCAGCAGCAGATAACCTCCTGGAAGATCACCAGGTACCACAGAGGCGTGTGTACCCTGGTCTCAAAACCTCTGCTTTTAGAAACACCAGCACTCTCTAACTGGGCCAATCTGTGACTGAGGCCAGTGAACTGGATTCATAGTGTCTGTCCTCACCGGTGTTTTTCAGGGACTGACTTTTCTATAGATCTGTCAAACAGAACCTGGAGGAGGGCCTGGCAGCCCACTCCAGTCTTCTTGCCTGGAGAATCCCCATGGATAGAGGAGCCTGGCGGACTACAGTCCACGGGGTCGCAAAGAGTCAGACACGACCGAGTCAAGCAGAAGGGTCGGAAGCAGGGAGCTCAGCCTTTCTTTCTATTCAGTATCCATAGGTCTGTCTCTGGATAGACTGTCGCACTCCAGAACTTTAAGGATGTTTTAAGGACATTTGGGGACAGGAGTGCACGTGCTCTGCAATGTAGCATCTCAGATGCTAGAAGAGCAGCGTGGAAGGAAAGTTAGGCAGGGGCTGCTTCTGGGGCAGAAAGGCAGGGTGAAGAAGGGAGCCGACATTGTATTTTTACTGCACAAAGTGCATAGAACTCTCACAGTAAGCCCGTAAGATACACAGTATTACCACGAGGAAACTGAGGCCCAGAGAGGCTGATCAGCTCACTCCAAGTCCCACAGCTCATTAGTGCCAGAGTGAGTGGGATATTCAACCTAGTTTGGTTTGGTGACGTCAAAGCCATTATCTGGTGTTGCTTCTCTCATGGTAAATATCTACTACAGAACGGGCTGTCTAATACCCTTAGTTTATTCTCAAAACAGCAGTAACAAAACAAACACTTTAAAAATTTCTGAGTATCACTCCAGTTGTAAATCCAGTGTGAGGGGTAGAGGAGGATAAGTGGCTAAGATGGAAGACAGTGTTTCTTCCCTTGGAGAAAGTGAAGGCTCCTACAGACAACGATAAAATCCCGTGAACACAGGTCAGCTCATATACAGAGTCGAGAAGGAGAATTCAGGTGCTATCTCACCAGGTTCACTGTGTGACCCTCCAGGAGAGATCGCACGCAAGGTGAACAGAGCTCTGGGCTATAGATTCAGTCATATTTTTTTCTTCTTTATTGTTGTATAAAAGCCCGATTATTAACTGTGAAAAAGAAGATGCTTTATTTGAAGATGCTATTCTGGACAAAAATATTTCTCTCCTTCTACCCCCCATCTCTCTCTCTCTTTCCCCTCATCCGTCCCCTCCCCTCCCCGCTCCCTCACCTACTGGACTGTAAAGTCCATGAGGGCAACTACGGTGATTTCCTCTTACTCATTGCTGTGCCTAGTGCCATGGCTAATACAGAGTATACGTCAGATTAATCAGTGACGTAGACTTGCCTGGTGGCTCGGTGGTAAAAAATCCGCCCGCCAATACAGGAGACGTGGGTTCAATCCCTCGATCAGGAAAATCCTCTGGAAAAGGGAATGGCAACCCACTCCAGTATACTTGCCTGGGAGATCCCATGGAAAGAGGAGGCTGAAAGGCTACAGTCCATGGGGTCACGAAAGAGTTGATGCTAGAATCCCCAGGTCTTATGCTTTTAAACCGTGATGTGAACGTGGTCATTCAGGCCCCATAACAGATCTCTTTCAGGATAATGAGAACAGATTTTATCGGTCAGGGCTTCTGATCTTTTCCCCAAGTCAACTCCGCCTGTCTCATAGTAAGGGACCTGGCCACTTGAAAGGAACTTAAATTTATTTATAATTTCATTATACTTAGTTTGGGGAGGTTGTTGACCCCTTTTTGAGTATAATGAAAATTATGGCCTCTGTCCGACAAGGAACACACTGACAAAATCTTGTACACAATTTCAGTAGGTTCATGAACCCTCTAAACTATGTATCTCAAGTTAAGAATGCTAAAAAGTGAGCCGCAGTTTAAGGGACGGGCACACGCTGATGCTAGACCTCTCATATTTGAAGGAGAATGGACAAAAGAACATTGAGGTTGCTTTGGATATAATACCAGAGGGGAGACTATGGCGCCAGTTCCAACTGAGCCTTGATTCTGCCAAGGCACTCTCATGAAAGACCCTTTGTTCCCTTTGGGACGGATGCCACCAAACACTGCTCCTTAATGACAGTTCACTGACCAGCCCCTCCAAGCGTGCACCCTTCCTCCCAAGATTGGACAGAAGGCAGAAAGAGGGAATAGAATAGGGCAAATGGAATAGAGCAGAGTTTGGATAGTGAGGGTTGCTGGGTTGGGTCTTTTGGCTCCTAGAGTACCCTTGCCTTAATTTCAGGTTCCGTGTCTTAAGATGCTTTCGCCCTTAGCAGCAGTTCTACAGGTCTGTTGTCAAGGGTATTTTTCCCTTACAGTCTTTCCCAAGTGGGTGCAAAACAGCCCTGATTTTATGTAGACATAGATATTGTGTTGTGAGGTTAAAAAAACAAATTCCTAGGTCATAGCCGGGAGCTAAGGCACCCCAGGCCTTTCTTCTTCCTAACTCCTGTCTTGACCAGAGGAAGGAGATTTTCCCTCCCTTCCAAGGACCCTGGAGAAGGAAATGGCAATCCACTCCAGCACTCTTGCCTGGAAAATCCCATGGACGGAGGAGCCTGGTAGGCTACAGTCCATGGGGACGCAAAGAGTCGGACACGACTGAGTGACTTCACTTCCAAGTATCCTAGCCTGACTCTGTGAGACTTTCTCCAGCCAAAACTAATCCCTAAGTTTCAAGGACACAGACTTTACTCTGTGGCTGAGGATTTTAGGTCTCTCAGAGCTTTGCTTTCCTTATTTGCCAAATGGGGAACATAATAATATTAACAGTAGTCCCTGCATCCTAGGATTGTTGTGAGGTAAAGTAATAGGAAAAATGGGCTAGGAGTGCTTAGCTTGGTGCCCCGGCACACTTGATCAAGCTCTTTTTATTTTCAGGATGTTGCTGTTGTTCAGTCACTGAGTCATGTCTGACTCTCGTGACCCCATGAACTGCTGCACACCAGGCTTCCCTGTCTTTCACTATTTCCCGGAGTTTGCTCAGAGTCATGTTCATTGAGACGAGGATGCCATCCAACCCTTTCATACTCTGTCGCCCACTTCTCCTCTTGGCCTCGATCTTTCCCAGCAGCATGATCTTTTCCAGTGGGTCAGCTCTTCACATCCAGTGGCCAAAGTATTAAAGCTTCAGCTTCAGCATCAGTTCTTCCAGTTCTCCCAGCATTCAGGGTTGATTTCCTTTAGGATTGACTAGTTTGATCTCTTGTTGTTCAAGGGACTCTCAAGAGTCTTCTCCAGCACCCCAGTTCAGACATATGAATTTGTTGGTGCTCAGCCTTCTTTATTTTCGGGACAGTGACCCCTAGAAGTGGAGAAACCAGGCACGTTTGCTACTTTTCTAAGGCTTTTTCTGACCCTGCCTTTTTCTTGCGCTAGTGCTTGTATCAACAGTGTTCTCTCCAAGGACCAAGCCAGCAAGGCTCTAACCCTGAGCAGCTGAGCTTCTAGCTGTGCTTCTAAGACTCACAATTCAGTTTTTGGCCCCTGACATACCACCAGCACCCAAGATGCCCTGATCAAGGCAGCTTTGAGTGACCGTTCCTTTCAGCACCTTCCTTTCCTCCCTTCCTGTTTTTATTTCTCACTCCCTTCTAGAAACAGCTCTTTACTGAACACTTCTGTATGCGCAGCACAGTATTAGTGCCAGATAAACAGTCGTCGATAAAATAGACAGTACTGCTCCTCTTTTTATGCTCTAGCGGGGGCAGAGGGAAGCATAAACAGCAAACAAATGATTTATAGGACGTGATAAGGGCTATGAAAGAAATAAGATGGACATGGACAGTGGCCAAGGAGGCTGACTGAGACAGAGGACCTTCTCTGAGGCAACACCTGAATCCAGTGACCGTCCCTGTGGCATGAATGGAAACCTTGGTTTTATTCCAAGTGAGAAGTACCCCTGGGTGTACAGAATGACAGCTTCTCTTTGCTTTTCTCTTCTAACAATAGGTGACTTTAGGTGTGAGCTCAGTCACGTCTGACTCTTTGTGACCCCACAACTGTAGCCCACCAGGCTCCTCTGTCCATGGGATTATCCCAGCAAGAATACAGGAGTGGGTTGCCATTTCCTCCTCCAGGGGATCTTCCCAGCCCAGGGACTGAACCCGTGTCTCCTGTGTTTCCTACATTGGCAGGCAGATTCTTTATCACTGAGCCACCTAGGAAGCCCTGGCTTTGAGGCTTAGGGGAAGTCAGACTCCCAATTTTTACCAGCTATTTATTTTGCCAAAGTTAAAAAAAAAAAAATACTATGACAAATCACTTGTTCCTTTAAATAGCTATTCACCTATTGTATACCAGGCACAGGCATTTTTCCTGTATTATCTTATTTATTCCTCCAGTAACCTGAGAAAGTAGGTTTCATTCTCATCATTATCTCTGTAGTCAAATAAAGAAATCAGAACACGGAGAGGTGCAGAAGCATGCCGCTGGCCACAGTGCTCGCAGTGGGAGGGTGAGGGCTGGGATCCGGGGGGGTCTGGCAGCAGAGCCTCTGCCTGCTGTCAGTAGACAGGCACACCTCCCGTCTTGTGACGTCTCAACTCACTGGTTCTCCTTGCCTTTGTAGTGGTGCCGATGAAGACGAGGACACATGAAGGCCTGCCCTCCCCGCTGGAACACCCCCCCTTCCCCTTGTGTGTATGCGATGGCGTGTGTGCAACGGCTTCTGACCCCTGTGAAGGCTGCCCGGCAAGCAACGTGCTTCCGCCAGATGCCTCCCCAGACCCGCAGCAGGCACAGAGCTCTCCAAGGAACGACCAGCTTTACTGTTACTGACCGTGCTTCTCCTTCACTTGTCGTGGGAAGAAAAAGAAAAGTCCCCCCGTGCTCCACCGGGAGCAATTACAGGGTCCTCAGGTCGTTCCCTCAACAGCTGCTTTGAACTTCCTCAGGAAAGCCAGTTCCTGTAATGGTGTATACCCAAACAGCATCACTTCATTACGAAGGAGCTGAAATCACCTTGAAGGGCAGTCAGGATTCGTTTCCCTCCCTGCTAGTAACCCCCCACTTTATTCATATCGAAGCATGGAGTAAATGAGGGGGAAAGTAGGGCTGAATCAACCCATGTGATTAGTCTCTACACGTCCAATTGTACATCTGTATAAAATGTGGTTTCATGGAATAAGAAGGATGGCTTGAAAACCGACAGAGTTAAAAGTTAGAAATATATAAAGATATTTTTAGTACGTGAGGTTATCCTGGACTTCAGATTCATAATTCAATCCTGTGGAAATGAAAAAAAAAAAAAAAAAGATTGAAGAGATAGAGAGGAAATGACTTTAAAAAAAAAGGAGGACCAAAAAGATCTGATTAGAAGTTGAAATCGAAATAAATATTTCTGAACTCAAATTGCCTAGGTTTCCAAAATAGTCAGTGAAGGATCTGACGGAACTTGAATTATGTGAGTAGATTCTGAGATTTTACGGGTCTCGTCACATCATGGAAGTCTGGAATGTGTGTCACAAATGGGCATTTGCTCCGTAGGTCTTGCTCCTCTTGCCCTAGCTTAGCCTGACTTGGCTTCAGTGCAGAGTGGGGAGGATACTTGGCCCTCTGTGGTGTGTGAATGGAGCTCCACCCCCTGGCAGACAGACCTCCTTTCACTCCAGGGGAGGACCCCTCTGGCCCCAGCACTTCCTCACCTCCAGGTCATCTCCCACCCCATGCTTCTCCCCTCTTACACGCTGTGAGCAGAGACACACAGTGGTTGGACTCTGGCCTCTCCCCACTCCCAAATCACATTTCCTTACAGCCAAGCTTTTTACTCCCAAGTAAGCAGTGATGTACTAGGGAACACAGAACTGGAAACTGAAAAGCATGCATCTTCTGCAGCAGCAGTTTTGGCTGAACAAATGTTTTGGAGTCAGGGAATGATGTTATTTTCGGATAAAACAAACACAGTTACATTATGAACTAGAATGTTCATATACGTAAACTGTGAAGATAAAATGGGAGACTTCGCAGAGGACTTTTATTTGCAAGTGGGCTGTGTGTTCCCCCTCCTCTGCCGTGAGTGGGATTTGGGTGTTCTCTTCTGAGAAGTACAATTGGAACTGCATACATCCAAGAGCCTTGGGGCTTCTGCTGACTCGGGTCCCAGACTCCTAGCGCTTCTGAGGCAGAACCGAAGGGGCCTGCATCGGGGGATCCTCCTCTTTTCCTGCCTACCTGCCTGTGACCTGTACACCTGTCAACAAAGCTTTAGGGCCAGCTGATGTGTGTGTGCAGAGTGGTTTTGAGGTAGAAATAGTGCTTACTGTCGGAATCCTGTTTATATCACTGTTCAATCCTGTGCATGCTATGAAATGACTATTTCTTTGATGCCACGAAGCTACCGGGCATATAACGCTTCTCCGTTAAGAGTACCCCAGCTCACTAAATCATGAGGAACACTGGGGGCTGAGAGTAGTTTGGGCTGGTTTTTTTTTTTTTTCTCTTAAACAAATGGCTGAGACATGTTTGGTGCTTTACCTTTCTGCCCACAAAAACCTGGAGATTTTGGCATACCACTAATTACATCCCCCAGCCACATCCAATGCAGCTACCTTTAAAGGAAGACCAGTGGCCATTCTCAAAGAGTTTAAAAAATCGGAAGATTAAGAAGACTCTAGGATTTAGAAGCTTGTGTTGTCTTTCCCCAGTAACCATTGTTTAATCTCCAAATGGTAGCCTTATCTTAGCAATGGACAGCTTATTAGCTCCTCCACAACTGAACATAGGCTATTACTTTAAATCAGTATTTGGGAAACCCAGGCATCTAAGCCGTGGATATGAATGGAAAAATAAAAATACATACCAGCCTGTCTCAATAAATTATCATATCTCTATAATCCTCGAGGAAAGCGCTTTGGCTTTTACCTAGAAAGGATTTCAGATCTGCTTTATGGGCTCCCGCTGTCTTCAGTACCTGATAAAACTTTAACCACAGAAGCATTAAACACGGCACAGCAGCTTCTGCCCAGGCTCCCAAGTTCCTGCCGGCAGCATCTATCAACACAAGACCTAGGATGCTTCCTGCAGTGGCACCAGCTTCCCCAGCGCTGGAGCAGGCTGCCTGGCCTTAAGCCCGAGCACGAGGAGGCCTCCCTCCTACGGGTCAGTAGAGTTGCTCCAAATTGTGTCCTGCCTGGCTGCAGGGTTTGCAGACATCCCTAGGGAGAGGTCAGCAAGGGAGACAGGTAATGACTGTCTTCAGAATGAATTGGGTCCTCACAGCAATCCCTGGATGCCTTCCAAAGGTTGGGTATCTGAGGCTAAGAGGAGGTCTGACCTTTGATTTGGTGTCATTAAATCCAGGGCAATTCCAAGAAGTGCCTGGAGTCTCTGCTCTGACAGCCCAGCAAGGAAAATGATTTTAAAACTGAGGACCCTGCACCAAGGCCCCATTTCTCAGGAGATGATACAGATTTGTAGGTAAGAGTTATTTGTCTTGAGTTACACAGCTAGGAAGTATGGGAGCCAGAGTTTTGTACCCGGCTCTCCCTAACTCTGCTGCTGCTGCTGCTAAGTTGCTTCAGCCGTGTCCAACTCTGGGCGACCTCATAGACGGCAGCCCCGCAGGCTTCCCCATCCCTGGGATTCTCCAGGCAACAATACTGGAGTGGGTTGCCATTTCCTTCTCCAATGCATGCATGCATGCTACGTTGCTTCAGTTATGTCCGACTCTGTAGCAGCCCTCCAGGCTCTTCTGTCCACAGGATTCTCTAGGCAAGAATACTGGAGTGGGTTGCCATTTCCTTCTCCAATGCATGCATGCATGCTACGTTGCTTCAGTTATGTCCGACTCTGTAGCAGCCCTCCAGGCTCTTCTGTCCACAGGATTCTCTAGGCAAGAATACTGGAGTGGGTTGCCATTTCCTTCTCCAATGCATGCATGCATGCTACGTTGCTTCAGTTATGTCCGACTCTGTAGCAGCCCTCCAGGCTCTTCTGTCCACAGGATTCTCTAGGCAAGAATACTGGAGTGGGTTGCCATTTCCTTCTCCAATGCATGCATGCATGCTACGTTGCTTCAGTTATGTCCGACTCTGTAGCAGCCCTCCAGGCTCTTCTGTCCACAGGATTCTCTAGGCAAGAATACTGGAGTGGGTTGCCATTTCCTTCTCCAATGCATGCATGCATGCTACGTTGCTTCAGTTATGTCCGACTCTGTAGCAGCCCTCCAGGCTCTTCTGTCCACAGGATTCTCTAGGCAAGAATACTGGAGTGGGTTGCCATTTCCTTCTCCAATGCATGCATGCATGCTACGTTGCTTCAGTTATGTCCGACTCTGTAGCAGCCCTCCAGGCTCTTCTGTCCACAGGATTCTCTAGGCAAGAATACTGGAGTGGGTTGCCATTTCCTTCTCCAATGCATGCATGCATGCTACGTTGCTTCAGTTATGTCCGACTCTGTAGCAGCCCTCCAGGCTCTTCTGTCCACAGGATTCTCTAGGCAAGAATACTGGAGTGGGTTGCCATTTCCTTCTCCAATGCATGCATGCATGCTACGTTGCTTCAGTTATGTCCAACTCTGTAGCAGCCCTCCAGGCTCTTCTGTCCACAGGATTCTCTAGGCAAGAATACTGGAGTGGGTTGCCATTTCCTTCTCCAATGCATGCATGCATGCTACGTTGCTTCAGTTATGTCCGACTCTGTAGCAGCCCTCCAGGCTCTTCTGTCCACAGGATTCTCTAGGCAAGAATACTGGAGTGGGTTGCCATTTCCTTCTCCCTTCCTAACTCTTATATATCCCTAAAATGCAGAAAAGGGTGTGGGTTCCCCCACTACAGTCTGACTATTCCACTCTAAGAATTCTTTTTCACAGTGACATTTCATGGCAATAGTTTGGGCCCAGAAATGGCATCAGGGTAGCCTTATTCTTCCAGTTTAGCAGATACATTAAGTACCTGTCGCTAACTTGAGCCTGCCCCCAGGAATGGGAGGAGGCCTTTCCTTTTTGGTGCCATCCCTCATAAAGAAGGGGGAGTTGGAGCCATCTAGACCAGTTACGGGGCTTCCCCAATGGCTCAACTGGTAAAGCACCTGCCTGCCAATGCAGTAGGTACAGAGACACAGCTTCGATCCCTGGGTGGAAAAGATCTGGAGAAGGAAATAGCAACCCACTGTAGTATTCTTGCCTGGAGAATGAGCAGAAGAGTCTGGCAGGCTGCAGTCCAGGCTCAAAGAGTCAGACACTACTGAGCATGCATGCAGCCCATAAATAAAGT
>SJYA01002280.1:460442-740904 GCA_006410615.1 Neotragus moschatus | reverse complement strand
AAAAAAAAAAAAAAAAGATTGAAGAGATAGAGAGGAAATGACTTTAAAAAAAAAGGAGGACCAAAAAGATCTGATTAGAAGTTGAAATCGAAATAAATATTTCTGAACTCAAATTGCCTAGGTTTCCAAAATAGTCAGTGAAGGATCTGACGGAACTTGAATTATGTGAGTAGATTCTGAGATTTTACGGGTCTCGTCACATCATGGAAGTCTGGAATGTGTGTCACAAATGGGCATTTGCTCCGTAGGTCTTGCTCCTCTTGCCCTAGCTTAGCCTGACTTGGCTTCAGTGCAGAGTGGGGAGGATACTTGGCCCTCTGTGGTGTGTGAATGGAGCTCCACCCCCTGGCAGACAGACCTCCTTTCACTCCAGGGGAGGACCCCTCTGGCCCCAGCACTTCCTCACCTCCAGGTCATCTCCCACCCCATGCTTCTCCCCTCTTACACGCTGTGAGCAGAGACACACAGTGGTTGGACTCTGGCCTCTCCCCACTCCCAAATCACATTTCCTTACAGCCAAGCTTTTTACTCCCAAGTAAGCAGTGATGTACTAGGGAACACAGAACTGGAAACTGAAAAGCATGCATCTTCTGCAGCAGCAGTTTTGGCTGAACAAATGTTTTGGAGTCAGGGAATGATGTTATTTTCGGATAAAACAAACACAGTTACATTATGAACTAGAATGTTCATATACGTAAACTGTGAAGATAAAATGGGAGACTTCGCAGAGGACTTTTATTTGCAAGTGGGCTGTGTGTTCCCCCTCCTCTGCCGTGAGTGGGATTTGGGTGTTCTCTTCTGAGAAGTACAATTGGAACTGCATACATCCAAGAGCCTTGGGGCTTCTGCTGACTCGGGTCCCAGACTCCTAGCGCTTCTGAGGCAGAACCGAAGGGGCCTGCATCGGGGGATCCTCCTCTTTTCCTGCCTACCTGCCTGTGACCTGTACACCTGTCAACAAAGCTTTAGGGCCAGCTGATGTGTGTGTGCAGAGTGGTTTTGAGGTAGAAATAGTGCTTACTGTCGGAATCCTGTTTATATCACTGTTCAATCCTGTGCATGCTATGAAATGACTATTTCTTTGATGCCACGAAGCTACCGGGCATATAACGCTTCTCCGTTAAGAGTACCCCAGCTCACTAAATCATGAGGAACACTGGGGGCTGAGAGTAGTTTGGGCTGGTTTTTTTTTTTTTTCTCTTAAACAAATGGCTGAGACATGTTTGGTGCTTTACCTTTCTGCCCACAAAAACCTGGAGATTTTGGCATACCACTAATTACATCCCCCAGCCACATCCAATGCAGCTACCTTTAAAGGAAGACCAGTGGCCATTCTCAAAGAGTTTAAAAAATCGGAAGATTAAGAAGACTCTAGGATTTAGAAGCTTGTGTTGTCTTTCCCCAGTAACCATTGTTTAATCTCCAAATGGTAGCCTTATCTTAGCAATGGACAGCTTATTAGCTCCTCCACAACTGAACATAGGCTATTACTTTAAATCAGTATTTGGGAAACCCAGGCATCTAAGCCGTGGATATGAATGGAAAAATAAAAATACATACCAGCCTGTCTCAATAAATTATCATATCTCTATAATCCTCGAGGAAAGCGCTTTGGCTTTTACCTAGAAAGGATTTCAGATCTGCTTTATGGGCTCCCGCTGTCTTCAGTACCTGATAAAACTTTAACCACAGAAGCATTAAACACGGCACAGCAGCTTCTGCCCAGGCTCCCAAGTTCCTGCCGGCAGCATCTATCAACACAAGACCTAGGATGCTTCCTGCAGTGGCACCAGCTTCCCCAGCGCTGGAGCAGGCTGCCTGGCCTTAAGCCCGAGCACGAGGAGGCCTCCCTCCTACGGGTCAGTAGAGTTGCTCCAAATTGTGTCCTGCCTGGCTGCAGGGTTTGCAGACATCCCTAGGGAGAGGTCAGCAAGGGAGACAGGTAATGACTGTCTTCAGAATGAATTGGGTCCTCACAGCAATCCCTGGATGCCTTCCAAAGGTTGGGTATCTGAGGCTAAGAGGAGGTCTGACCTTTGATTTGGTGTCATTAAATCCAGGGCAATTCCAAGAAGTGCCTGGAGTCTCTGCTCTGACAGCCCAGCAAGGAAAATGATTTTAAAACTGAGGACCCTGCACCAAGGCCCCATTTCTCAGGAGATGATACAGATTTGTAGGTAAGAGTTATTTGTCTTGAGTTACACAGCTAGGAAGTATGGGAGCCAGAGTTTTGTACCCGGCTCTCCCTAACTCTGCTGCTGCTGCTGCTAAGTTGCTTCAGCCGTGTCCAACTCTGGGCGACCTCATAGACGGCAGCCCCGCAGGCTTCCCCATCCCTGGGATTCTCCAGGCAACAATACTGGAGTGGGTTGCCATTTCCTTCTCCAATGCATGCATGCATGCTACGTTGCTTCAGTTATGTCCGACTCTGTAGCAGCCCTCCAGGCTCTTCTGTCCACAGGATTCTCTAGGCAAGAATACTGGAGTGGGTTGCCATTTCCTTCTCCAATGCATGCATGCATGCTACGTTGCTTCAGTTATGTCCGACTCTGTAGCAGCCCTCCAGGCTCCTCTGTCCACAGGATTCTCTAGGCAAGAATACTGGAGTGGGTTGCCATTTCCTTCTCCAATGCATGCATGCATGCTACGTTGCTTCAGTTATGTCCGACTCTGTAGCAGCCCTCCAGGCTCCTCTGTCCACAGGATTCTCTAGGCAAGAATACTGGAGTGGGTTGCCATTTCCTTCTCCAATGCATGCATGCATGCTACGTTGCTTCAGTTATGTCCGACTCTGTAGCAGCCCTCCAGGCTCCTCTGTCCACAGGATTCTCTAGGCAAGAATACTGGAGTGGGTTGCCATTTCCTTCTCCAATGCATGCATGCATGCTACGTTGCTTCAGTTATGTCCGACTCTGTAGCAGCCCTCCAGGCTCCTCTGTCCACAGGATTCTCTAGGCAAGAATACTGGAGTGGGTTGCCATTTCCTTCTCCAATGCATGCATGCATGCTACGTTGCTTCAGTTATGTCCGACTCTGTAGCAGCCCTCCAGGCTCCTCTGTCCACAGGATTCTCTAGGCAAGAATACTGGAGTGGGTTGCCATTTCCTTCTCCAATGCATGCACGCATGCTACGTTGCTTCAGTTATGTCCGACTCTGTAGCAGCCCTCCAGGCTCTTCTGTCCACAGGATTCTCTAGGCAAGAATACTGGAGTGGGTTGCCATTTCCTTCTCCAATGCATGCATGCATGCTACGTTGCTTCAGTTATGTCCGACTCTGTAGCAGCCCTCTAGGCTCCTCTGTCCACAGGATTCTCTAGGCAAGAATACTGGAGTGGGTTGCCATTTCCTTCTCCAATGCATGCACGCATGCTACGTTGCTTCAGTTATGTCCGACTCTGTAGCAGCCCTCCAGGCTCTTCTGTCCACAGGATTCTCTAGGCAAGAATACTGGAGTGGGTTGCCATTTCCTTCTCCCTTCCTAACTCTTATATATCCCTAAAATGCAGAAAAGGGTGTGGGTTCCCCCACTACAGTCTGACTATTCCACTCTAAGAATTCTTTTTCACAGTGACATTTCATGGCAATAGTTTGGGCCCAGAAATGGCATCAGGGTAGCCTTATTCTTCCAGTTTAGCAGATACATTAAGTACCTGTCGCTAACTTGAGCCTGCCCCCAGGAATGGGAGGAGGCCTTTCCTTTTTGGTGCCATCCCTCATAAAGAAGGGGGAGTTGGAGCCATCTAGACCAGTTACGGGGCTTCCCCAATGGCTCAACTGGTAAAGCACCTGCCTGCCAATGCAGTAGGTACAGAGACACAGCTTCGATCCCTGGGTGGAAAAGATCTGGAGAAGGAAATAGCAACCCACTGTAGTATTCTTGCCTGGAGAATGAGCAGAAGAGTCTGGCAGGCTGCAGTCCAGGCTCAAAGAGTCAGACACTACTGAGCATGCATGCAGCCCATAAATAAAGTGTTTCTCGGCCTTTAGGAGTGTGGAACTTCTCAGAAATAGTGAAAGTGAGCAGTGTTCTGCTCTCTATTTGAAAATGCCTGCTGCTGCAAAGGAAATGTTCATATTCTAGTAACCCTAGCTAGTCTGTGCCCTGTGAGGATGCGGCAGTTCAAAGTCCAGTGAATACAGACGGCCCTGCAAACACCTGATGTGTGTATGTACACACACACACACACACACACACACACACACACACTCAGTTTAACAGCCAAGGGAACTGCGCAGCAGTCCCCTCGTTCTCTTGCGTACCGCGCAGAGGATCCTGCCGGCTCTGATCACGAATGTCACCAGTAATGGAGCCGCGGCGCTTGCTCAAGAGGTGCTTATAGGAGGAGCAGTGCCTCGGCAAAGGTTGTCAGCTCCTAAAGCTGGGCCAAGGTGACAGCCCTGAAGGAATTTACACTCCAGCCCTACTCCAGGGTGTCTAACGATATGGGACATTTGGATACCCCGCCGTTTCGGTGACCTGGGAGTCTGACCACTCCCGTCAGGCCTGAGGGCATGGCTGAAGACTTCATAACTGGTAAGAGTGGTAGGGCTTAGGAAGCTCTTTCCTAGCTCCACCTAGGGCTTAGGAAGCTCCACCTAGCTCTTCCTTCCACTCTTTCCTCCACTAGAGAATATTCTCTTGCCTGTACCTTGGCACACTCGCATAATAGCTGTTCAACACATGGCTTTTCCGTAAGAAAATCAGTTGCATGTTTACTATGTGCCTAGCACATCTAAAATCTTCTGATTAAAAAACAAATCGATCTCATGAGTGGACTCAGCCTAGCCCTGAGAAAAACAAGCAAACAAAAAAAAGGCCTATAGATGAGACTTTAGATCTCATTAATACTGCCTTACCCAACAGTGTGTTGGAAGCCCCACGCCAGCTCATTCCAAGAGCTCTAAGGCCCGAGAACACACCAGAAACAGCAGAACCGGTGCCAGAGCAGGAAAATAAAAATAAGTTAATTACAACACTCGTGGTATACTGGCACAAAAATGCCACAGGGCCAGGTCATATCATGCTGGGCTTGGTATGACCTTGAGGGGACAGTAGATTTATCCTTCATGTGAGTATCAGTGGCCAGTCTTTCTACAGTGACCGGTCTTGCACCCACTACATGGATGCGGAGAAGCAACGAATCCATCGTCCTCTGCCTGTTTTCCTGCACACCGTCACATTCCCTCCTCGGTCATCTTCCCCGTTCACCCTTTACATTAAACAAGGGAACACTCAATCTTTCAAGGGGATTATACGTTTGAGTTAATGTTGCAGTATATCATTTTCTTGCTGTAAATTATCTTGTGAGAGAGATTTACCGCTATCCCAGGATGTTTGGACTTGGTGCCCCTGTGCATTTGGAAATCAATAAACTATTCCTGGAAATACCATTTGTCTCTCGGAGTTTTGCACAAAGGACCATTCTAGGTGTAAATATTCACAATGATCTGCACCCTTAACCGTGATCATGCCACAGATGATGGTGTTTTGGTTATGAGAGATGGGATGCTCCTTCACCCTGACTTCTCTGGAGTGACTTAGGAGGTCTCTGGGAGTTGCAGAAAGACAGATTGAAAATCATAGTTATTTAAAGAGACGTTTTCTCCTCAAAGTGAAACGATCCATGCCTACATTAAATTTTCTGAACAAAGCAGGCTATAAAGTAAAGAATGCTTGGTCCTGAATGATGTTTTCAAATAATGCTAAAGCTTTACAATTTGGATTAGCCCAAGGGGGTGGTCAAACTTTAATCTTTACCATATTTTCTAGGGAAAAAAAAGTGTTTTCATAGAGCATATTACAGTTAGGCCAGCAAAATCATCTTTGGGGAATCTTAGAAGTACACACTTGATACAACTGATGAAGAGACAGTATTAAGTTATAAATGAAGCAGTTCTCATCCAGTTTGTAATACTAGGAGCCAAGGATGCATTAAAACCAAGAGGCAAAATGTGAAAACAAGGTAGTAGATACTGTATGAATTAGAAAGTACAAGTCCTACCTAAAGTTATTAAAATTCAATTTTTAAAAACCTACCAGCAAGAGTGTTTGTATGAGCCCTGCTCTAAAACAATTTTTTAAACAAATTTGTCTCCATAAGACCCCTTCAGGTAGCTGGGGGCTATATGAACTTTGGAGAAGTTGTTCCAGTAAGGGTTCTAGAGCAAGTCAGTCACCCAAGGTCACCCAGTGAGCCAGGCCATCGGACTCTGTCTCCTGGAGTAACCATTAGGCCTACTTCCTCCCATCTCTCATAACCTCCCCAGCTGCTGAGGACACTTCTGCCTGGTGAGATGGGGCTGCCAAGCACTGTGGTACTTGGGAGTCTTGGTGTTTTAACAAACCACAGTGTGTTTGGAGGTTTTCTTCCCTGCTTCCTGGTGCCAGCAACTCAATACCACATCCCACTGCCCCAGCCTTTTCTCATTTTATCTTTCCCTCTGATAGCTACAACTCTTTATTTTGTCTCATTGATCTTTGCTTGGTCCAACTTACAGGTGGCCCCATTTCCTTCTCACTCATAAAAGAGTGAAATTGCAGCTGGTTTGGACTATCTCCTGGCCTTAACGAGACACCAGAGGTGGGTACACCCGGCTGAAAGTCAGGCTGCCGGTATTAGCAAGAAAAGAAGACATCACAGAAAAGGAAACAAAGTCAATAACTGGCTGAGCAGAGTGTCTGTACTAATTCCTTGTTCAATGTGACAGTCTTGCAGGCTAAATCATTCATTTTGTTAAATAATAGCTACCATTTAGTGAGCTCTTTTTCCGGACCAGGCACTGTCCTCATTGCTTTTTACATTATCTTATTTCTCATCGCACTGATATTATTCTCTATTTTATTGCTCAGGCATCAGAGAGTTAAAAGCTATGCCCAAGGTCACACCCTGATAAATGAAAAGGTGGGATTTAAACCCAGATCTAGCTGACTTGGGCTTCCCTGGTGGCTCAGATGGTAACGAATCCACCTGCAGTACAGGAGACCTGGGTTCAATCCCTGGGTTGGTAAGATCCCCTGGAGGAGGGAATGGCAACTCACTCCAGTATTCTTGCCTGGAGAATCCCATGGACAGAGGAGTCTGGTGGGCTATAGTCCATGGAGTTGCAAAGAGTCAGACTCGACTGAGTAACTAAGCACAGCACAGCAGGAATTGACATAAAACCCCGGTTCTCAGTCTCTCCTCTCCTAGCTGCACTGAGTCTACCTTATGCTAGTGAACAACATCACCCACACACATCCTCCCCACAAACACGTGCAGTGTGGCCTTGGGGCAAAGGAATCTGTCCTTTCAGGCCTTGTTTTATACAGTTTGTGAAATACAGAGGTACAGTGAGAGAAGGAAGAGTTCTAAAGAGAACAGTGAAATCCTCTCCAGCCTGAAACTGCACTTTGGGAAGGAGGGAATTACTAGACTTGCTTTATCTCCTTTCTTCCAAGGCCATAAATCGTTAAATCACCAGCAGAGGCAAAGCTTTGGCTTCTTGGGCTTCAGTCTTAGAATCCCCAAAGTCAGCCATCTCTGGCACTGAGTCTGTCATTTAATTAAACATCTTGAAGGCGTCTCCAACAGCTTGACATCAGGCCAGCTTCATATTCTTGGAAAGGGACTGTAAAGGGAGCTTGTCTGTTTTATAGTTCATTTACTGAGGTGAGCCATCTTGGCCATAGCATACGATTTGCCTTACCAAAATGGTCCCCAATCTTCACACCACTTTAGGGAGTCAGTCACAACTCATTTTCCTAGGGCTCAGCCAGGTTCACCTATCGCTACTTCTTAAACAAAATACACAACACAAGTGGTTTGACAATGAGTAATTGAGGCAGAACTGGAAAGATCTGAAACACTGGCTGGACCCATTTGAAAATGAGAACTAAGAAGTGAGTAGACAAGGCTTCTGATGAGTTGAAATAAATAGCATGAAGCAGACACGTAAGAGAAAGGCCATCTGTCTCCCCATAAAGCACCTACGCAGAACCTATTTATTCCTGTTTCACACATAATTGTAAATGTTTGCTGTCTGGTTTCCAAGACTACCGCAGATTAAATTTAAGGGCGGGAAACAGATATCTAGCGGGAACTTAAATCAAGAAGGAAAAAGAGCTGATGGCAATACAGAAGACACACACAAAAAGTTTAAATAGACTGAAGAGCTCAAAAACCACTGTTTTAGGGTGGCATTTAGTGCCAAAAATAGCTCTTTACACATCTCAGTTTCTAAACGCTCATATCATAGGACCATATAATTACACTCAAAATGATGTCCCTGAAACTAAATTATGCTCAGAAGAAAGCAAGAATTTCCATATCAAATTTTAGAAATATTTCTATCGCAAATGGTACAAAAGAATGAAACAAATTTCCTTTTTCGGGGTTAAAGGAATAAACCTGGGACTATCCAGAACATTTAGCTTAACAAAACAAAACATCCCCCTACCCGAGGTTTCATTGTTCCAGGAGCCTCTTGTGATTAGAGAGTTTCTTTTCATAGCTTTGCAAGTGACTTTCATGCTACAGCGCTTTGCATATAACGGCATGAACAATGGAAGTGCCAAGTTTCCAATGTGATGAGTAAAACTAATAACCAGAATACAGGTCAAATTCTGTTACAACAAATACTGCTACCATAAAAATCACTTAAGCATCCCTGTTATCTTTAACCCCCTGTCAATTGCTCATTTATTTCAAGCAACAGTCATTACAGCAAAATTGGGGTATAATAAAAGGAAACTGGACCCTCTCCACAAGTTGAGTATAACACAATTTAACCTGTAATAACAGAGTCTCATTTGTATTTCTCCAGTCTTTGCTGCAAGAAGAATAAACCTCATAAAACCAGCCTGGGAAGCTGGTATTTAGTAGTTGTTGCTAGGAAAAGAAAGAATTCAGAAGCAAAGGACACATGGAGCTGTGTGGCAAACTCTCATCAGGGAATTTGGTCTCCAGGGCCACTTTTGACCTTAATCCACGTCAGAGCCATCCACCACAGTCGCTTGCTTCTAATAGTGATGTAATGCATATATTAAGCCCTGGAATGGAAACATGATTCATTTCCCATGGGTCACTGAGCACTTTGTGGCAACTCAGCCCTCATCTGATGACCCTAAGATAAAAGAAATTTATAAGCATGGGACTGGAACTATCCCTTCTTCCAAGACGCACTGCTTTCAACACTGCATGATTGTAGAAGCACATGCCATGTTGATCATAGATAGAAATGATCTAAGTTAATCAGCTGCATTCCACCTGGTATATGCGCAAGGATTTTTCCCTGCCTACCCAATTTTTGCTTGTAGTAATGATGAGTTTTGTCATTTGCTACTGTTTTTTTTTTTCTATTTTCTTTTCTTTCATTCATTCTTTCTTTTACTTAAGTACTTTTTACGACTATGTGGCAACCAGTATTCTATAACACCCTTAGCAGCAGAAGGGGTTAAATTGTAGCTCGTGTCTGAACAATACAGTCAGCAGTAGGAAGAGGAGAGGGGAGCAAGAGGGAAATTGTCCACCTTTTCCGGACGATAATGCCTGGCTCAGGCCCCAGATTCACATCATACTCTGAAGAAGTTCGTAAATTCTGGGCACTGCTCAATCTGAGGAGGCAGGCAGTTTCCCTGCATACCTCAGGGCGAGATGAATGGTCTGTTGAAGTCATGCCATTACAGGATACGTTCACCCCTGCCTGCTCTCCCTCCCCAAGCCGGAGAGTAGTTCAACATTTACATGTCTCAGGCCAGGAGTTCAGGTTATGAGGAGCTTGAATGCTTGGCTCTTGAAAACACTGAGTCCAGGTGCAGTCCTCTGGCTTAAGGGTGGCTGTTTGCTGCCTCACCATTTTTATTAGGACATCTGGAAACGGCAGGTGTTAATTGGAAGGAATTTTTCTGTATTTGTTTTCTCTCCACACATTCATTTTGACTCAGTTGTATGACTATATCCCAGTGTCACACTGAGCCTGTTCCAAGTGGGAAGAACCATGAGAGAAAAGTAAGATTGCCCCTTGGTTTGGTGGGGGGCGGCAGAGGTGATGGTGGCGGTGGTGAGAGTTAGCGTGGTGACTGTGGGTGGAAATGATGGTAAAGAAACCACTGATAACAAAAAAAAAATGGGTATTTTTTCTCAGCACTTAAACCACTTTCCCATTTGCTAACAGGTGGGTGTGATCTATTTTACCCAAACTCCTTTTTTTCCTCTGGCCTGCCTGGCCGGTCTGATCAAAAAAGGGTATTCCTTCTGAGGCTGTACCTAGCCCACTTATGGCCAAACTATACTTGCCTGTTAATTTACTCAAAGCTAGGTTGCCTTTTAAGCCTCTCTCCCCACCTCTGGCATGAAGACAAGACATGCAGAAGAAGAATTAGGTCGCTTGGGGGTCCACTCTTGCATCTGGTTAAGTGGTGTAGAGAAGCCAAGATTTCTAGAAGCGTCTGGTCTTTTGCCATTTCTGAGATGGTGAGAAAATCCGTCTGGAGTGTTTATGCCCTTCTTGATAGCCAGGCCATGGGCTGTCTTGCATATTGTGCTCCAGAAGCCAGTCTCCGCCCTCAGAAGAGACAATTTCACGATGACTTACTTGCCAGTAATCACTGGAATGGTCTCACGAGGTCGCGCACGACTGCAGCGTCTCTTCGGGCCTGGCACGCCGTCAGATGGCAGACCTACGGAACACGTGAGAGGCTGGCCTGGCTCACAGGGCAGGCAGAGCGAGCCAGGGTTCGGGCTCCCCTGCCTTCCATTCTCACGTCCTCCTCCCGACCTCCCTCCTCTGCCCCCTCCGCCTCCTCTTCTTCCGGTCTTCCCATCTGGAAACTATGAGCCTCATGGATTCCAGGCACCAGTTCTCAGATTTCAGATGCTGGGGAAATTTCTTTGCTTGGATCATTCTTCAAGAGTAAGAGAATTCAATTTGGGAGGAAAAACAGCTGAGAGCCTTCCGCAGAAGAGAAAATAAACAAGGTGGGGTATGTATCCATCCCCTCACCACTCCAACCCCCAACACAATGTCTGATTTCAGAAGAAATATTGAAATTCCCTCCTGGGAGGGGACAGAATAGAAAAAATAAAGTCTGCACTCATAAAAACATGTTTTCCTCCCTCCTAGGGTATAAACAGAACTGGCATCAGATAATAGGATGTAATTGATTTTGTGTGTGGCATCTGTTGAGGAAGAGGAGGCTCTCTGGAGGGTAGACCTAAGAGTGACGGAATGAAGTGAAAAGCAAAATGTAGCCTAAATTGTTAGGGAGAAACTATAACATTAAGAACCACTTAACCCCAGTGTTACAGCTCCAGGATAAAGAACGCTGTGTGGTCCTCTGTCCTCAGGAAATGGAATGAGCTTCCTCCTGAGACTTAGTTTTAGAAGCAGACAGACTGGGTTCTAGTACTGGCTCTGTTCTTTAGTAANCTATAACATTAAGAACCACTTAACCCCAGTGTTACAGCTCCAGGATAAAGAACGCTGTGTGGTCCTCTGTCCTCAGGAAATGGAATGAGCTTCCTCCTGAGACTTAGTTTTAGAAGCAGACAGACTGGGTTCTAGTACTGGCTCTGTTCTTTAGTAAGTCTGAGGAATTAAATAAGCAGCTGGATCTACCTCTGGGGCTTAGACAGTCCCTGACACATCGGAGCGGCTTAATGAGTGGTAGCTCACCACTGTGGGTTGTGATGAGCATCCCTGGTCCAAGTGGAGCCCGCCCTGGGGCTGTGGATGGAGCCTTGCCTCCTCTTGCCCCACACTGGCTTGTCTCACCAGCCTGTAGCTCCCCTGGGGGCTACTTCCTTAGCCCTCTCTACACACCTGCCCAACTACACTTTCCTATCTGTACCTCTTCAAAGTTGGTATTGTTTGTTCACCCCTGTACTACCGATTGCCTGACACAAGATAGGTGTTCAAAAATATTTGTGGACTGACATCTTGTTAGCATTCGTATCCGTAGTTACTCCAGATGTTACATCGTGATGCAGAAAACTGGGCAACACCTTTAGCGACATCTTCCCCAGCATGAGTGCCCAGTGCGCGTGGTGGCGTCAAAAGGCACCTTCCTTCAGAAGAGGGAAGCGAGCTAGGAAACCTAAGGGCCAGCCCTGCTCTGCCACCCACAAGCTGTGCAGCTTGTGGCAGGTCAGCTTCCCTCTCTCAATACTTGTAAAATGAGGGCTGGAGTTGGAGGATCTCTTTGTCTCTTCTAGCTCTAACATTGTAAGGTCTTAACAAAGCTGCAAGTGACAGCGGGAATGGAAAGATGCTTCCTCTGAGAATCCCAACCCTCCTTCCTGTGTGTGTGTGTGGACGTGTCCATGCAGATGTGTGAGCAGGGCTGGGGAGGAGCACCCGAACTGGGGCTGCCCAGGAGAATTAGACTCATGTAGACTTCATGAGAGTGACATTTGCCCAAATGCTTTGGGCATAATATCCCAGTTACCCCCAGCTTCCTATGTTGAAATCTTAACCCCCAGTGTAATGGTGTTATTCCTTTATGGAGTAGTTAGGTCATGAGTGTGAGCTCTCAAGTGAGTGTTCAAGGAGAAGTCAGCATCCTGCAGCCCACTGGAGGGCCCTCACCAGGATCTGGCTGGGACCTCAGACTTCAGCCTGCTGAGCTGTGAGAAATGAAGGAATTCCTCTAGAAGAGCCATCCAGTTCATGGGTGCGGTGTTACCGCAGGCCGAGCAGCCTGACACCAGATGTTCATAAGCCATGACAAATTGCAGTAGTTGAATAGACGGGCAAATGGAAGAGTGGGGATGCTGAGCAGGTTTCTTTCTTGTGGGACCTCCCAAACCTTTTCATACATTCATGTGCACTGTGGAACCTCAAGAAAGAGTAGGATATTCTTTTAAGGCATTCGCTCCAACAATTTTAGGAAGCACTGATTTAGGGTTGAGCCCAGCTGACTTCATTTAACTGGTGAAAAAACTGAGGCCTAAAGAGATGAAATGATTTGCCTAAGGTCATCTGGCTGTTGGGAAACCAAAGCTTCTGCCTTGCTTTAGCCACCCTCTCCCAAAAGAGAAAGTCTGTTTATTGGTCCAAGAGTCCACATTAGAACATTCTAGGGACACCCCAAGGGTCCTTCATTGATACCAAAGAGAAGTACTGCATAAGCTGGGGATCTTAGTCTCGGTCCCAAGCAGATATTAGCATTCAGCCTTCTGCAAGCTTCCTTGTCAGAGTGGCACCAGCTGGAACCAAGCTATGGTTCTCTCTCGTTCTCCCTACATATTTATAGTTCTCTCTCTCTCTGGTTCTCTCTCTCCCCCACATGTGGGCTCTCTTTTCCATGCTGCGTTCTGGGGTTACTGTTGGGACAAGTAAAAAGCTGCACCGGCCACTAAATTGAGACCCCTGTGAGAAACACTGGGCTGGAAGAAGCACAGGCTGGAATCAAGATTGCCGGGAGAAATTTCAATCACCTCAGATATGCAGATGACACCACCATTATGGCAGAAAGTAAAGAGGAACTCAGAAGCCTCTTGATGAAAGTGAAAGAGGAGAGTGAAAAAGTTGGCTTAAAGCTCAACATTCAGAAAACAAAGATCATGGCATCTGGTCCCATCACTTCATGGGAAATAGATGGGGAAACAGTGTAAACAGTGTCAGACTTTATTTTGGGGGGCTCCAAAATCACTGCAGATNTAAAGAGCCTCTTGATGAAAGTGAAAGAGGAGAGTGAAAAAGTTGGCTTAAAGCTCAACATTCAGAAAACAAAGATCATGGCATCTGGTCCCATCACTTCATGGGAAATAGATGGGGAAACAGTGTAAACAGTGTCAGACTTTATTTTGGGGGGCTCCAAAATCACTGCAGATGGTGATTGCAGCCATGAAATTAAAAGACGCTTACTCCTTGGAAGAAAAGAGCAACCTAGATAGCATATTCAAAAGCAGAGACATTACTTTGCCGACTAAGGTCCGTCTAGTCAAGGCTATGGTTTTTCCTGTGGTCATGTATGGATGTGAGAGTTGGACTGTGAAGAAGGCTGAGCACCAAAGAACTGATGCTTTTGAACTGTGGTGTTGGAGAAGACTCTTGAGAGTCCCTTGGACTGCAAGGAGATCCAACCAGTCCATTTTAAAGGAGATCAGCCCTGGGTGTTCTTTGGAAGGAATGATGCTAAAACTGAAACTCCAGTACTTTGGCCACCTCATGTGAGGAGCTGACTCATTGGAAAAGACTCTGATGTTGGGAAGGGTTGGGGGCAAGAGGAAAAGGGGACAACAGAGGATGAGATGGCTGGATGGCATCACCGACTCGATGGAGTGAGTTTGAGTGAACTCCGGGAGTTGGTGATGGACAGGGAGGCCTGGCGTGCTGTGATTCATGAGGTCAAAAAGAGTTGGACATGACTGAGCAACTGGACTGAACTGAACTGAACTGTAACAGTACAGCAAGCATCAGGGCGAAGGTGCTCCGTAAGCCTTGTGGATAGGTCAACCCTTTTGTTCCCAGCTTAACAGTTACATCCATTTCCAGCACTGGGAAATTAAGGTCACTAAAGAAAGGCATTTGTGTCTGGCCTCTAACAGAGTTGACTAAGGACCATTCTCAAATGCCTTCCTTGGCGCTTTAGCCTTGAACCTTCTAATGCACTTGTGGGGGCATCAGTATGGCAGGCAGCAGCACAGGAATGAGAGATGTCAGTGAATGTGTGTGTGTTGTGTGTATGTGTGTGTGTGCGCGTGTGTGTGTGTGCATGCGTGTGCATGCATGCAGCAGTGAAGGAAAATGTGAGCACATTGGGAAGACTACACACTTGGCACCCCTCCAAATTGCCATTCTTCAGGTATGAGGTCAACATGTACTTATAGGAAAGGGTGGCGGGCACCTTTCTCTGAGTGCACAGGCAGTCGAGGCAGTTCCCACTTGCATTCCACACACTCACAGAGACAAAAGCCCTGACCTCTTTTTAGAAAAGACCATCTGTTGTTATTCCAAATTACTCTTTAGGGTCTCGTCCCACCCACTTCCAAATGGCTGATAGAGCATCCCTTGCAGTTCCACACAAGTATCTCCCTGAACAGACTTCTCGAAAGTGTGGTTTTCTACCTCATTACAATTTTAGTGACACTTTGATACCGGCGCTCACCCCTAACCGAGTGGACATGAGTCATATACACATGTGTGTGTGTCGTCAGGCTGATGGTTTAGTGATGACGCTATTCCTTAGATAGAAAGCATGCAGGACACTCCCCATGTGGTCACAGGCTGTCTCTAACAGGGTTCATGCCCTTCCAAGTAAGAAAGAGACACAGGGTGGTATTTTCTTAGGCGATTATTAGATCCACTGGAATGTGACGGGAGCACTGCTCAACAATAAGGAATAAATATCCCCACTCGCTGGAGCAGCTGTCTTTCCTCTGCCACCTCCTTCTCACCCCTTTCCTTAACTGCTTCTGACCCTTTCTCTCCCAGAGACAAAAGTACATCACCAGAGAAGCTCATGGACACAAACACGCCTGGAAAACGCAATTGCCTGAGTGGTCCCCAATTCTAATTATGATGTTTCGAGGCTTTCAAGGATTTTGTTCCTAGGGATGCGTATCACCTATGGCCTTGAACCAGATTAACCACTATCTCATTTCAGGGTCTTTTAGCCTGACGGAACAGACAACAAGACAGCCAGGGAACCCAGGGGGAAAAAAATCACTTCAGTTGTTTTGCAGAGATTAAATGAAACAACTACTTGGGTCAACTGGATTATGCATTTTTAAAAAGAGGTTTTGAAGGCACAGCTGGAATGAAATCCTCATGTGACCTTGAGCTTAGGGTCCTTGTACTAACACCAAACCCAAAGATTTGCTAATGAAGACTCAAAACGCTGATGCGTCCAATAATATGCTTCCAGTTGGATTCCTTTCCCTGCAGTGGTGGCCAAGTTCACTGCACCTTTTACCCAAACTCTCTCTTTCTAAAATAAAGATAGGTTCTTTTTTGAGTGAAATAATAGATCAGAATGCCTGGGCTGGGTCTCACATTTATAAGTCACTTTAAACAAATAACTTACAGGCCTTGTGCCTCTATTTCCTCACCTCTAAAATGGGGATAATCATAGAACCTACCTTTCTGGGTTGATGAGATGACCAATAAGAATATACATGGAAAGTGTTTACTATAGTGCCTGGCACATAGTAACTCCTCAAGAAATAAGGTAGTTGTGATTAATATTAGCATTATTATAATAAATTGATTGATGAAGGATAACAAAGGCTTGGGGAGGAAAAGGGCTTGGAAAGGAAATTTGGCTATATTCAATCTGATGTCTAGAAATCTAACTGAAAGAAATATGACACCTTAAGTTTTTTTTGTTTGTTTTTTTGCATGAGAGTGTCCAAGTAGCATTGTATTTAATGGCAGATGTCTGGCAATGACCTAAGTATCCATATACAGAAGACTAGCTAACTATTTTAGAATTCCTCCATGTAGAACAGGGGTCCCCAGCCTCCAGGATCTGATGATCTGAGGTTGAGCTGATGTCGAGTGCTCAATAAATACAACGCACCGGAATCATCCCCAAACTATCCTCCCACCCCTGGTTGGTGGAAAAACTGTCTTCCACAAAACCAGTCCCTAGTGGGGACCACTGAGGTAGAGGACTGCTCTACAGAAAATCGAGGTGGGTTTCTCACCGCCTGCTCAGCTCAGCCAACAGTTCTTTTGAAAATCACCGATACCTCTGTATTTAGACTGGCAATCATAGATTTCCTTCCTGCAATCACAGGATATTCTCTGAGATGCTAATGAGATGAATTCGTTTTACTGGGAAGAATGGATTTGCATCACTCAAGCCAAACTGAAGAGGCACGAACACCGAAGAGGAAGGGATTAATAGGCTTGGCTGAAGGATGCCCAGGTTCCCAGTGCAATCCCATCTTCTTCCTGTGACCTTCAAGTCACTGGGGTCACTAGGGCGAAAGAAATGAGTTAAGGACCTGACTTCTGGTCACTGGAAATGCTCCTCAGAGCTCCCTACCATGAGAGAAAGAAAAATTCATCTCTTTGGCTATTAAAACAGAGAAAGTGAAATGACTTTTCCCATCCCTTGTGGCTCTGCAATCCCAATCCCTCAGTCTTCTCCCTGGAGTTTACCTATTCCCTGTAGCCGGAAACACTAGCTTGTGGCTTGAGCCAGACACGATTCAGCCGCCTGGTCACTTTTCAGCCTTTGCTCCTCCAAAGTAAATCCTCATTCCTGCTGTGTCTCGTTTCTACCAGCCAGGAGCACTAATCAACAGCCTCTTCCTCAAAACAAGAGCCATCACTCTTTATCCGAGGTTCTTGTTTGTGTTTTTTCTCTATCCCTGGGTTACCCTGTACATCCTCTCCCCGGACCCCATTTTCCTTGCAGACAGGCTCCAGTTTATCTCAATTTCAGGAAGAATAGGAGAGAGCAGGGAAGCTCCTTTTGGGCAGTCTATACCTGTAAACTACCTCCTATTATAAGGGCCCCATTAAATATATCCTTGAGCACTCCATTTTGACCTTGACCCTTTAGAGTTCTTCCTCCTTGCCTTTTAGAGGCAAAGTGAAAAAGCTGGAGAGAAGATCTCTGCTCCCTTAAGAAGTTAAGAGCATGCAAAAATGAGCTTGAAAGCATATTGAAAAAACAACTGCTATTCTAAGTGCCGTTAGCAATGACGCTAACAAGCTGGAGGGACAGACAGATTCCAGCCTCAAACTGCCCGGAATGGAGAGTATTATCCCTGGCTGCCTCTTAAGAGCGATTGTAAGTCAAGTCTGACCTTTCCTCTAGCTCCCATTTTGACACAGTTTTTGATGAATATCGACACCTACATGTGAAGTGAGACAAGACTGAATCCTTGCCATCTCGAGTCTCTTGCCCCTGCAGCCAGTTTCCTCATTAATATGAACTGGAGGTTGTGTTTCCCCATGTAGTGCCGGACTAGACCAGCAGGGGTCTGACATTAGTTGCTTTTAGCCCACAGTGACTGAGTCTCTATCACTATGGCTATGTGAACATGAAATGAGGAGCTAAGGAGCCATGGTTTGAGATAGCAGAACTCACAGGTATGAATAGTGCATCCATTTCTGTGGTAAGACTATAAACACTCCAGCCCACGATTTTCCTTATCTACAATGAAGTGCTTGGCTTAATCCTGTTTTCATGTTTACACAGAAAATACATTCTATAAGGGAGTTACCTTAATCCAGGAGCTTGGATCTTCCAGATTTCTGTCTGAAACAGTCTGTCAATTACTGTTCCGCCCCTAAAGAAGATGCCACGAGATCCAAAAGTGATGTTAAAAAAAAAAATCAGTGTCTAAAAAAGCAAAAGAAATGTCTGATAGATGCTATGGTAGAAAAAGAGCATGAGTTTAGCAATTACGGATATTTTTTAAGATTGGTGTTTCAAACAATGAGTCTTTACATTTTCCTTGAATATATTTTTATTGTGGATGATTATTAGGTACAATAATTATTAATTACCTGAGGAAAGTATTGTGCCTTCCAGTTTTCAAAGCCCTTTCACACATTATCTCATCTGGTCCTTTATTGAAAAAAAGAAATTGTCAGTCTCATTTCATAGCCAATGAAATTGAGGCTCAGAAAGGTAAAGAGAGTTGCCTGAAATCACGCAGCTAGTGGCGGCAGAGTGGACAAGTCTCCATGCCAGTACACCAATGAAAGTCCATGTATATTAAGAGGCTTTACCAGGTGCAAACAGTTCTATAATGCAGCCTATTATGAACTATATCAATGCTTTTTTGCATCAATTAACCTAATTTTACTTATTAGTATCTATTTATATCTTGTTGCTATGCTGGAGCGTAATAATACTCTAATTTCCTTAAATTATGGAATGCACGCTTTTCATTAAGTTGCACATTCCTTGCCTTCCCGTGGCCCTGTTCTAGGTTCTGCTCTTTGATGAGACGGCAGGAAGTGGGGAGAATCCAGCCTTCCAGGATTCACAAATTCTGTCTTCAACAGGCTGCCTTTGCCAGAGAGAGGAGACCAAATCGGTTTTTCATCCTCAAAACAACCTGAAGAGTTAGGTACTGTTATTTTTCCAGATGAGGAAAAACGCAGAGACCTTTGCGTGCTGGAGCTAAGATTTGTATTCAGGGAGCTGGACCCTGTGGGCCCAACGCAGAAACCTCCAGGCGGCACAAGGGGGTTACAGGAAGGACTCTAGAATGTCCCTCGAGACACCGGGAGCTTCTCAGTGCGAAATGAAAAGGGGCATGCGGCTATGCCTTGGATGAGAGATATACTAAGAGATTTTTTTTTAAATCAGGAAATACAGATTCAAAGGAAGTTTACAACATGATTTTGATGCTAAACATTCTGAGCTGTTCAGGTTCTCTTAGCATCTCACTTCACTTTCTCCTCTTCCTTTTCATTAGAGGTTTAATGACCCCATGCACAGTTAAGGAAAGACCTCTGAAGCCCAGTTATCTGTGACCTCCACAACCTGAGAACCTACTGTGTGTGGAGGATTTTGCAGTGTCTCTGAAATGGGTGTTTCAGATAGTCTATCTAACGAAGAGTGCCCTAGTAGCAGCCACCTGCCCCTCCCCGGGGCTGGGAATATGCCCCGCCCCCTAGCTCCAGGGATAGGGCCTGATTGGACTAAAGGAAGTCCCTTTGTCAGTGAGTGGTTCAGAATGAAATGTGACCTGCTGGGGCTTCTGGGAGATTTCTTCAGAGTTGGGAGAGAGGCATTAGAAGGTTCCAAGGCATTACTTCTCCTCTTTCCCCATTTGGTGTGTGAATTGACTTATCAATATTTTTACTTTTAATGAACATCATTAAATTAACATTATTAATTAATAAACAGGAACTTCCTTTAAAATGGAGTCAGGGGACATCTCTAGCAGTCCCCTGGTTAAGACTCCACTTTTTTGCTACAGAGGGCATGGGTTCGATTTCTAGTTGGGGAACTAAGATCCCATGTGCAGCAAGGCAGCACAGTCAAAGTTTTAAAACTGGAGTCAGGAGGTCAGAGGGGGTGCTCTCATGCCCTGCTACTCAAGGTCAGCCGTATGACCTATAGGAAGAAGCATTACCTCAATGGCATCTCCACTCCAGTACTCTTGCCTGGAAACTCCCATGGACAGAGGAGCCTGATGGGCTGCAGTCCGTGGGTCGCTAATGGTTGGGCATCACTGAGCGACTTTCACTTTTCACTCTCATGCATTGGAGAAGGAAATGGCAACCCACTCCAGTGTTCTTACCTGGAGAATCCCAGGGACGGGGGAGCCTGATAGGCTGCCGTCTACTGTGTCGCACAGAGTCGGACACGGACACGACTGAAGCGACTTAGCAGCAGTAGCAGCAGCAGCACTCCCAAACAGGAAGTGCAACTACTGAACTTTCCCCAGGGAAGACTTTCTCCTTGCTCAACCAACAACCCAGCCAATGAGAAATGCAACGTTGAACTTCTACTTTTCCTGAACTTTTATTTTTTTCCAATGAACTTTCCTTCACAACAGCCCCTCCTAGTCCCCTGCTTTTTCCCATAAGAGCAGGCTCCCTTCCTTTGTCCTCCACACATGCCTATGTATCACCATAGATTGCATGTCCTGAATTGCAATTATTTGCAATATTTTGATGGCAAAATACCTTGCTATTTTAATAGTTTAGGGAAACAGGTGCCTGGATGTGACCCGGGCTCCTGAGGAGGGAGCCAACCTGGGAAGGCAAAGCAGAAGGCAAGGCAACTTGGAACAAACTTGTTAGGAACTGTGCCTCAGTTCAGTTCAGTTCAGTCGCTCAGTTGTGTCCGACTCTTTTCGACCCCATGAATCACAGCACGCCAGGCCTCCCTGTCTGTCCATCACTNAGTATCCATATACAGAAGACTAGCTAACTATTTTAGAATTCCTCCATGTAGAACAGGGGTCCCCAGCCTCCAGGATCTGATGATCTGAGGTTGAGCTGATGTCGAGTGCTCAATAAATACAACGCACCGGAATCATCCCCAAACTATCCTCCCACCCCTGGTTGGTGGAAAAACTGTCTTCCACAAAACCAGTCCCTAGTGGGGACCACTGAGGTAGAGGACTGCTCTACAGAAAATCGAGGTGGGTTTCTCACCGCCTGCTCAGCTCAGCCAACAGTTCTTTTGAAAATCACCGATACCTCTGTATTTAGACTGGCAATCATAGATTTCCTTCCTGCAATCACAGGATATTCTCTGAGATGCTAATGAGATGAATTCGTTTTACTGGGAAGAATGGATTTGCATCACTCAAGCCAAACTGAAGAGGCACGAACACCGAAGAGGAAGGGATTAATAGGCTTGGCTGAAGGATGCCCAGGTTCCCAGTGCAATCCCATCTTCTTCCTGTGACCTTCAAGTCACTGGGGTCACTAGGGCGAAAGAAATGAGTTAAGGACCTGACTTCTGGTCACTGGAAATGCTCCTCAGAGCTCCCTACCATGAGAGAAAGAAAAATTCATCTCTTTGGCTATTAAAACAGAGAAAGTGAAATGACTTTTCCCATCCCTTGTGGCTCTGCAATCCCAATCCCTCAGTCTTCTCCCTGGAGTTTACCTATTCCCTGTAGCCGGAAACACTAGCTTGTGGCTTGAGCCAGACACGATTCAGCCGCCTGGTCACTTTTCAGCCTTTGCTCCTCCAAAGTAAATCCTCATTCCTGCTGTGTCTCGTTTCTACCAGCCAGGAGCACTAATCAACAGCCTCTTCCTCAAAACAAGAGCCATCACTCTTTATCCGAGGTTCTTGTTTGTGTTTTTTCTCTATCCCTGGGTTACCCTGTACATCCTCTCCCCGGACCCCATTTTCCTTGCAGACAGGCTCCAGTTTATCTCAATTTCAGGAAGAATAGGAGAGAGCAGGGAAGCTCCTTTTGGGCAGTCTATACCTGTAAACTACCTCCTATTATAAGGGCCCCATTAAATATATCCTTGAGCACTCCATTTTGACCTTGACCCTTTAGAGTTCTTCCTCCTTGCCTTTTAGAGGCAAAGTGAAAAAGCTGGAGAGAAGATCTCTGCTCCCTTAAGAAGTTAAGAGCATGCAAAAATGAGCTTGAAAGCATATTGAAAAAACAACTGCTATTCTAAGTGCCGTTAGCAATGACGCTAACAAGCTGGAGGGACAGACAGATTCCAGCCTCAAACTGCCCGGAATGGAGAGTATTATCCCTGGCTGCCTCTTAAGAGCGATTGTAAGTCAAGTCTGACCTTTCCTCTAGCTCCCATTTTGACACAGTTTTTGATGAATATCGACACCTACATGTGAAGTGAGACAAGACTGAATCCTTGCCATCTCGAGTCTCTTGCCCCTGCAGCCAGTTTCCTCATTAATATGAACTGGAGGTTGTGTTTCCCCATGTAGTGCCGGACTAGACCAGCAGGGGTCTGACATTAGTTGCTTTTAGCCCACAGTGACTGAGTCTCTATCACTATGGCTATGTGAACATGAAATGAGGAGCTAAGGAGCCATGGTTTGAGATAGCAGAACTCACAGGTATGAATAGTGCATCCATTTCTGTGGTAAGACTATAAACACTCCAGCCCACGATTTTCCTTATCTACAATGAAGTGCTTGGCTTAATCCTGTTTTCATGTTTACACAGAAAATACATTCTATAAGGGAGTTACCTTAATCCAGGAGCTTGGATCTTCCAGATTTCTGTCTGAAACAGTCTGTCAATTACTGTTCCGCCCCTAAAGAAGATGCCACGAGATCCAAAAGTGATGTTAAAAAAAAAAATCAGTGTCTAAAAAAGCAAAAGAAATGTCTGATAGATGCTATGGTAGAAAAAGAGCATGAGTTTAGCAATTACGGATATTTTTTAAGATTGGTGTTTCAAACAATGAGTCTTTACATTTTCCTTGAATATATTTTTATTGTGGATGATTATTAGGTACAATAATTATTAATTACCTGAGGAAAGTATTGTGCCTTCCAGTTTTCAAAGCCCTTTCACACATTATCTCATCTGGTCCTTTATTGAAAAAAAGAAATTGTCAGTCTCATTTCATAGCCAATGAAATTGAGGCTCAGAAAGGTAAAGAGAGTTGCCTGAAATCACGCAGCTAGTGGCGGCAGAGTGGACAAGTCTCCATGCCAGTACACCAATGAAAGTCCATGTATATTAAGAGGCTTTACCAGGTGCAAACAGTTCTATAATGCAGCCTATTATGAACTATATCAATGCTTTTTTGCATCAATTAACCTAATTTTACTTATTAGTATCTATTTATATCTTGTTGCTATGCTGGAGCGTAATAATACTCTAATTTCCTTAAATTATGGAATGCACGCTTTTCATTAAGTTGCACATTCCTTGCCTTCCCGTGGCCCTGTTCTAGGTTCTGCTCTTTGATGAGACGGCAGGAAGTGGGGAGAATCCAGCCTTCCAGGATTCACAAATTCTGTCTTCAACAGGCTGCCTTTGCCAGAGAGAGGAGACCAAATCGGTTTTTCATCCTCAAAACAACCTGAAGAGTTAGGTACTGTTATTTTTCCAGATGAGGAAAAACGCAGAGACCTTTGCGTGCTGGAGCTAAGATTTGTATTCAGGGAGCTGGACCCTGTGGGCCCAACGCAGAAACCTCCAGGCGGCACAAGGGGGTTACAGGAAGGACTCTAGAATGTCCCTCGAGACACCGGGAGCTTCTCAGTGCGAAATGAAAAGGGGCATGCGGCTATGCCTTGGATGAGAGATATACTAAGAGATTTTTTTTTAAATCAGGAAATACAGATTCAAAGGAAGTTTACAACATGATTTTGATGCTAAACATTCTGAGCTGTTCAGGTTCTCTTAGCATCTCACTTCACTTTCTCCTCTTCCTTTTCATTAGAGGTTTAATGACCCCATGCACAGTTAAGGAAAGACCTCTGAAGCCCAGTTATCTGTGACCTCCACAACCTGAGAACCTACTGTGTGTGGAGGATTTTGCAGTGTCTCTGAAATGGGTGTTTCAGATAGTCTATCTAACGAAGAGTGCCCTAGTAGCAGCCACCTGCCCCTCCCCGGGGCTGGGAATATGCCCCGCCCCCTAGCTCCAGGGATAGGGCCTGATTGGACTAAAGGAAGTCCCTTTGTCAGTGAGTGGTTCAGAATGAAATGTGACCTGCTGGGGCTTCTGGGAGATTTCTTCAGAGTTGGGAGAGAGGCATTAGAAGGTTCCAAGGCATTACTTCTCCTCTTTCCCCATTTGGTGTGTGAATTGACTTATCAATATTTTTACTTTTAATGAACATCATTAAATTAACATTATTAATTAATAAACAGGAACTTCCTTTAAAATGGAGTCAGGGGACATCTCTAGCAGTCCCCTGGTTAAGACTCCACTTTTTTGCTACAGAGGGCATGGGTTCGATTTCTAGTTGGGGAACTAAGATCCCATGTGCAGCAAGGCAGCACAGTCAAAGTTTTAAAACTGGAGTCAGGAGGTCAGAGGGGGTGCTCTCATGCCCTGCTACTCAAGGTCAGCCGTATGACCTATAGGAAGAAGCATTACCTCAATGGCATCTCCACTCCAGTACTCTTGCCTGGAAACTCCCATGGACAGAGGAGCCTGATGGGCTGCAGTCCGTGGGTCGCTAATGGTTGGGCATCACTGAGCGACTTTCACTTTTCACTCTCATGCATTGGAGAAGGAAATGGCAACCCACTCCAGTGTTCTTACCTGGAGAATCCCAGGGACGGGGGAGCCTGATAGGCTGCCGTCTACTGTGTCGCACAGAGTCGGACACGGACACGACTGAAGCGACTTAGCAGCAGTAGCAGCAGCAGCACTCCCAAACAGGAAGTGCAACTACTGAACTTTCCCCAGGGAAGACTTTCTCCTTGCTCAACCAACAACCCAGCCAATGAGAAATGCAACGTTGAACTTCTACTTTTCCTGAACTTTTATTTTTTTCCAATGAACTTTCCTTCACAACAGCCCCTCCTAGTCCCCTGCTTTTTCCCATAAGAGCAGGCTCCCTTCCTTTGTCCTCCACACATGCCTATGTATCACCATAGATTGCATGTCCTGAATTGCAATTATTTGCAATATTTTGATGGCAAAATACCTTGCTATTTTAATAGTTTAGGGAAACAGGTGCCTGGATGTGACCCGGGCTCCTGAGGAGGGAGCCAACCTGGGAAGGCAAAGCAGAAGGCAAGGCAACTTGGAACAAACTTGTTAGGAACTGTGCCTCAGTTCAGTTCAGTTCAGTCGCTCAGTTGTGTCCGACTCTTTTCGACCCCATGAATCACAGCACGCCAGGCCTCCCTGTCTGTCCATCACTAACTCCTGGAGTTCACTCAGACTCACGCCCATCGAGTCAGTGATGCCATCCAGCCATCTCATCCTCTGTTGTCNCACATATATATGGAATTTAGAAAGATGGTGGTGTTAAACATGTACGCAAGACAGCAAGAGAAACACAGATGTGTAGAACAGCCTTTTGGACTCTGTGGGAGAGGGAGAGGGTGGGAGGATTTGGGAATATGGCATTGTAACATGTATGATATCATAAGGGAAACGGATTGCCGGTCTAGGTTCGATGCAGAAGGCTTGGGACTGATGAGTGGGGATGATCTGGAGGGATGGTGTGGGGAGGGAGGGGGAAGGGAGGGGGTCCGGATTGGGAACTCAGGTACACTTATGGCTGATTTACGTCAATGTATGGCAAAATGAGTACAGTATTGTAAAGCAAAACAAACTAAAAAAATAAAAATTAATTAAAAAAAAAAAGAAAGAAAGAAAGTCCTCCTGGAGAAATCGTGTTGCCTGATGGTAAACGTACAGATACTGGAAGCAAGCAGACTTGAGGTCAAGTGCACTTTCAGCAGGGGCAGGGGTGAGGGGGACGGTGCTGCTATGATCTGATTGTGTCCTCCCTGCAAAATTCATATGTTGAAACCCTAACCCCTGAAGGCGATAGCAGTGGCAGCTGGGGGCTTTGGGAAGTGATTTGATCATGAGACTAGAGCCCTTGTGATTTGGGTTAGGACTCATATGAAAGAGGTCCCACATATCTCCCTCGCCCCTTCCATCATGTGAGAATATCATGAGGTGCCTGTGACCCAGAAGAGGGCCCTCCTCCCATCGTGCTGGCACCCTGACCTCTGATGTCCAGCCTCCAGAACTGTGAACAACACACATCTCTGGTTATAAGCTTTCCACTCTATGGTATTTCGCTATAGCAGCTTGCAAGGGTCTACAGTGGGCAGCGAGCCTCTCAAAGCCCTAGCTTCCTCATCTGTGAAAACCTACCTCCCAAGGGCCCGACTGAAATTTAAATGGAAAGATGCCTCATAAACAGGAACTTTTAGGATCTGCAGAGACTCAGGCCATCTTCCTACTGGAATCTCACGTTGCCAACAGACTGGGTATGGAGCCACCCTCTTGCCTCTCTCCCGCCCCTCTCTAAAACAAAAAAGCAACACAGAGAACTGATCCATGCATTTGAGGCTATTTCTTTTCCTTCTCCAGGTGTTCACTGCCAGCCACACTGCACACGCCCCAGTGGCTCTCACTCACTTGGGGCCCTGCAGAGGCATGTGTCCTTTGGAGACAGATGGTGAGAATTTGAGTTCCAGCTCCATCTGCGATGTCCAATCTTTCCAGCTTGCCCTGAACTGTCCCAGTTTTAGCACCGAAAGTGCCACATCCCAGGGAAACTTTCAAGCCCAGGCAAAGCAGGACATTTGGTCATCCTCACTCAACTCCTTAGTGGGCAATGGTTCTGACTAACCATCTCTCTCCATACCTCCATTCTGCAACTGTCCTTGGTGACTGGACAGTAGAAAGTGAGTTCCTGGAGCATCATGTCCCAGAAA
Source organism: Neotragus moschatus (assembly GCA_006410615.1). Classification (NCBI taxonomy): domain Eukaryota; kingdom Metazoa; phylum Chordata; class Mammalia; order Artiodactyla; family Bovidae; genus Neotragus; species Neotragus moschatus. Next base: position 714,129 of record SJYA01002280.1, on the reverse strand, counting down.
CTCAATCAGCTCTCAGGGTCCCTCTAACCCTGAGCTCACACAGAGGCAGAGCTGCCCTTGAGAATCTATGAAGTGCCTGGTCTCAGGTCACCTCTTTCCTTCTGGGGTGAGGGAGCTTTGACATGACCACATTAGGCTGAGTGCTCCAGTGACACCCTCCCCCAGGTTTCTGAGTCCCCCCTTGAAATCTTGACTCTCCCCAAGCCAAAATGAACCCAAGGACAAAGGAGGCCAGTGGGGGTTGAAGGAAATGGGAGGATTTCTCCCCAGGATGCCAGCTGTAGGTTAGAGGTCAGGGGAAGGTGAACAGAAATGGTGCAGCTGCTTCTCGTTAATGAGAGCAGAGCCATTGTGTGCCCCAGGAGCACATCAACAGCGCTGATAAGCTTGGAAATCAATCCTTGTTGCTGTGCAGGAGGTTGGACCAGGTTAGCCCGCAGCCCAGGCTTTACAACTGGATGCCCTACAGGGCACCTTCAGTTCGTCTTCCAGGTTGACGTTAACATAGGAGGAGCAGCCACCACGAGGCTGGCTGTGCCAAGTGCCTGCTCCCAGGGCGGCTTTCTGCTTCTATTGCTCAGCACTTTATTGGTTGCTCGGGGCTTAGGATTTTGAAACAACTCTTCGAGGTAGACAGTATCAATATCCCCATTTTCCAGTGGAAAAATGTAATCTAGGACTAGGAAGTCAAAGGACTTTTTACAGCGTTGCACAGCTGGTACAAAGGTAGTGATGAAGAGCGGTGGTCTTCTTTGGGACTTACCTGGTGGTCCAGTGATTGGGAATTTGCCTGCCAATGCTGCAGACATGGGCTTGATCCCTGGTCAGAGAAGATTCCACATGCCATGAGGCAATGAGGCCCAGGCCCCATAACCAATGAGCCCATGTGATACAATGAAGACTCAGTGCAGCCAAAATTAAATAATTTTTTATTAAAAAAAAAAGAGCAACGATGTTAAAACTTTTTGTATCTCAGAGCCGTAACAGGAAAATGAATTCTGAGCAAATACCCTCAATGTATATGCATAATTTATTTATAAAATATAGCCATGATTTAACGGCTATAATAATTAATTACATTATAAAACATGAAAATAAATGGTAAAATGAATGAGATCATATTTATTAACAGAAGGTCCAATATTTGCTTCTCTCACCCCAGTAGGTGATCTTGTACCATTGCTGAAGTGGGCACTTTGGAGACATAAGCCCAAATGCCTATCAGAGCCAGGCAGGCAACATAAGTAAGTAAAGTGGACTGAATGTAAGAGAATCAATGGTAGAGACAGTTGAGAAATGGCAGCTGATTCTCAGCCTCACTGTTGGCCCAATAGGGAGTGGTGGGGACTGTGGCAACGATGAGAACAAATTCTTATTTGAAGGAGTTAGCTGTCCCTCCGTTTCAGTCAAGTTGCTATATGTGGACCCAGGGCTTCCAACCTTCCAACATTTCAGTAGAAGTCCAAAATTCAGGGTTTTATATGAAATTACACAGTTTTAAGATATTAGATACTGGTTTTATTTTTTTACAAAAATCTTGGGATACAAGTGGGTCAAAGATCAGGTTGTAGTCCTCCAAAGGTCAACCGCTGGAGTAAAGGGACGAGCATGGCCTTTGCAGCCAGTCTTGATTCTACCTTTAACAGATAATTTAAACACTCTGTGCTTTTGTTTGGGGGCCAGTAAGGGGGAATAACAATTTATTTTTATTATTTGAGGGTTTGCTAGGATGAGTGAAGCACTTATGTGCTTGGCACATAACACAGGCTCAGTGGCTTGTGCCTCCAGTCATTAGTGGGGGCCTCCTAGATCTCAGCCCTGCTGGCCACTGACCTAGTTCTCCTGCCACTCTAGAGAGGCTTAACTCGAAAACCCCCTCCCTGGCATCCAAATTCCAATCCTACACTTGGCAGAATTTATTCTCCTGTTCAGAAAGGCAGATCTTTCCCACTCTGGTCCCTTTGTTCCCAAGAAGAATCCAGAGGGCAAAGCAATGAGCAGGCTTTCTCCCCAGCAGGCTGGAGTGGGAGGCAGCGTGGAACCAGTCACCCACACTGGAATGAGAGCCACAGGACTTGAGCTTAGTCCTGGCTTGGCCACTGACGAGCTGTGTGTACTTAAGATAGACTGAACTACTCTGAGCCTCTGTTCTACCATTTAGAAGTGGACACAGCAATACTGAACTTCAAAGAGTAACCATGCCAATGTAATATTAATACATTGTGCTGGATTTTCTCCACCTACTTCACCCAGATCCCTTCTCCACCCTTCTCCTCCCTGCTTTGTGCCCCAGGGCACACTGCATCAACAGGGCCCCGCGCTGGCCCCCAGTAGGGTCGAGGGATGGGATATGCCAAGAGTGAACAGTAGATGGAAGGAGAGAGAGGCAGGGTGTGTGTGTCCCCAGCTCCCTGAGCCAGGGCCCCAGTCTACAGCCATGGACAGTGGCGCTGCTCCCCTACGGCAGGCTACAGCTCCTCCCAGACAGTCCAGGCCGACTGCTCCAGCTCCAGCCATATCTCTTGTCTGCTTTTGGAATCCACTTCTTCCCCTTCGTCTGTCAGCAGGATGGTAACAGCTCTCTGGCATCACCAGCCCCAAGGGAGTTCACCACTCACAGTTGGCTTCCTATACCCTGGGCCCACACCTTTGTAAGAGGATTTTCATTATGCTCTCCTGAACTACTCCGGTCATGCCATCTTTTCTGCCAAGATCCTGACCATTATACATACATAGCACATGGGATATTCTTTTTTTTTTTTTACCTTGGAGCCTTGGATGTAGAAGGCACTTAGTGTTGCTGGAATTAATTTGAAATCATAAGCTTTTCTGCTTTACCCTCAGGCTGCCAGAAAATCCAATTATCCTGATCCCTCATTCCCTGAGTGCCCCAGCCCACTGAAATCCATCCTCATTGATGGACAATTCATTCATTCACAAATGTTTGTCAGGCAGCTACCAAGTACCAGGCCTTGGATTAGGTCCTAAAGCTCTAAGTGAGATCAAGCAAACAATATCCTTGTCTTTAGGAATTTCTAGTCCCATGCCATTAAGTAAGAACTGTTACCAGGAGAACAAACTTTCTGCAGGCTACCAGGTACCAGCTGACTGGCCAGAGCTCCTTGTGGCTGACCCAATAATGCCCTTTCTGCACTATATGAATTTGTAGTAAGTGTTTGCAGCTGACACCAGGAGTTGCCTGATCCAATTCCCATTCAGAATCTTAGTCACAATCCAGCTCAGTTCTGGCTAATAAGACATAAGTATAAACCATCAAGAGGTTCCGAGGAAGAACTTGCTTCCCTTATAAAAAGGAAGAGACTCCACTGGTATAAATATTTTTTTCTCTTTTTGCCCTTTCCCTCTGCCAGCTTAGAACAAAGATGTGGTGTCTGGAGGTGCAGTGACCACCTTGGCACCATGAGACAATCAGCTCACCCTCTAAGGGCAGCAGAGCAGAGAGACCGAAAAGAACTTAATAGTATGACGTCATTCAGCTGCCATCCCAGTTTAGACTGCTTGACTCTGGATTTGTAAAAGAAAGATAACTCCCTGTTTGTTTAAGACACAGGTAGTTAGGAGTATTACATATATTCAAGAGAGTTCATATCCGGAGGAAAGCCTCAAGATTGTCTGATCCAACTCCTCCCCTTATATATGAGGAAACTGAGGAACAGTGAGAGGTGAAATGTGCCCCAAATGGCACAATCCAACTAGCATTCACGTTCTCCAGCTCGTCCTAGTCCACACTCACAAGCTCCTACAACCTGTGCAAAGATTTGTGAACTTACATGTATCACCACTGTTTCCCTAGTTTACAGGCTCCTTGAAAACAGACCTCATCTCTTTCAGTCCTGCCTGGCCTCCTTAAACAAGAAACTGACAGATTCACGAGCAATAATACACGCTTCATATTTTAAGGCATTGAGTTTGGGGGAGGGAGTTGTTACACAGCAAGAGCTAACCAAATACCATATATCAGTTCCGATCAGTCGCTCAGTCCTGTCTGACTCTTTGCGACCCCATGAATCACAGCACTTCAGGCCTCCCTGTCCATCACCAACTCCTGGAGTTTACTCAAACTCATGTCCAGCGAGTCGGTGATGCCATCTAGCCATCTCATCCTCTGTCATCCCCTTCTCCTCCTGCCCCCAATCCCTCCNCCTTTTCTAAAACCAGCTTGAACATCAGGGAGTTCACGGTTCACGTATTGCTGAAGCCTGGCTTGGAGAATTTTGAGCATTACTTTACTAGCGTGTGAGATGAGTGCAATTGTTCTGTAGTTTGAGCATTCTTTGGCATTGCCTTTCTTTGGGATTGGAATGAAAACTGTCATGTTAAGTGATGGTAATGACACAGACATTTTTGGTGGATCTGTAAAACAGTCAAGAGTAAACTAATGTTTGCACAATGACTTGCTCTTCAACCTGGAGTTGCTTTGGTGACTGTGAAATTGTAATTACACAGATGTTTTGTGTACACATTTTGTAATAGTGTATGAATAAATTTTTATTGAATGTGTAAACAAAGAAGAGTGCTTTAGTCTTTCTGTTTCCCTATTGCTCCAGAAGCTTTTCTGAAATCTGGTGAATTTAACAAATTCCAGACTCCATAGACTAGTTTCTTACTGAGGCAAATCATTGTATGTTTAAAATATGAAATCATGTTTAGAATTATGGACATTTCATGAATAGTAGGGAAGTATGTTCAGGTTAACATACAAAAGCAATCCTGACTGAATCTTTTATCAGTATAGACATATATTCCTGATCCTGTTTTCTCAACCCTCGTGTTCTCTACGAGTTAATATTGGGCCAGTTCAACTGGGGAATGTGCTCAAATGTCATGGCCTATTTAGATAAACTTTGAAAAATAAAACTGAACAATGCAGATATTTAACAACTGAACCATTGATGTTTTGACATGCAATCAGTAGTGGTCATTAAGGAAATAAACCTGAAATGTCATTGAATCCTGTTAATTTTTTACTTAATGAGATTGCTATTGACCCATGTCACTTTGAGAAGAATTAGTATCCTACATTGAATCCAGTTTCAATATTATCAGTACAGGTATATACATTGTAAAAATATAGATTTCAGGGAAAGTGTTTCTCATCCATTATACACACGTAGATAACTTTCAAGAAACTGAGATATACATTTTAAATCATTTTGTTAATTCCCTTTTAAAGCACACAAAGTATGTAAAATACTTTTTACCATGAGAATTGCACAATAAACAGTGCCCTGTTTTTAAATCTTTCATTCATGGGTTTTCTTTTAATGATGCTATAGGATATCCAGTAAAAAGTAAGAGAGAATAAAGAGAATAACCTAAGGATGACATTACTGGGGATTTATCTTAATATGAAGACAAGTTGAGTCTTATAGTATAATTCAGTTATAGCAAATTTTAAAAATACCTATTTTGCAAATCTCTTGACTGACCATCCCAGGAGTATTATAGGAAATTACTGGCAAGGTGCATGCAAAACAGTTTTGAAAAGCGTGGGCTGGTAAGGTTATCTGGAACTGTTTAAAATAACTGTCTCACTGGTGAGGAAGGAGGCTTGCCTCCAAGAAAACCTTACTAGCAACTTTTTGTTAGGCTCTCCTGAAGTCTCTCTCCCCAAATAAGAAGCAGCTTCACATACACTTTCTGAACAGTGAACAGACCAATCAAATGTCAAAATGAAATTCTGCTAAATTTCAACAGTGAGGTTCATGTGATTCTAATATTTTTACTTTTGAGGATTCCTGAAAATAAACTCAGTTTCTTCAAAGATATCTTAATGAAAATTTTTGGTTTTGTTTTAAACTCAGCAGACTTAAAATTAGAACATCCTAACTCAGAATGTCAAATGTCATAGAGTTTTGTTCACATTCTCAAACAGCTTCAATTTTTTTCCACTGGTAGCACAAAAATTATTTTTTCCACCTAGAAATGCTTAGTAATTTATGGCATAGCATTGATTGTCATGAAGTTTCCAGCTCTGGCATTGGGACAACTATGTATCATGCATGGGATGCTTTTGCATTTCTTAAAATTATCAGAGGAGTGAAGTTTAATTTATTTAGACATGTGTCTGCACTTGGACACTAATTTTGTTCATATACACAAGATAGAACCAACCTGAGTATCACAACATTAGAATTCATTTCTATAAACTTTAGCTAATTCCAGTGTCTTTCCTACTCTTTCCCAGATTTACTAGTTAGTGGTCAATGCAGTTGTACTTTAAATGTAGGTAAGTGTTTTTGCAATATACCTAAAGTGCAGCAATGGAGCATGCTGTTGAAAAACCCTACAGTGATTATTAGTCAAGCAATAACTTCCCCAAAAGACTGAAAGTTTTGTTTCCTTTCATGAATTGGGGCTGGGGCAGGGAAGGGAGACTTGGAGACAAGGAAATAGGCCATGATTATTTGCATTTCATTTTTTATTTCCTCCTTAGCAGCAGATTCTGCTGTTCATTGACTGAAATAGACAAAAGCAGGCACCAGGGGGGAATGAATTGAGAATGAGATGCTTGAATAATTTTTAATACTTTGATGATTTTAGTAAAGAGTTAATATTTTATAAATAATAATAGGTATCTGAGGTGACTCAGTGGTAAAAAAATCTGCCTGCCGATGCAGGAGATATGGGTTCAGTCCCTCCGTTGAGAAGATCCCCTGGAGGAGGAAATGGCAACCCACTCCAGTGTCCTTGCCTGGGAAATTCCATGGAGAAGGGGTGCCTGGCGGCCTGCAGCCCATGGGATCGCAGAGTCCGAACCAACTGAGTGATTGAGCATGCATACACGCACGCATAGGAATCTGAAGCAATTAAACTGTGTGGTCTTGAATCAGTATTAGAATGCTGCTTGATTTTCTGGGTGATTCATGTTCAAAATAGTAAAGACAGTATTGCAAGTGTTTCAAATAATTATTCACAAAAACTATTCCTGACCACTTGTATTTTTACAGAGAAGTGTAAAAATTGTTATTTGAAGGTTATTCTAATTTTGCTTCACAAAAATTACAAAAAGTTAAAAGTGGCATGATTTCCTGTTACTACTGTATTTTTTGTTTTTCCTGTATCCATCGTCACCTAAAAATACATAATAATCATAGCCTCATCCCTGTCAACTTCACATATATGGCTTTTGGTCATTGAAGTTAACTCTTGAACTACATGGGGGTTAGAGGTGCCAATCCCTGAATTATCCCCATATACTTTTTGACTCCCCTAATGCTTAACTGCTAATAGCCTATTACCAGAAACCTCACCAATAACATAAACAGTCAATTGAAATGTATTTTGTATGTTATGTGTATTATATGCTATATTCTTACAATAAAGAAGCTAGAGAAAAGAAAATGTTATTAAGAAAACCATAAGGAAGAGAAACATTTATAGGACTCTACTGTACTATAAATCAGTACTATAAATTGACAAGATGAATCATTTGTCAGTACATCAATACCATCTTAGATGATACCAAACACGGTAGCTGTTATATGTATTCCTAACACTAGACATCAAAAATGAAATGATAATATGAAAAGGAATTTTGTTTCATTTATAGACGCAATGATTCATGCATTGACAGTGGCGCAGTAGCCTAGGCTATACACTAATGAATGAGTCATTATAGAAATTTATGGCATATAATATTACAGTCATTTATAATACAGTGTTGGAAACATTGTTACATTAAAAAAACAAAACACTCACCAATCATGACAGTTTCTCCAATTACGAGAGTGAGGCATACTGTATGGTCATGTAACCCTCTGAAAGTTATGAAACAGTAAGAAAACTAACATGCTGTATTGTCTACCACTCACCTTATGCCTTTGTTCAGCTAGATTAGAATCTCCATATAGTTTATGCATTCATGACATACCTTTTCTTAAAAAATATTTTCAATATTTGTAGGCTATGAGTTTCACCTGAGAGTTTTTTCAAATTGTTGCCTGTTTCCCCCAAATTCCCAATATATTTATTGAAAAGAATCCGTATATAGGTGGACCCCTTGTGTTTCAATCCTGTGTTGTTTAAAGGTCAACCATACTTTTTTTTTCTAGCTAGCCTGCCTTTCCCCAACTTTTTAATTGACCTGGTTGAGAAGAACCAGCTTTACCTTATGAACTTCATACTTCTTCTATCTTCTTCCAAACCTTACTGTTGCTACTTAAATCATAGTTAACCTGTCAGGGTCTCCTACTTTCCCAAAGAGCTAAAATCTTTCTTCAACCACAGCCCAAGAAACAGATTATTCATTCCTGTGTTCTCTCTTTTCTTGCTTCTGTTAGAGGTGCACTGCTCTTTATTCCACATTCTTTTCATTTTGACCATGCTAATTGTAGTGGGACTTCAGTTTTGTCTTTCTTGCAAAAACCATAGTCCAGTAAGGGCTAGAACTCAAGTTGACACCCAGATCAGCCTGCAGTGCTGTGCTGTGGATATCGCACACTGCGCTGCTATGTATGACCCTTAGACTGCACTGCCTCCTCAGGAACTGGGGACAGACAGTGGAAGCGGGAGTAAAGGCAGAGGATGCCCAGATACGGTGCCTGAGGCCATGGTGATGTTAATCTCCAACTGAGATAAAAAATACAGCAGGAAGGGAGATGTAGAGCAAAGGAGTTGAGGTTAGTTTTAAATATTTCAGGCTTGACAATCTGTGAACAAACTGCTGCGAGATGTCAAATAGGCAGATGCATAACAGGCCCAGATGGTGCTGGTGGTACTGCCAATACAAGAGACAAAGGTTCGATCCCTGGGTCAGAATGATTCCCCTGGAGGAGGAAAAGGCTACCCTCTCCAGTATTCTTGCCTGGGAAATCCCATGCACAGAGGAGCTTCCATGGCGTTTCAAAAGAGTCGGATACTCCTGAGCATTCAACCATAGAGGGGTCAGGCTGGAAGTGAGATTTGAGACTCATCTAACAGGGATGAAGCAGTCTTGGAGAGTGTGGCGGTTTTTGTGACTTGGAGCATGGAAACACCAAGCCTTAAAGAGTGGGCCAAAGGAGACTGGGGCAAAGGACTGGATAACTTGGAAGGGAAGCTTGACTGTGGTGCCCTGAAGAGTTCAAGGAGGACAAAGTTTGGCGAGTAGGAAATGCTGTAGGTGTATTAAGGAAGATAGAGACTAAAGNAGCATGGAAACACCAAGCCTTAAAGAGTGGGCCAAAGGAGACTGGGGCAAAGGACTGGATAACTTGGAAGGGAAGCTTGACTGTGGTGCCCTGAAGAGTTCAAGGAGGACAAAGTTTGGCGAGTAGGAAATGCTGTAGGTGTATTAAGGAAGATAGAGACTAAAGATCGTTGCTGACCTTTCCTCCATCAGAGCTCTGGTCCCTGTGTCTTTCTCTCTCTCTCTCTCTCTCTCTCTTTCTCTCTCTCCCTTTCTTTTTCAGGCTGATCCCCTGGAGCACAGAGGCCCTCTGAGTTCACTTTCCTGCCCAGGCTTCTAAGACCCTCTCGAGAAGGTGCTCTGCGCCTTCACCCCATCGAGAACGTGCCTGAGGCCTTTGTAAACAGAGCAAGCCCCGCGCAGGGGCTTTATTGGCTTTCTGTGTGAACCATGGAATAGCAGACTTTTTCTCTCCTTTACTTTCTTATCATCAACTCCGGACCACCAGGTTCCAGTCCGTTAAAGGACCTCAACAAGTGGCACCCAGAACAGGGACCTGGTACATGTAGGCAGATTCTCAGATGGAGTGACCTCAGGGCCTATTGAGGCCGATGGATCCAAAGAATTCACATGGCTTCCTTTTAGGAAGATTTGACCCAAGGGGGCCCCCAGCCTTCAAAATGGAGACAGGACAACAAGGACCCCAGGAGGAAGAAATTCCAATATGGGCCATGGCGGCTCTAAAAATCTCTAGGAAGCACCGCCTCGGCGACATCACCCCTATGATCTTCCCACTGGGGGACAAATAAAAACCCTTACTAATGGAGCTGAAATTTTGGTCTCTCAACAGGGATTGCCTCGGAGTCCTGAATAAATTCTCCTGGCAATGCTCTCAGTCTTTTGGCATGTACCTCCTCCCGCTTGAGCTCGGACTAATACCCAATCCCCTTCTATTACAGTTGGTCGAATGGACAGAGAGAGGACCAATCATTTCAACTAATGACTCTATACATATGCTTTCTCCCTAGTACATGAAAGAGCCCTCACACCCTGGGCAGGAAAGAAAACTAATTAACATTTATTTAGGCTATGATGTCATTCCCTTGTGCATGGGCCCAGCAAAATTGTGCATAAACGTCAGCGGACAAACTTGGGCTTTCGTCCTGCCTCCAAAAGAAGACTTTCAGACATTGCTTGGATTATTTACTGCCCTTTCTTTGTCTGTAAACCATGTTTATACTACTGAGACTTTAGGGAAAGAGGGAAAGAGCAAAGAACATTATGCAAAGGGTTTACTTATAAAAACTTTACTTATAGTCCTATTCCTTGGGACAAATGTCAAACCAAATCTAGAAAATCAATGTTTGTGGCTAATCGTACAATTGTTGACTGGGGACCCCATGGTATGTGGTTATCTTACAGCTCAGATGGTAGTAACACTGTGTGTCATATGGATGGTCATTGACACTACAATGGAACATTACTATGACAAAGGACTTCTTGAGTGGCTTGACGGTGGATTAGCCCCACCTCGTCCTAGGATCGTCCTTGATAAAGAGAGTGGGCCTGAACAATGGGCCATTTGGAAACTTGCTGTGAGCACCAGAGCACAGAAGAACTTGGAACTTGGACCTTGCCTGTGTCCCACTTCCTTTTGTTATAGCCATAGAAAATTTACAATTTAATAAGACTTTTACGTTCTGTAATTTGTATTGATTGCGAACTATAGACTTGTATTAACTCCTCTATTTCTTTAAGCTACTCAATTTTGTGTTATTCCTGTTCAATTTAATCATACTGCCTAAAACTGGGAACAAATCAAATTTCATTTACAAAATATACATGATAATGCCTCTTTGAATGTACATTTACTGTAAAAGAAAATCTTTAAAACTTTTTCTAAAAATCTACCCTCTTCCCCTAATTTGGAAACTTTAGCTAAACAAATTACCTGGGCTAGACCCACGAGGATGGTTTCAAAGTATTACCCACAGTATGGGGTCTGGAACTGTAGCTTTGGTGATTGTCTTGATAATTATATTTGTTGTTTACCGGCACCTTTCTATAAGGTTGGTTAATACTAACCAAACTCATTTGGTCAAGAACTTTTTTTTTTTTTTTAACAAATATAATAAAATAGGGGGAATTGTCAGGAAGCATTTAACAGGAAGCTTCTTGTGTGCTGTTTTGGATCTGTCAGGAATTCTCTGCTCCTTATTAATTCCTGAATACTCAGGAATTAAGAGGAGAGGCAAGCCTCTCCCGGGGGCTGAAGAATCCAAGCATTTCTTTCATTAATTTTTCTATACAGTGATAAGTATACTCTTCCTCCTTGTGAACCTTACAGCAAAAGTGATTGTTTACAAATCTCTCTCTTTAATATGGATTTGCCTATATTTTGTTTGACCACTTCCAATTTGCCTTGATCCATGGACCTGACATTCCAAGTTCCTATGCAATATTGCTCTTTATAGCATCGGACCTTGCTTCTATCACCAGTCACATNTATATAATGGTCATCTGAGTTAAATTCACCCATTCCAGTCCGTTTTAGTTCACTGATTCCTAGAATGTTGATGTTCACTCTTGCCATCTCCTGTTTGACCACTTCCAATTTGCCTTGATTCATGGACCTAACATTCCAGGTTCCTATGCAATATTGCTCTCATCAGACTTTGCTTCTATCACCAGTCACATCCACAGCTGGGTATTGTTTTTGCTTTGGCTCCATCCCTTCATTCTTTCTGGAGTCATTTCTCCACTGACCTCCAGTAGCATATTGGGCACCTACTGACCTGGGAGTTCCTCTTTCAGTATCCTATCATTTTGCCTTTTCATATTGTTCATGGGGTTCTCAAGGCAAGAATACTGAAGTGGTTTGCCATTCCCTTCTCCAGTGGACCACATTCTGTCAGATCTCACCACCATGACCTGTCCATCTTGGGTGGCCCCACACGGCATGGCTTAGTTTCATTGAGTTAGACAAGGCTGTGGTCCTTGTCTAACATCATATTTAGGGACAGTAAATAAGCATGCTAAGTTACTTCAGTCATGTCCAACTCTTTGCAACCCCATGGACTACAGCCCATCAAGCTCCTCTGTCTATGGGATTCTCCAGGCAAGAATATTAGAATGGGTTGGCATGCCCTCCTCCAGGGGATCTTCCTGACACAAAGACCAGGGATTGAACTTGCGTCTCTTATGTTTCCTGCATTGGCATGTGGGTTCTTTACCACCAGTGCCATCTGGGAAGACCACGGACCATTTACTGTAAGCCAAATCTATGTTGAGAGGTTATATAAATAGTTCCTTTAATTCTCACTCTGGCCCATGAAGTAGATATTGCCATCCTCATTTTGTAGATAAAATTTCTGAGATTTAGAAAATTTAAATAACTTGTCCTACACGATTTCCTTTCTTTCCTTAGCCTCTCTCTGCCTTTTGGTCCTTCTGAAACTGGTTTGGCTCTGAAGTCTCAGGGGGTCATTTTTTTCTTTTCAAAGTCTTAAGACCTTCCTTGTTTTTCTCATTTTAAAAGAGATTGTCTCAGTACCCAGGCCCTGGCAGTGGCCAGGCTGTGAACACTTTTAGCCAGTGCATGGGGGGACATTCTGAACAAGCCTGACCTTGCCAGCAGTTCTAATTCCTCTTTCCCACAAATCCTGTTGGCTCTGCCTGCAAAATCTACCTTACTCTGGTCATTGCTCTTCACTTCTTTTACTACTAACATGGTCCAGCCTGCCGACTCCTTTTACTTGCATCACTGCGGCAGCCTCTTAACTAGTCTCCTTGACTCTCCACTTCCTGACTATGATCTTCTCATATCAGCTGGAACGACATCATTTGAAAATTAAGTCAGATTGTAGCAATCTACACTTTGGTGTCCTTTGTATTTTTTATATAATTTTATATATTTAGTTCTGGTGGTGCTTGGTCCTCACTGCTGTGGTCTTCTCTCCAGTTGCAGCAAGTGGGGGCTGCTCTAGTTGGGGTGGGCAGGCTTCTCACTGCGGTGGTTTCTCCCATTGTGAAGTACAAGCTCTAGGGTACGTGGGCTTCAGCAGTTGCAGCATGCAGGCTCGGTTGTTGTGGCTCCCAGGCTCCAGAGCACAGAGCTGTGTGGTGCACAGGCTTAGTCACCTTGCATCACGTGGGATCTTCCCAGATTAAGGATAGAACCCATGGCTTCTACATTGTCAGGCAAATTCTTTACCAATGAGCCACCAGGGAAGCTGATATCCTTCATGTTTATAAGGGCTGCCATAATAACATGTCACAAAATGGGTGGTTTAAACAACAGAAGTGTATATTCTCTTTGTTTTGGAGGCTGAAAATCTAAGACCAAGATGTTGGCAGGTGTAATATGTTCTTTGGTCTCTCTCCTGGGTTTGTGGATGGCTGCCTTCTCATTGTGTCTTCATGCGGTCTTTTGTCCATAAATGTGCATCTCGGACATCCCTCTATGTGTCCAAATTTGCTTTTCTTACAAGGACCAATTATATTGGGTCCAGTTCAGTTCAGTTCAGTCGCTCAGTCGTGTCCGACTCTTTGCGAACCCATGAATCGCAGCACGCCAGGCCTCCTTGTCCATCACCATCTCCTGGAGTTCACGCAGACTCACAGCCATCAAGTCGATGATGCCATCCAGCCTATCACTTTGCCTTTTCATCCCGCTCATGGGGTTCTCAAGGCAAGAACACTGAAGTGGTTTAGGGCCCACCCTCATGCCCTCACTTCAGCCTAGGCATCTCTATCAAGGCACTGTCTTCAAATCCAATCACATTCGGAGGCGCTGAGAGTTAGCACTCCAACATATTAATTTGTGGGGGATACAATGTAGCTGTTTGATGCCTTTTCTTGATTTCCCAACTAACTTCGACTAGAATCCCAAGTCATCTCCACATCCTCTAAGGTCTGCGTGCTCGGAGCCCTGCCACATCTCCAGCTATATCTCCCTCTACCCCCTGCTTTGCTCCATGTTCTCCAGTCACACTGGCCTCCCAGCTCCTCGCATCAAAGTGCGCTCCTGTCTGCAGGGCCTTTCACTTTCTATTTCCAATAACATTCCTTCACCCCCATATCTCTTCAGAGGCTTGCTCTGACTTGGTCCTCTGTTGTTTTGCCCTAATACTACCTTCATGATGGTCTAACTTCTTACTTTGCTTCATTTTTCTGTGAAACATTTATTACCACCTGCCATTATTTTATATTTGTTTGTTGTTCAATTGTCTGTCTCCCCCACTGGAACTCCATGAAACAAAGACTCCTTTGCTTTGTTCCCAGGTATATGGTATATCTCCAGGGCCTAAATAGAATCGTGCTGAACAAAATGTAATAACCAATAAATGTTTGAAAGAAAAAAAGTGCAATGAAAAGGATGAATAAATGAAAGAAATGAAATAAAGTGAAACAAAATTAATTGAATGGATGAAAATTAAAATGAAAGAAAATCCCATGAAATTAAAAAATTTCTTTTTCATGCCACTATGATCTTTGTTCTTAAATTCAAAGTTTGAACTGAGTTAACCACGTATCTTCTGGAACCTCATGAACCATCCCAGAACACTTAGTAGTAAATCTCTCCCAAGCTGTCATCAACTGATCCCAATGCAAGAAATCAGAAACTTGCAAAGATTTTCTCCTTTATCCTTTTTCTCAACTACAACTGACAGTCCCAAGCAAAGATGCACCCCATAACTTTGACAATGAAGTAATTGAGAAACTAATGTAGAAACAGATTCTTCTTTTTGTGTAAAGAAATTAATTATCATTTGAGGACAGAAAAATGGGAGAGGGAATATATAGAAAAATTATGCACTCCTCAAGTCAACACCCACTCCAGTACTCTTGCCTGGCAAATCCTATGGATGGAGGAGCCTGGTAGGCTGCAGTCCATGGAGTCGTGAAGAGTTGGACACGACTGAGCCAACTTCCCTTTCACTTTTCACTTTCATGCATTGGAGAAGGAAATGGCACCCCATTCCAGTGTTCTTGCCTGGAGAATCCCAGGGACGGGGGAGCCTGGTGGGCTGCTGTCTATGGGGTCACACAGAGTTGGACACAACTGAAGTGACTTAGCAGCAGCAGCAGCAAGTCAACAATCCACTGTTTGACTGCAACTTTGAGTGGACCCCCTGCTGTAGCCCTAGTGGCAGCTTATGGAATTGCAGGCAAGAAAGAAGTGGGACGCAAAGAGAATTAACACTTATTTTTAAAAATTCAACAACTATTTAAAAAGGATCATGAGACAGCTTCCCTTGGCGGGGCTAGTGGTCAAGAACTTGCCTGCCAATGCAGGAGACATAAGAGAGACATGAGTTTGATCCCTGGGTTGGGAAGATCCCCTGGAGGAGGACATTGCAACCCACTCCAGCATTCTTTCCTGGAGAATTCCATGGACAGAGGGACCTGGCAGGCTACAGTCCATAGTGTCACACAGAGTCGGACACGACTTAGCTCACAGCACACACATGATCGAGCTGCCTCCTCCGTGGAAAATCAAACCCAAGCTTCCAGTTAAAACAGGATCTAGAAGCACCACTCTGCAAGGTGCAGATGTCAGAACCATTTCGACATCTTTGTTCTGTCTTATCGATGCATTTGATGAGGAGTATCTGTCTGAATTCTCACAAGAAGCATGCAGGACAGATACCTGTCCCAAGAAAGCCAAGACTCAGAGATAAGACATTCGCAGAGGTAAAGCGGGCAGGACTTGAACCTAAGGTAGCTGGTTCTAACCTTTGAGATCCGCCCAGTACTTGTCAAAGGGAATAAACCTCACAAGCGTATCTCATTTCAGTCCACATCAAATTTCCCAAGTCCCTGGAATTTGCATTTCCCTGCCAGTTATAGTCTCATTAATTCAGTGGCCTTTATCAGGTGCTTCCTGGGTGCCAAGAACTGTGCTTTGCCCAGTGGCTCCCAGAGGATGATGAGTGATCGGTGATAACGACAAAAGTCAGATGGTGAGAAGGCAACTCCTAAGGGTGTCAGAGCTCTTTCTCAAATTGAGCTACTTTCTCAGTATTGAATAAACTGTAATTTGAAAAGCTGATAAAAGTGCCTTCTTTTGGTGAGCCAAACCAATCAATATGTGCCATTTAAAACTCTCCTTTCTGCTTTTCTCCTATTCAGGCAGGCTGGAGAAAAAGCAAGCATTTAAGGGCTGAGAGTACCGAGCTGCATTTCTTAATGGAGTGATTTTTGTTGTTGTTGAAGTGATTTGTTTCTGAAGAAGAGGCAGTCTGGGGCCGGCTAAGTAGACTGCTTTCCTGGAGCAAGAGGAAGACAGGGCTTACTTGCTTCCTGTCTGCTGGTCAGGAGGGATGTGGTAAGGGAAGAGGAACAGCCCCTGCAGGAACCTGCGTGGAGAGACATCGACTCCCACTGGCCCAAGGGACCTGTCCCTGCCAGCTGTCATAAGTACTGATCAATCACAGAAGCAGATTTCTAGAACAGTAGGTACCTGATGTAGGACACACAGATTCACATACCAAGCTTGGAAACTTTGGCTCTAAAATCTTAAAACGGGTGATTTCCACTTGGTGGGTTTACGAGTGACTTTTTCTTCCCCTTTTTGTTCCATTTGAGAAAAATGTCTCATGTTTCTTCTATAGTCTTTTATCCCTTAAAGTCAATAGGTGTCACGGGCTAGCATAGATATCATCGGGCAACTCTCCACCCACTTTTACGCTTGTCATTCCCACTTTCATTCCCTTTTCAAAGTGATGACTTTAAAAAATAAAACGTTCTCTCTTCCCCATCTCCTCTGTACCTAACAGGGCTGAGGAAATCCTCACTCTGCCTAAGGATTGATGCTTTTCATTCTGTGGTGTTGGAGAAGACTCTTGACAGTTCCTCGGACTGCAAGGAGATCAAACCAGTCAATCCTAAAGGAAATCAACCCTTAATATGCATTGGAAGGACTGATGCTGAAGCTCCAAAACCTCTGGGCAAGAGTGAAAGCAAGAAGATAAGTGGGTGACAGAGACAAGATGGTTGGATGGCATCTCCAACTCAAAGAACATGAGTTTGAGCAGATTCCGGGAAATGGTGAAGGGCAGGGAAGGCTGGCGTGCTGCAATCCTTGGGGTCACAAAGAGTTGGACGTGACTGAGCCACTGAACAGTGACGATATGCTCCCCTTTCCTTTCTCTCCCCTCTCTCCTCCTTGCAGTCTTGCTGAGATTGCTGGGGGTTCCGGGATGTAAAAGGAATTTCTCCTACCCTCAGCCACATGCCTGTCCATCAGATCCCCACAGATGTTTCACTTAGGAAGGAACTGCCATGGGCTCTAGCAGGGTAGATGGCAGGAACAGGGTTGACCCGGGACAATAAGGTCATAAACCCATCCTGCGCAATTTCCTTCTCCTGAGCTCCAGGAGGAAGAGGGCTGAGGCAACTGACCAGGACTGCCGAGCCACAGGATGACCTTTGAAGTGCAAGGGTGTTCGGGGATTTGCCAGTTTCTTCATTTGTCAGAAGGAGAGGGTCTTTTGACAGGTGTCTCTGCCCCACAGGTGGCAGCTACCCCTCTGCCTCTGAGGAGCATATGAAGTAATGGGTGCAGACGTGTTCCAAAAGGTCAGAGTCCTAGAGAAGGAATCACCAAGCCTCTCTTCCCCATATCTTTCCTCTCTGTCTTCTCTCAGCTTCCCCCAAGCCTACCCCAGCCTAGGCCATCATCACCCTCTCTCTGCTTCTTTTGGTCTCCCTGTCTTTACTCTTTCCTCACCTCAGCCCCACCTGTACACTAAAACCCCATGATCTTTCTAAACCTCACTGCTCAGCAAAGTGCATCCCTCAACAAAAACTCTCTTTGACCATAACAAAAGGCCAAATACTTAGCCTAGTGGTGGTAGGCAGAGTTCTAAAAATGAGCCAGGGACGCTCATCCTTGTATAATTCATTCTTCTTTGAGTGTGGGTGGAACCTATTAATAGGATGAGCTAACACTTCCATAATTATGTCATAAAGCAGAAGGGAAATTACCCAGGTGGACCCAATTTAATTATATAAGCCTGTTAAAAGCAGAGAGTTTTCTCTCAGCTAGTAGCAGCAGAGAATTCAGAGATCAGAAGCCTGGGGAGGATTCAACAATAACCAGCAAGGAAGTAAGAACTTCAGTCCCACAACCACAAGGAAATGAATCCCACCAGCTGAAGGAGCGCAGATGCTGATTTTTCCCCAGACCATCTGGATAACAGCCCAATCTGGCCAAGGCCATGAGTTCAACCTTGTGATTTTTAAACAGAAACCCCAGGTGAACCTCAGGATCTCTGACCTACACAACTATTATATAATAAGCAGTGCCCTTTCAATCTGCTAAGTTTTCAGCAATTTGTTATGCAGTATGTCCGTTCAAGCTGCTTTAACCAAATACCATAGACTAGGTGTCTTAAGCCACAGAAAATTATTTCTCACAGTTCTGGAAAGTGGCAAGTCTAAGATCAGGTTGCCAGCACAGTCAGGTCCTGGGGATGCTCTTCCTGGTTTACACGTGGCTCTCATCTCGCTGTGAATTATGCGACAGAGACAGAGTTCATCTCTCTGGCCTCTGATCTTGTCAGGGCATCCACAAGGGCTCCTTCTCTCATCACCTAATTACCTCCCAAAGTCCCCACCTCCCTATATCACTACATTGAGGGTTAGGGCTTCAGCGTATGAATTTTGGGGAAGATGCAAATACTCAGTTCCTAGCATGCAGCAGCAGGAAGTAAATGCATGATACTTCAAGACCTTAAGAGTTCCTAGTCATACTACTTCTCCAATCCACCTCTCAAACTTAAGCTCTGGTGTGATTGTGGGATTCAGATCTGAGCTCTATCACTTGCTGGTGAGTTAATGACATCTATTCTGTATCTAGATATTTAGGATATTTATAGAACCTTCCTCATGAGACTGTTGGGAGAATTAAATTAGATAATCTACCAAAGCACTTATTACAGTATCCAGCAAAAAGTATATGCTGGATAAATCATTTTTTTCTCTGTGTTGTTATTATAACAACAACATCTGAAGACATTCCTCTGAAGTCAAATGGGTTTTTTTTTTTTTTTGCCTTTTTTTTTTTTTGTTCTTCATACTTTTTTATTTTTTTATTTTTTTCCCATCTCAGGTGTACATGAGTTCCCAATCTTGAATCCCCTCCCCACCTCCCATCCCATATCAACTCTCTGGATCATCCCTGTGCACCAGTCCCAAGAATCTTGTATCCTGTATCGAACATAGACTGGCGATTCATTTCTTACATGATAGTATACATGTTTCAGTGCCATTCTCCCAGATCATCCCACCCTCTCCCTCTCCCTCAAAGTTCAAAAGTCCATTCTATAGTGGGTTTATTTATTAACCCAAGAAGATTCACTCTTTTCTTGGCTCACATCATGCCTCTTCCCCTACTGCTCTGCCTCTCAATTATCCATCCTTCCAGGCCTAGCTCAGATTCTTCCCTCCTCCAGAAAACCCTCTCAGATCCTTTTAGCTCATGGTGGTCTATTCTTTGGGTTAACTGCTCAAGTACCAGAGAATGACGTAAATACTTAGACTCTCATATCTGATCACTTAAAAGGATGTTTTTTATTGTAAAAATAAATGCCTGTTTGTTAAAGATAATTGGAAAATCCATAACGGTTGAAAGCAGGAAATAAGTCACCTGCAGCTATTATTTAATATCTTCTTCCGGTCTTCTTGTTTTTGTTCTTTATGGATATATAAACATATAAGTAAACAGTTGCCTTCCGGAGAATTAAATCTGTGCCCGAGTCCACCCAGAGCAAGTATCTGCCTGAGAAGACATTAGGATATGTTCACAGAAGGAGTTCAAAGGCAAAGTACAATGTGACACCAAGCCTTAGTCATGCAAAACAGGATTTTGCAGAAAACCAGAGGGTTTAGCCAAGGTTCCTGCATTAGTTTCCTGTGGCTGCTATAACCACTACCACAGGCTTAGTGGTAAACGAAACAAATTAGTTCTCTGACAGTTCCGGCAGTCAGAAGTCTGTAAGGAGTCTTCTGGGCACAAGGTGTTACTAGGGTTACCTCTGCAGACTTCAAGGGAGGCAGTTCCTTTGGTCTCCCAGCCTCTACAAGCACCTGCGTGCCTTGGCTCGTGGCTACATCACTCTGACCTCTGCTCCGTAAACACATCACCTCCTTTCTTTAACTCTCCTGTCTCTCTCTGATAGGGACCCTGTGGGTCCTTTGGGCTCACTGGATAATCCAGGATAATTTCCTCATCTGAAGATGCTTCATTTAATCATATTCACAAGGTCTATTTTACTTTATAAGGTAACATAGTCACAAGTTCCTGGGATTAGTATGTAGGCATCTGTCAGGGGCCACTATTCTCTCTACCAATGTACCCTAGAAAACAGAGCATAAGGTAAGGATTACATGCTGCTCATTTTATCCTTATGTATAAAGTCTAGGGCAGTAAGAGTGAGGGAAAAGGGAAGTAAAGCAAGTGAAAGTGTTAATTGCTCACTAATATCGTACTCTTTGTGACCCCACGGACTGTAGCCCACCAGGCTCCTTTGTCCATGGAATTCTCCAGGCAAGTATCCTGGAGTAGGTTGCTGTGCCCTACTCCAAGAGATTTTCCTGACCAAGAGATCAAACTTGAGTCTGCTACATTGCAGGTAGGTTCTTTACCATCTGAGCTACCAAGCAATAAGCATGCAAAGCAATGTAAGATGATGACAACTGAACAGACCAGGACGTGCTGAGAAAAGATACAGCAGCTTGCTCTGCAGGTGAATGGTCCAGCCCTGTGGAAGTCTCCAAGCAGACTCTTTGGAGACACTGTCTCTGGAGCAGTCAGTTGAAGGAAGGAATGAGAAGGAATTTGTCTGCCAGGTCCCCTCTCAATTCTTATTTCCCATTGATCAACGGTTGCCCCACATGGAGTGAATCCCTACACATAGTCGGGCTGCATCATTTGGGATCCTTTGAGAGTTTTTTGGAAGGCCTTTCCGTGTGGCACTGTGCCTGAGTCTAGAAGTGATGGAAGGAACCCGACACTCCATGAACATCTGTTCAGCCTCAGCAGACCTGTGGGGAAGTGATGGCCGCGACAGCGCGATCAGCTGAGGGGCCAAGTGGAGCCCCTTGGTGGAGCCAAAAGAATCCAAGAAAGACAGTGACGTCAGGAGAATCTGAGGATGTCCCTGAGTTGTATCCAAGGCATTTCACCTCTGAATGTCTCAGATCCACCAGACCCTTCCATTATATCCTCTTCCAGATCATTCTATGAGACATGCAGTTATTTTTTGAGAACAAGATGCCCTGGCTTCTCCCTGAGAAGTGAGGTAAAAATCCAGTCAGTCACAAAGTCCCCCCGTGGTTACAGGCAGTCTAAATTTCCAGTAGAACTGAGGGCGAGAAGATGAACAGAGCAAGGAGCACTCCCTGCTGTGCTTGTCCCAAGGCCTGGACCAATATTCATCACCCCCTCCTCGTCTACCACCCAGGCTAGGCCTCTCTGCTCCTCGGGCTGCTTTTCTGCAGATCTGCATTCCTAGAACTTGCTGTATAAAATGGGAGAAGATGATTTGACTCTGAGATTTTATTCTTTCCAAAGTGACTTCCCAAGGGGTGGAGCTCGCATGTGAAAATTAAGTCTGGCTCTGTCTTATATCACACAGCACCTTAGGCTTTCCCTCGCATGTCCCTTGTGTCGATGAGGCTGAAGTAGGTGGTGGGCCTCCAGAAATAGGTGGCAGGCCCTGCTGCCTTTTGCAGCGCCATCATTGGCAGCCATGTTAATCATGTTCTCTGCTGGCTTAGTGGCACAGAACTGAAACAGCCCTGCAAACAGGAATCAGCAGCAGATATGCCATTAGGGAGAGGGAGGTTCATTAAGGGATCCCATGAGGTTTTAGAAGGGAAGCTGCTAGAGAAGCGGTTCTTATAATGAAATATTTTAGCGGCTACCATTTATTGTGGAGAAGGCAATGGCAACCCCCTCCAGTGTTCTTGCCTGGAGAATCCCAGGGACAGGGGAGCCTGGTGGGCTGCTGTCTCTCGGGTCGCACAGAGTCGGACACGACTGAAGTGACTTAGCAGCAGCAGCAACAACCGTTTATTGAGCCTCTGTATGTCAGGAGCTATGTGTGTGTGTTCACTGCTCAGTTGTATCCAACTCTTTGCAACCCCAGAGACTATAACCCACCAGACTCCCCTGTCCATGGGATTCTCCAGGCAAGAATACTGGAGTGGGTTGCCATTCTCTTCTCCAGGGGATCTTCCCAACCCAGGGATTGAACACAAGTCTCCTGCACTGCAGGTAGATTCTTTACCATTTGAACCACCAGGGAAATCAGGAGCTATATGAGGCCTTTTTCTTTTTTTAAGTAGTTGATAGGAAAAACAGTGTTGACATAGTGACAGGATCTAAGATAGTTTTCTGCCTACGCTTCAGTCACCTAATTAAGTCACTATTTTTATTTTTTCCACATGCATATATAGTTCTTTCATATTCCTCGTAACATTATAGATATTAATTTCTTCATTTTCACTTTAATTTTTACCATAAATAATATTTACATTTTGTGAAAATCACAGTTTATCTCTTTCTTCCAACTTTCTCTTCCCCCTACGCTGTGACCCATGTTAACAGCCTGGGGCATCCATCTGCATTTCTCTCTATGTTCATTTAAAATAGCAGCAAATAATAATAGCAAAATCCTTACTCAATGCTTATTACAAAGCAGCTTTTTTTTTTTTTTTCTTACCATATGATCTACTCTAGCTTGTTTAATCCTCACAACAACCTTAAAGGAAGTACTAGGGTCTTCTCTGGCAGTCCAGAAAGTCCAGAAAGATTCCACCTTTCATGCAGAAGTTGCAGATGTGACCTCTGGTCAGGGAGCCAAGATCCCATGTGCCTTGGGGCCAAAAACAAACAAACAAATATTAAAAGAAAACAGAAGCAATATTGTAACAAATTCAATAAAGGCTTTTTTTAAAAAAGGAAGCACTAGTGTTATCCTCAGTTTACACATGAAGCAACTGAGGTCCAAAATATACAAAATATTCAAACATATAAACAAACACCTAGACACAAACAAAGACGGTTTCTCAGTCATTTAAAATAAACCAGGAAAGTGGAACACACAGGACACATTTCACTGCAGGAGCTTTTCCAGTAGAGGATATCACTGCTATCTCTCTAGGTCAACAGGGCCAGTTCTAACTAATTTTTTAGGAGAAAAACAATGCCCCGTTGTTTGAAGGTACCATTATTCATTGGCTCTATTGACAGGGATTGATGGTGTTTCTGCCTTTTTTTTTTTAACCACTACGAATGATGTAGCAATAAATATCCTATAATTTAAATCCACTGGTGCTGGTACTTTCATTTTTACATGATAGAGTCTGTGGGTGTTGGTTCTAAATCTGGCATCCTCCATATGAAAAGGTAAGCCCCGCTGTGAACTGAGCCAAAGCACCCAGCTCTTGAAATACATGAGCTGCCCCGAGGTCAGGAGAGAAGACAGACCATTTCTATGGCCAAGGGAGCCCAATAATACACACCATCAAGGCAGCAGAGGAGGCCAGCTCAGGACCCAGCCTCCTGACATACCCCGGTCAATTCACATTTTCTTTGGATATCTCCTGGTCACACAGAGTTGTAGCAACCATGCTACACCTTCCAGTCTCAGAGTGCTCATTCCAAAGAAAGAAAGGGAAAAAAAATGGAGCTACTTATCCTCTTTCTGCTCCCCTGGAAACTCTTTTGCCTTGGAGGGACTCATTTTAGACTCTGCATTGGATCCTACATTTCCATAGCTGCATCACTGGATAAGGAGCCTACCATGGACAGGGGAAATGAAAAACGATGAGAGAAATGAGAGAGGTGACAGACAGTGGTTGGGGTGAAAGAATCGATGTTCTTGACCTGCCTAGTGGAAGAGAAAAACATTTCAATAAGTGTTTATAATAGCCTGATGTATAGAGAAAGATGGTTGTATTCGAGTAGGAAAGCATCTTCAGGTAACGAGAAATATTTAAAAACTGATTGCAGTAGCTTAAAGGGAATATTCCTAACACATAAAGAACTTCTAAAAATTGAGGGGGAAAACACCAAAAACCATACAGAAAAATGGGCAGAGTTTATGAATGGTTTTACAGAGGGGAAATGCAATGACCCCAGTGCAAATATATGATAAGAACTCAACTTCCTCTGAGTATGAAAAATGCAAGATAACACTCTACTGAGATATCATTTCTCAGCTATCAGCTTGGCAACAATCCATATTCCAACAACATATTCTGTTAATACAACTTTCAGGAAACTAATCCTCTCATAAATTGCTGGTGGAAGTGCAAAGGATACAACTCTACGGTGGGGAATTTGGACCATCCAGCAAAATTACAAACTCACATAACTTTAAACTCACCAGTCCCACATCCAGGAATCCATCTCAGAAAGTAAACTGGTAAGAATATAGTGACATAGTAGAGGTGATCCACTGCCAGTAATTACATTAGTAAGAGGATGGAAACAATCCAGACGTCCATGACAAGGCACTGGTTGAATAAATTGTGGTGCAATCATACAACTAAAGAACTAAGACGGCTCTCTACATACTTACATGAAATAGTTTCCAGGACGTAGTGTTAAGATGAGAAAATTAGAGAATAAGGTGTATAGTATATTTTACTTAAGAAAGGGGGAATATGAATATAGAAACATATATTCTTTTTTTTTTTTAGTTTGTTTTGCTTTACAATACTGTATTCGTTTTGCCGTACATTGACATGAATCAGCCACGAGTGTATATGCGCTCCCAATCCCGACCCTCTTTCCCCCCTCCCACACCACACCATCTCCCTGGATCATCCCCATGCATCAGTCCCAAGCGTCCTGCATCTTGTATCAAACCTAGACCAGCGATTCGTTTCACTTATGATATCATACATGTTACAATGCCACTCTCTCAAATCATCCCACCCTCTCCCTCTCCCACAGAGTCCAAAAGGCTGTTCTATACATCTGTGTCTCTTTTGCTGTCTTGCGTACAGGTTTAACATTACCATCTTTCTAAATTCCATATATATGTGCTAGTATACTGTATATCAAAAGGTAATAATGGAAGAATAAGCCAATAAAAATGGGGGACCTTTAAGGAGAGAGAATGAACGGGATAGAAGGGCAAAGATGGAGCCTAATGGAGACTTAATTGTGTGTAATTTGTTGTATAGCTTTAACTTTGAAGCCATGTAAATGCTGTAAATAAAACTAAAATTATAGATGAAGAAGAAATTTATAAAAGTTGGAAAAATGGAAATTCATAATAATCATGGCATACTGGATAGGTGGTTTAGCCACCCAAAGAATAGTTGTTGCAAATGACTCTATAAAACAGGATGTTGACAATGTGTCCTTAAATGGGTAGATCCTGAGGATTAAAAAGAACTGTGAAGAAATCTTAAACTGCATTCAGTGGTGTATTGGCCTTCCCAGATGGTGCTAGTGGTCAGATGCCAGAACAGCCTGAGTGGAGAACTATAATCCCTACTGCAGGAGGAAATTGCCCACACCCAAAAGAAACTTAAATTGCCTACACCCAAAAGAAACTTTAGGAACTGGCTGCGTTGTACAAACAGGACTCAAAAAATATATATGGCAGTGGATCTTTAGGATATTAGACTAGGGGAAGGGGCAGAATATGGAGCTAACGTATGTGAGCACACACCTGTGACGTGGGACCCAAAGTATCTGAGACCAGTCTTGTTGCCTAGAATGGTTCCCTGCAATCTGGACATGGCCATAGCAGTCAGTAAATGGGGTGACAATGTCAGAAGTCAGAACTGCCTGGCAGAATCTCGAAGAAGCCAAAAGATTCAGGAAAACATGAACTGTAGAATGGACTTAGGATGTAAGACTCCTGCAAACTCATTGCCAGACGATGTGCTTCTGGAAGACACAGACAATGGCTCATTCACTAAGGCAACAGAGAGTTCACTAGTGAGAGGGGCACTGGGATCTTAGAAGGCCAGGCTGACAATAAGGGATGTCACCATAGAACTAGACTTCCTAATATCAGTAGGAAAGGTGGAATTCTGGAGTGGCAAAATAAACACGTGTGGCAGCACCTAACACCAGGGCAAGAGGCCTGATTATTAAAATTGGCAGAAGACCAGAGTGGCATTCAAGGCACCTTGACCTGAAGGGATCTATGGTGTTGGCTAGTACACTTCATAGTGGTTAGGAAGATGGGAAGAGTGTTGCTCATAATGAAAAGTACCCATAGCTGGAGAACAAAAGGCTGACACCTGTCCATCCCCTTGTGGATCTAAGTCAGACTCTGAAACCCTTAGGCCATAGATGAGGGATTGGGTTCCCTTAAAGAAGGACCGTGTAATGCCAATTTGAGGATATGGGGAAGCCTTACAAATAGCTGTGAAAAGAAGAGAAAGGAAAAGCCAAGGAGAAAAGGAAAGATATAAGCATCTGAATGCAAAGAATAGCAAGAAGAGATAAGAAAGCCATCTTCAGCAATCAATGCAAAGAAATAGAGGAAAACAAAAGAATGGGAAAGACTAGAGAGATCTCCTCAAGAAAATCTGAGATAACAAGGTAATATTTCATGCAAAGATGGACTCAAGAAAGGACAGAAATGGTATGGACCTAACAGAAGCAGAAGATATTAAGAAGAGATGGCAAGAATACNAAGCTGAAACTCGAGTACTTTGGCCACCTCATGTGAAGAGTTGACTCATTGGAAAAGACTCTGATGCCGAGAGGGATTGGGGGCAGGAGAAGAAGGGGACGACAGAGGATGAGATGGCTGGATGGCATCACTGACTCGATCGAAGCGAGTCTGGGTGAACTCCGGTTGTTGGTGATGGACAGGGAGGCCTGGCATGCTGCGATTCATTGGGTGGCTAAGAGTTGGACACAACTGAGAGACTGAACTGAACTGAACTGATAATCAGGTTGCTGCAACTGCAGCCCAGCTGCCTTGGCAGTTGTGATATCCCTGATATTTGATATGTGGCTGTTGAGAGGGTGAATTATTTTTCCCTTCATTCTTAATAATAGGAAGGTGAAAAGCATTACTCTCTTACACGGCTAGGAAAGCAATAAACTCCCCCTATTGTTCCTCTGTTGAGAGATGTATTGGAGCAAAAGAGGTAAATGCTGTGGAAATCTAGACCACCTGTTCATGTCATTCACTCGAGCCATCTGGATGTGGCCAGGCTGAATCCCAAATGTATCATTTTTACCATACAGCAGATTACTTCTGTATCTGCCCAACCTTATGACTCATTGGCTCCAATAATACTCAGATCATAGGGAACTTTCGTGGTTGCCTAGTCACTTGGTGTCCCATGGTCAGGCATTCGTCATGGGTAGAGCCAAGAATCAAGGTATGGCCTTGTTGCAGAACCCTGGGAGTCTGTACAGCATCTCTCTTACTGAAGTTTATTTAAAACTCCACGGCATCATTATCTGCCGTAGTTACCTCTATTATTATCAGTACTGCTGGGTCATATAGCCTAAATGTCAGGGAAGTTTATACTACTGCCTTGACAAGTGGGGGAGCCCTTTGTGGCTTTTTGGCTTCAAACTTCATAGGAAATTCTCATTCCTCTGAGACATGCAGTCAGACTTGACTTGGCTCTAGAAGCATGAGTAGAATGTCGATTCTAGCCAAAAATGGGCTGCTGCCACATTAAAGCACCACTTAAAGATGCCCCCAGAAATCATGGTGAAAGAACCCCTTCAGATGGCCAGAGTTACCAGCAGTTGGCTTAATGTGTGTGCAGATGTTAACTCCTCATCAGTAGTGAATGGCCCAACTTATTGGTCAGGGACTTGGAAGGAAAAAGACTACAGTTCATATACCAGTGTCCTAACCAGCTTGATCTGGCCNGCACCACTTAAAGATGCCCCCAGAAATCATGGTGAAAGAACCCCTTCAGATGGCCAGAGTTACCAGCAGTTGGCTTAATGTGTGTGCAGATGTTAACTCCTCATCAGTAGTGAATGGCCCAACTTATTGGTCAGGGACTTGGAAGGAAAAAGACTACAGTTCATATACCAGTGTCCTAACCAGCTTGATCTGGCCTTTTAGCTGACATTTAACTAAGTCTTTCCACCATTTTTATCAGGCTGGTCATCCCTTGGTGATGAGGGACATGAAGACTGCATCTGTGATGTGAGGTCAGTGGGTCTCACCTCCTTGGTGGTATTATGAAATGTGTTCTTTGGTTCGATGTAGTATATGTAATATAGGATTCTATAAAGAGAGGATTAGGCATTTTGTCCGCCTTTAGATAGTGGTGGGTGGTGATAGAGACATTGAATAAAATAATTCTACCTAATAAACGCAGAAGGAATAATAGATTTAGAAAATAATCTGTGATAATTAATTTTATGTGTCAAGTTGACCAGGCCATGGGGTGTCCATAGACTGCGCTAAACATTATTTCTGTGTATGTCTGTTAGGATGTTTCTGGATGAGATTAACATTTGAATAAGTAGGCTGAGTAAAGCAGATCAACCTCCCCAGAGTAGGTAAGCATCAGTTCAGTTGCTCGGTGGTGTCTGACTCTTTGCGATCCCATGGACTGCAGCACACCAGGCTTTCCTGACCATCATCAACTCCCAGGGCTTGCTCAAACCCATGTCCATTGAGTCAGTGATGCCATCCAACCATCTCATCCTCTGTCATGTCCCCTTCTCCTCCTGCCTTCAATTTTCCCAACATTAGAGTCTTTTCCAATGAGTTAATTCTTTGCATCAGGTGGCCAAAGTACTGGAGCTTCAGCTTTAGCATCAGTCCTTCCAATGAATATTTAGGACTGAGTTCCTTTAGGATTGACTGGTTTGATCTCCTTGTAGTCCAAGGGATTCAAGAGTCTTCTCCAGCACCACAGTTCAAAAGGAGCAACTCTTCGGAGCTCAGCTTTCTTTACGGTCCAACTCTCACATCCACACATGACTACTGGGAAAACCATGGCTTTGATTAGACACACCTTTGTTGGGAATGTAATGTCTCTGCTTTTTAACATGCTGTCTAGATTGTCATAACTTTTCTTCCAAGGAGCAAGCATTTTTAAATTTCATGGCTGCAGTCATGATCTGCAGTGATTTTGGAGCCCAAGAAAATAATCATCCAATTCATTAAGGGCCTGAATAGAACAACAATCATTTAAAAAAAAAACAGAAGAAGGAAGAATTCAGTGCTTCTTCTGCCTAACTACTTGAGCTGGGACATTGATTTTTCTCCTGCCTTCAGATTGGGATTTATACCATAGGCTCCCATGGGTCTCAGGCTTTTGGACTCAGATTGAATTACACAGCAGGCTCTCCTGATGTCCAGCTTGTGGATGGGAAAGCATGGGGCTCCTCAGCCTCCATGATCTCACGAGCCAATCTCCATTATAAATCCCTTTACAGAACCCTGTTGGTTCTGTTTCTTTGGAAAACCCCTAATACTTCACCAGTTTACAAACTGGGATGAAATAATAGATTTAGCAGTGATTATCAATAAACACCAACATCATTAGATAAAAGGTTGATAGGGAACTTGACAGTGGAGGCTGACATGAATGAACCCAGTGATCATTCTTAACACCACAGTGAGTGAGTGAAGCAGATATTCTCTTCTTGCGATGTGATACAATAGGCACCCCCCTGTCAATAGGAAGCCTGAACCAAATGGAACCTTTGAATCTAAAGATCAGCTTACGGGAAATTCAGGGAACATGGGAACAAATTAAAAACTAACATAAAGGTGCAATCGGATAAGCCCAAAATGTAAGAGATTTTACTACAAAACAAATAACCCAATTTTTCAAAAAAAACGATTGTGATGTATGACTTTTGCCTTTTTATTGGAATGAACTAAGTACTGAAAGATATTTTTGAAACAATGGGGCAGTCTGAGTATAGACTAGGATGAGATGGTGCTATTAAGGGGTTTTTGTTCATTTTATTAGCTATAACATGCTATCTTGGTTTTTGAAGTTATTATCTAGTATAAATGCCTACATGGATGTGTGCTAAGTTGCTTTGATTCTGTCTGACTCTTTGCAACCGTATGGACTGTAGCCCACCGGGCTCCTCTGCCCATGGGATTCTCCAGGAAAGAATACTGGAGTGGGGGACTTCCCTGGTGGTCCAGTGGTTAAGAATATAATTTACCCTCTAATGCAGTGGATGCGGGTTTGATCCCTGGTCAGGGAACTAAGACCCCACATGCCATGGGGCTACTGAGACCATGCGCTGCCAGAACTGGGATCTGATGCAGCCCAACAAATAACAAATAAATATTTTTTAAAAAAGAATACTAAACTGGGTTGCCATGCCCTCCTCTGGGGGATCTTCCCAACCCAGGGCTCAAATCCGTGTCCTGTGTCTCCTGCAGGTCATACACAGCAGACAGATTCTTTACCACTGATTCTTTACTGGGGAAGCCCTGTATAAATGCATATTGATCTATAAATTCCTGGGATTTTCCTTCAATACTCCAGAAAAAAAGGAGAAGTTAGAAATGAAACCATAATGGGATATGTTGGCAATTGTTGAAGATGAGTGATTGGTACATGGGGGTTTACTGCAGCATCATTCTATTTTTCCAAGTATACACTGGATTTCCTTGGTAGCTCAGCTAGTAAAGAATCTGCCTGCAATGCAGGAGACCCTGGTTCGATTCCTGAGTCAGGAAGATCCACTGGAGAAGGAATAAGCTACCCATTCTAGTATTCTTGGGCTTCCCTGGTGGCTCAGATGATAAAGAATCTGCCTGCAATGCAGGAGACCTTGGTTCAATTCCTTGAAAAAGGGAATGGCTACTCCTTCTAGTATTCTGGCCTGGGGAATTCCATGGACAGAGGAGCCTGGCAGGCTACAGTCCATGGGGTCGCAAAGCATCGGACACAACTGAACGACTTTCACTAGCTTCACTGGTTATCCAACTTTTTGCCCTTAGATCTATGCTCTGTTCTACTTTGCCTTGCTCTGTACCTTTAAGGCCAATCTTGATAGAGAATCCCCTAGGCTTGCATTGCTGGCTGGTTTCTGGCTGGGTCCAGCCGAAGGGGGTCACCACGGCAGATGAGGAGGAGCGAGCAGTTGGTGTTTATTCCGCCTCACTTCTTCACTGCCTTCCTGAGCTTCTAATAGCTCTGCTCTGATGTAACAGTGGTAATAGTCAGCTAAGGGCTGCCATAACAAACGCCACAGACCAGGCAGCTTAAACAACAAAAGCATCTTTCTTACAGTTCTGGGACGCTAGATCAAGGTGTTGGCAGGGTGGATTTCCTCTGAGGCCTCTTCCCCTGGTTTGCAGATAGCTGCCTTCTCCCGGTGTCTTCTCATAGTCTTCCCTCTGTACCTTTGGGGATCCTCCTTTCCTCTCTTTGTAAGGACACCAGTCATATTGCATTCAGTTCAGTTCAGTTGCTCAGTTGTGTATGACTCTTTGCAATCCCATGGACTGCAGCACGCCAGGCTTCCCTGCATCCCTGTCTATCATCAACTCTCAGAGCTTGCTCAAACCCATGTCCATTGAGTCAGTGATGCCATCCAACCATCTCATCCTCTGTTATCCCCTTCTCCTCCTGCCCTCAATCTTTCCCAGCATCAGGGCCTTTTCCAATGAGTCAGCTCTTCACATCAGGTGCCCAAGTATTGGAGCTTCAGCTTCAGCATCAGTTCTTCCAATGAATATTCAGGACTGATTTCCCTTAGGATGGACTGGTTTGATCTCCTTGCAGTCAAAGGGACTCTCGAGAGTCTTCTGCAACACTGCAGTTCAAAAGCATCAATTCTTCGGCATTCAGCCTTCTTTATGGTCCTCATAGCTTTGACTAGATGGATCTTTGTCCGGTACTGGATTAGACCTAATCTAATGACCTAACCAAATGACCATTTTAACTTGTTTCTTTAAAAGCACTCTCTCTGGATACAGTTATGTTATGAGGTAGTGGGATTTAAGACTTCAGCGTGTGAAATTCTGGGGAGGTGGGATCAGTACATTTGAGCCAGAGAGTATGTATTTTAGGCTTTGTGGGCAATATGGTCTTGATCACCGCAACGCTGCCATTGCACTCTAAAGCAGCTATAGATGTTATGTAAATGAATAAGCGTGCCTGTGTTCCCCTAAAACTTTACTTACAGAAACAGGTAGCAGGTCAGATTTGGCCCTTGGGCTGTAGTCCACTGAACCTTGCATCTGATGCAGTTTCCATCAGTCAGCCCCTTTCTCCTATGTTCAGTTCTCAATGGTCTCTGCCCTTCAAGCCAGTGGGTGGTCACAGTCCCCACTATTGCTGCTCCCTGGGGGCCACGCTTCCCCTCTCTGGTTCCATGAACCTGATCACACTTTCCTCAGCCCCTTCATTCAGAGCTCTTCAACTAAATGCTTTTTGAGTAGAACATTCATTTCTGGTAAGGACATTCATTGAAATAACACAGGTTTGAAATTCCCCATAGAAGAATTGTAATGAATGAAAACAACAGGTGAAAAGCAAACATTAAAAAAATTATTTATTTAGCTGCTCTGGGTCTCCACTGTGGCATGAGGGATCTCATTTCCTAACCAGGAATGAAACCCCGGCCCCCTACATGGGGAGCATGGAGTCTTAGCCACTGGGCCATGAGGGAAGTCACTGGGAAGCAAAATCAATGTGACTTGGCTTTTGGTTCTGTAGACCAGAGGCTGGATGGGGAACCTGGCAGGCACTCAAGATGAGAACCAAGATAGGGCCAGTGAAGGCAGAGAGCAGGCCGAGGGCCTGACCAAGCCAAGAAATGGGCCAGGGACAGGCCAGCAGCCACAGGCATCTCTGGCCAGCACCTGGGGTCCAGCATGGACAGCCATCTCTTAGTAGGCCCAGTGCAAGGATGCAGAGGCCGCCACCTGCCCCTGCTGCATGCATGTGGCCACAGTCATTCTCCACACCCAAGCACCGTCTCAGAGAGACGTGGGGCAGTCGGAGAGGCTGAGACGGTTTTGTTTGTTCGCTTGTTTTACTTAAAGAGGCGAACCATGACTTCAAAAATTTGCATTAAACTAAGTTTATAGAACTGGATAGAAAATATTTTATCCGGCAGCTGGGAGCCTATAAAAAAAGAAAAAAATCCGAGTAGATACAGACAACTGGAGAAACTACATTTTCTCTGCAGCCCCAAGAGACGAGTGGGTAATTTGGAGACCAGCTCCAACTGTAATAGGCCTGTCAGCTCCTGCAAGAAAAAGGAGACTGAGCTTCACGGGCTGAAATGGACTCCCAGGTGACTCGGATACCGGGGTGCATCTCCTGGGAAAACTTAGGGACCACAGCAGCCAAGGTAAGCCTCCCTGAAAGGTCCAGAGCTGGCTTGCTACCCACTCCAGAGATGGTCCTCAGCCTTCACCAAACGCTTCCAGTCAGAGGCCTGCGAGGAAGCCCCTTCACCGTGACTTCACTGTGCTCTGCTGGCCGCAGGGGCCCTGGGAAACAAAGCCAGCCCGCGGCAGGCAGCAGCCTCCCAGCTCCTCTCTCCTCCCCTTTGTGAACCGCGCTCTCCTGTGTGTTCCTGAGGAAATGGCACACATTTCCCTTCCTTTGGTGCCCCTGGCAGTGCAGCTGTTTGCCCCCATTCACCTGCCTCCTGAGGCCACAGGGAGAGGAAACGAGGAGGGTGAGCTCATCCGAAAGGGAAGGAAGCCAGGTCCCAGGGTGACGGGTGGAGCCAAAGGGCATGGGGGATTTAGGTGTGAGCATGGGGCCAGGGGTTTCTCAGTCCTTGACATGCTTGCAAATGTGTATCCAAAACTCCTACGTTCATCAGAGCAACCTGGTACAATCTGAGTGCTTACTGGCTGGCAGGCAGGGGGCCCTAGTTCGGGCTACTAAAACAGAATGCCATAGACTGGGTGGCCTAAAAACAGCGGAAGTTTATTTGTCAGAGTTCTGGAGGATGCAAGGTGGAGATCAGTGTGCCAGCAGGGTCAGGCTCCGGTGAGAGCCCTCTTCTGGGTTTTCACATGGCAGAGAGGGTGAGAGAATTTTCTAGAGCCTCTTTTAGGAAAAGGGGCCCTTATCCCGTTCATGAAGACTCCCTAAAAACCCCACCACCTAAGACCATCACACTGGGTTTTAGGAAGTCAACAATCAGTCCATAACAGGTGAAAACAAAAGAAATGATTCAAAGCAACTAAAATTATTTCACTTCTTCAACCAGTACGTTTTGAGTGCTTGGTTTGAGCATATTGATGTTTGGGGGTACAAGGGGTAGAGTGACAATTGGGCTGGCAGGGTAGACATCAGAAAATAAACCATAAACAGGTACATATATATATACACACACATACATATGTACTGCATATAAGTCCCCTGCATATGAACAAGTTTTGTTCTGAGAGCATGTTCCTAAGTCCAATTTGTTTGTTGAGTCCAACAAATTTAGCCTAGGTACCCAGCTAACACAATCAGCTATATAATTGCTGTTGTGGTTTAATCACTAATTTGTGTCTGACTCTTTTGTAACCCCATGGACTCTAGCCCACCAGACTCCTCTGTCCATGGGATTTTCCAGGCGATAATACTGAAGTGGGTTGCCATTTCCTTCTCCAGGGCATCTTCCTGACCCATCGATTGAATCCATGTTTTCTGCTTGGCAGGTGGATTCTTTTCCATTGAAGCACCAGGGAAGCCCCAGCTATATAGTACTGTACTGTAATAGGTTCATAATACTTTCACACTAATAAACATACATAAAAACAGGCACAGAAAGTAAACATTTTTAATCTTATGGTACAGCACCTTGTGGTACAGTACAACAGCTAGCATACAGACACTGGCAGGCACGTTCACGCCTTTGAAAGTTTGTAACTTGAAGTTTCACATGTGTGGGACTTCCTGTATATACTTTATGTGTTTTTGTGTGCGTACATAAAATGCATGCATGTTGTTCTCATCCACATGTGTGTGCAGTACATAGATAACACGAGGTAAGGATGAGCGCTTTGACGAGAAATAGAACACGGTGAGGGGAGAAAGAGCATCAGAGGGTCAGTAGCTCTGTTCCATCGCAATGGCCACGCACTTTGTTTGAACCACCAGATGGTAACTGTTTAAGGCTTTGCGGCTCTCTGTTGCCAATACTCTTGTACCGATTACTCCATTTCTAGGGGCTTTGGAGAAATCACTTCACCCCTGTGTTTGCCACCATTTCCATGTTATAAAATGGGACTCAGGAAAGTCCCTACTTCCAGTGGTTGTTAAAAGATAACGTGAAAAAATATTTTTAAAGTTCTTGGCGCCAAATAAACATGAAAAGTTTCTGCTTTTGTTCCTCCTCCCACTCCCCAAGTCTGCACGTGAATATAGCCATCAGGTCACCTGGCCTGCCCTCGCACCCGGCCCCAGCCGTGCAGACCCCTCTCTGCCTTCATGCACAGACGAGCCCAGTGGGTTACAGTCCATGGGGTCACAAAGAATCACACAGCGACCGAGCTCTCTGCCTTTTAGTCCTTGGTATCAGGAGAGCCCCAATCCCAGCTTGGCAGGCCGGTCTGAAGCAGCCGCTTGGAGGAGAACACAGGACCCCCACACAGACACTAGCTTGATTCATCTCGTTTAGTCCCTTAACAGCAATTCTGTCACTTTGATAGACAAGGAGACTGGGTCATGGATGACGAGAAGTACTCAGCAGCCTCCATGACACCGTTCTGTTTGACACACTGTGATGCTGAACAGACAGGGAAGAGTTCCAGTTGAGAGAGTAGCAGGCCAAGTGGTCCAGAGATGATAGGAAAGGTGTCCCTCCTCCATTGCCATCCCTTTACCTGGCAATGTTTGATCCACTCCTGAGGTTCCCCAAGGTCTGCAGGATCAGCCTCTCCCTGCTGTAGCTTCTGTGCAGACATTTCTCTGGTTCCATCACACTCCATCACCACCATCTACTCTGTGCTCCATCTCCTCATGGGCTTTCTAATCTAATACATTTGAATTAATGAAAAAATAAAAGCTTATTTGATGATGAGGAGAACTCCCAGGACATTGACATTTCAGCAAAGTTTTCATTCATTGAAGGTGGGTGAGTCCCAGTGGTGTTGTCAGACACCTTGGTAGCCCCTCTGAGGATATTTATGTGAGGAAGGGGATAGGGAAGCTTTGTATCATTTTAACAGATGAGGAAACTGAAGCTCAAAGAATTTCTCAATGTAGTTATGCCTTGCTATTTCAGTTCAATTCAGTTCATTTCAGTCGCTCAGTCATGTCTGACTCTTTGTGACCCCATGAATTACAGCACGCCAGGCCTCCCTGTCCATCACCAACTCCTGGAGTTCACTCAGACTCATGTCCATCGAGTCAGTGATGCCATCCAGCCATCTCATCCTCTGTTGTCCCCTTCTTCTCCTGCCCCTAATCCCTCCCAGCACCAGAGTCTTTTCCAATGAGACAACTCTTTGCGTGAGGTGGCCAAAGTACTGGAGTTTCAGCTTCAGCACCATTCCTTCCAAAGAAATCCCAGGGCTGATCTCATTCAGAATGGACTGATTGGATCTCCTTGCAGTCCAAGGGACTCTCAAGAGTCTTCTCCAACACCACAGTTCAAAAGCATCAATTCTTCGGCAATCAGCCTTCTTCACAGTCCAACTCTCAGATCCATACATGACCACAGGAAAAACCATAGCTTTCACTAGATGGACCTTAGTCGGCAAAGTAATGTCTCTGCTTTTGAATATGCTATCTAGGTTGATCATAACTTTTCTTCCAAGGAGTAAGCGTCTTTTAATTTCATGGCTGCAGTCACCATCTGCAGTGATTTTGGAGTCTCCCAAAATAAAGTCTGACACTGTTTCCACTGTTTCCCCATCTATTTCCCATGAACTGATGGGACCGGATGCCATGATCTTTGTTTTCTGAATGTTGAGCCTTAAGCCAACTTTTTCACTCTCCTCTTTCACTTTCATCAAGAGGCTTTTTAGTTCCTCTTCAATTTCTGTCATAAGGGTGGTATCATCTGCATATCTGAGGTTATTGATATTTCTCATGGCAATCTTGATTCCAGCTTGTGTTTCTTCCAGTCCAGCTATTTAGTTCATGCCAAATTATATGCCACTGAAATCAGGGATATAAAATCCACCAGCCTCCAGCTAGAAGAGATATTTAGGTCAAGAAATGAAGGTTGATTGAAGCAAGACATTAAGGAGGAGTTCCAGTTGGATATGGAGAAGGAGAAAATGAAGGGACATTTGCACAGATATATTGCACATTCATAGTATTGCAGTTTAGAATTTGCCAANTAGTTCATGCCAAATTATATGCCACTGAAATCAGGGATATAAAATCCACCAGCCTCCAGCTAGAAGAGATATTTAGGTCAAGAAATGAAGGTTGATTGAAGCAAGACATTAAGGAGGAGTTCCAGTTGGATATGGAGAAGGAGAAAATGAAGGGACATTTGCACAGATATATTGCACATTCATAGTATTGCAGTTTAGAATTTGCCAAAACAAAGGTCCGTCTAGTCAAGGCTATGTTTTTTCCAGTGGTCATGTATGGATGTGAGAGCTGGACTGTGAAGAAAGCTGAGTGCCAAAGAATTGATGCTTTTAAACTGTGGTGTTGAAGAAGACTCTTGAGAGTCCCTTGGACTGCAAGGAGATCCAACCTGTCCATCCTAAAGGAGATCAGTCCTGGGTATTCACTGGGAGGACTGATGCTGATGCTGAAACTCCAATACTTTGGCCACCTCATGCGAAGAGTTGCCTCACTGGAAAAGACCCTGATGCTGGGAGGGATTGGGGGCAGGAGAAGAAGGGAACAACAGAGGATGAGATGGCTGGATGGCATCACTGACTCAATGGGTGTGAGTCTGAGTGAACTCTGGGAGTTGGTGATGGACAAGGAGCCCTGGCATGCTGAGATTCATGGGGTCGCAAAGAGTCGGACATAACTGAGCGACTGAACTGAACTAAACTGAATCCTAATCCATTTTCCACAAATCCATTTACCAATATCTAGAACCCCCACTGAGAAATTTGTTTCAGATCTCCTTTAGAATTTTATTTAATTCCCAGTGAGCCTGGCCCAGTGGCAAGAGATTTCCAAGGAAAGGGAGGGAACCTAACTCTCTTTTTGGTTTAATTTTATTCTGGAACACTTGTGAAGGCTCAGATCCAAGGGGAGAAAAAATACCCTTCTATTCCAGGCAGCACAGCAAGGACATAACTCAAAAATGAAAATCCTCCTGTAGAAGGAGGAAGGTACAAGGCCGCTCACATTAGCACCATGTTGCAAACTTAACATTTGTTTAAATTTGGAGGGAAATAGGACTTTCCAAGGGCCAGGTGCAGGTGAAACAAAATGCATGTTTCAGTCTTATCCTATGAAGATTTAAGGGGAAGTATACTTTAACAGTGCAGGAAAGATGGATGGATGGATGGATGGATGGATGGGTAGGTAGATAAGTGGTTGAATGTACAATGTTGGTGTTGTTTTGGTGCAGTTGCCCAGTTGTGTACAACTCTTTGTGACCCCATGGATGGCAGCACACCAGGCCTCCCTGTCCCTCACCATCTTCTGAAGTTTGCCCAGTTTCACATCCATTGTATCGGTGAAGCCATCCAGCCATCTCATCCTCTGATGCCCTCTTCTCCTTCTGCCCTCAATCTTTCCCAGCATCAGGGTCTTTTCCAGTGAGTCCAGTTGTTCACATCAGATGATCAAAATACTGGAGTTTCCTCTTCAGCATTAGTCCTTCCAATGAGTATTCAGGGTTGATTTCCCCTAAGATTGACTGTTTTGATCTCCTTGAATGAATGGATGGATAGTTGGATAAATAAATGAGTGACACATGTGTGTGTATTGTGTATGTGTGTGTATGGTGGGTAGATAGGTGGGCTATCAGATGGGAAGGCAAATAGATGGGTAGACAAGTGGATAGGAAGAAATAGATGGACAAAGTGATAAATGGATGGATGGATGGTGGGTTGGCTGGCTGGTTGGATGGGTGGATGGAAGTATGGGTGAACGAATGAATGGGTGGTAAATAGGAAGACAGGGGTGCTAGGCAGCTAGCTAAATCCTGGTCATGTTTGTGTTTTGTTTCACCTACATGGTGTTTGAATTAATAATTCTCATTAAAGCACAGAAGAATGTACCTAAAAATCTGGATTTCTGGCTTTTCCTGAAAAATCAGCTCTGGCAAAACTGGGCCTACCTTCCTTCATGGAAACAACTGATGAGTAATGACTGCCCGCTTTAAATTGGCATGCAGGCATCAGTCCACTGGTAGGCCACCACTCCACGGTAGGCCTGATGCCTGCCAGCCTCACTCTCTGACATTATCTACTTGCCCAGTCGCCATTTGTTAACTCATCATGACAGAATGAGAGTGGAAGTCACTCAGTCGTGTCCGACTCTTTGTGACCCCATGGACTATACCGTCCAGTGAACTCCCCAGGCCAGAATACTGGAAAGGGTAGCCCTTCCCTTCTACAGGGGATCTTCCCAATCCAGGGATCGAACCCAGGTCTCCCACACTGCAGGCAGATTCTTTACCAGTTGAGCCACCAGGGAAGCCCAAGAATACTGGAGTGGGTAGCCTATCCTTTCTCCAGCAGATCCTCCTGACCCAGGAAATGAACCGGGATCTCCTGCATTGCAGGTGGATTCTTTACCAATGGAGCTATCAGGGAAGCCCCGTTAACTCATCATAAGACCTAGTAAACATGGGCCCTTTACTAAGGAGTCACGTGGTAAATTCATTGTTTGACACCTCTGCCCTCAAGCTCCTGGTAAGAAGCTCTCCGTCTCCGTTCGCATTACGGCCAGTGTCATAATCCACCTCTTAGAGGCTGGCGATGAAGGCCTGGCCTCACTGCAGGCCTCCTTAGTATGGAGATCTCACCTGTTAGCACGACCTGAAAAGCATTTCAGGATCCAAATTCCCACTTACCTCTTCCACCATGCACATGAACTACTCTATCACCCCTGCAAACTAACATAGCCAAACTGCTTCCCCTTAGGCAGGGCCTGAATCGACAGTTCTTTGCCTTTGTTTGTGCATTTCACCAGCCAAGAATGGGTCCTCAATCATTCTTGGTCTGCTTGGTGAACTCTTCATCCTTTAAGGCTCAGTACAAGTATGGCCTCCTCCTTGAAACCCTCTCTAACCACCCTCTCTAGACAGAATGAGATGCTGCCTTCTCTCTATCCCCTCCCCCATACTTGGACAATTATAAAAGCACAGCCCCACGTGACAGTCTCTCCCAGGAACCACACCACCTACTCTGGATCCTCAGGGCCCAGCAGTTTCCAGCCTGCAGTTGCTCTCCGTACACGTCTGCTGTTGAACGAGTCATGTAGCTATGCTGTGCTTACTTCATCATCAAGATATCAAGAAAACGCTTTACTGTAGAAGTGACTCAGGTTGTGTACTGAACACCTACAGGGGACACTGACATAGTTTAAAGTAGGAATGCCATTGCTGGATTGTGCAGTGCACAGCAGTGTTGGAGGACCTGTCCACAGACCATCCTGACAGGCAAATCTCAAGAAGAGATTTACCTCCCTCCAGCTAGGTCCATCAGAATAGACTGTCTATTTACTATATATGTGACTTTGGACAAGTTACTTCAGCTCTCTGTGCCTCGGTACGTTCATTAGTAAAAGAGCAATAAAGAGTTCCTTCTTAATGGGATGGCATGAGAATTATATTAACAGTGTTTGACCTGATAATTACCAACATTGTCAAGATCATCACCTTCAGCATCATCACCACTCCCACCATCATCACTACCCCCACTACTTAGAAGTTCAGGATTACTTTGATCCTAGACCATGAAGATTTGTTTGGCCCACATTTCATATAGCCACTGGAGATCTAGATCAGAGTGGCCTGGACATCCTCTCTCTTGCTTCAGCATCCCATGGAAGTTCAAAGCCCTCCCTGTGATTCCTCAGGCTCTCAGGGCTGGAGGATTTATAGTCGCAAGACTTTCGCTTCTGTTTGTGCCTACAAAGTCAGTATCACTTTGACTCTGATGTGAAACTCAACTCCTTCCTCAGCCGACTCATGCACTAACACACACACTCACACACACACACGCCACTTCTTCTAAGCATCTGTGGGTAGGTTGGAGGGGAGAAGTGGAAAAGAATTGTCACCACAGACTTATGAAGAACTTAAAATTCAACATCACGCATCCCAGTGCTTTAAAGTTCCCGCTGCCACCATCATACCAGGGACCTGTCTCTGCCAGTCTTCCCTACACATTCACATGGCTGCCAGCTTCTCCTTTCTCACGGGCACATCTCTCCCTGCCCCTCTCTGAAATAAAGAAAGAACTGCTCTCCTGAACTCATTCAGATCAGTTTAGCTTTATCCTCTGTCACCTTGCCATGCCCCTGGGACATTGCCTCCAACTCAAATATAATTCATTGCCCAGAATTCTGGAGACAGCTTTCCAGGCACTAAAATTCTCTCCTCTGCTGTGCTTCAGTGGGGCCAGCTTCCCCTGTCTGCCACCTGTGCAGATACACAGAAATCTATAGTCTAGACTTAGAAGGACCATGCTTAGGGTTTAATGTTATTTAGTCACTATCTTGAAAGTCTTAATAGTTTTACATTTAAATTTGTGTTCTATAAGTGCAGGCCTTCCCTGGTAGCTCAGTCTGTAAAGAATCTGTCTGCAGTGCAGGAAACCTGGGTTCGATTCCCAGGTCAGAAAGATCCCCTGAAGAAGGAAATGGCAAACCACTCCAGTATTCTTGCCTGGAAAATCCCAAGGACAGAGGAGCCTAGCTGGCTACAGTCCATGGGATCTCAAGAGTGGGACATGACTTACCAGCTAAACCACCACCCAGTGCAGACCGCTGGGTCTTCATTTCAGTGAGGCCTGGAGCCCAACTTTCCGCGCGGTCTCCCCCTCCAGCCACCTCCTGCCTGCACGCTGACTCCTGGCACCCAGGCCTGCCTGGCCTCCTCCTCCCCACCTCTGCCCCGTGACCGATGCTGCCCTTCTCCGGGGGTGTACGAGAGGCACACACACGGATTAACTAATTGAAGGTATAAAACTTGGCACATAAACAATATTCTTGTTTCAAGTTTCCAGGTCAGAGCCCCATCTGCTCTGCAGCCCCATGTGTGGACCTCTCCAGCCTCCTTGGCTTTCAGTTCTCCCACTTCCGTGCGGATCCTCCATTTCACCCTAGATCTGATAGCATGGCCTTTCTGCTAATAATATCCAAGTACTGCTGTCTTCTGTCAATTCGATGTCACAGTCCAGGGTCCCTCACCTGAGTCAGAGGCGACCATTTTCCTCCATCACTCCCCTAAGGAGGTTTTCAATACTGAGCTCCATCTTCTTCCTCAGAATCCTGCTCCTCCTCTGTGATTTGGCTGTAGATCTTAGTTCCTGACAGCC
This sequence comes from Neotragus moschatus, assembly GCA_006410615.1. Lineage (NCBI taxonomy): Eukaryota > Metazoa > Chordata > Mammalia > Artiodactyla > Bovidae > Neotragus > Neotragus moschatus. The sequence goes on along the minus strand of SJYA01002280.1, from coordinate 671,616 downwards.
TTACGGTGTATCTCTAAGTTCTTTTCAACTCTGACTCCAAGGGTGGAACTTACCAAACTATTCTTCGTGCCCCACCCCACACCCATCCTGCCTTCTTTCCCCGACCCGTGGAGCTGCAGACATGTGCCTCCCATTTCCATGTCAGGCCTTCATTCTAGGTCCACAGTTAGTGGTCTGCTCTAATGAGGTCATCCAGGCTAGGGAAACTCCATTTCACCTCCCGGTACAGCATCCTGGTTTGTGTAACCCCTGAGCCCATCTTCACGGAAGCATTTCCCCACACCCTGCCCCCCAGGCAGTGAAGGCTGCCCTGGCAGAGTCACCAAGATCACCTGGGCCCTCTCTTGGATGGCTTCGGGAGAAGACAGTGATATCCTGTACTCTTTCCCTCCACCCCAACTACCTCTTTTTCTCAGATTGTTAGGTGACCAGCAGTCTAAGAATTTGTTCAAGGTAATACAGAAGTGGTCTGACCTTCCTGCCACAGACTCATCTCACAGCACTGGGGCCTTTTTGAATCAGTAGGGCAAGTGACATGGAATCGAGTTAATGGCTAGACCATCCCCTCGACTTTCAGGAATCCCAGTTCTCCAGTTGCGTCAGAAGTGCTGGTCATTGTCTCTGGTGAGTCTGCCATCTTTTCCAACACAGAAGAGGGCTATGCCCATTCCACTTCCCCACAGGTGCCTAGGCCAGGGTGGACTGTCAAACACAGAGCCGACAAGCCAGTCTGGGTGTAGCCATCGCCACTCAGCCTCTTCCTCTGGTAACTTCAGTGACAGGTTCTTTTAATTATTCCCATCTTCCATTTCTTGTGACTCATGGGGCTTCCTGCCTGGAGGTTCCTGGCACATGACGTAAGCCAGAGGAATCAAATCAAACCAGCCCCCTGCCCAGGGGAATTTGCCAAGTGAGAGGGGCATGTGATCCACACTGACCAATCAGGGATCTTCCCTGGGACTTTATATATGGACTTCAGGAGACAGAAGCTTTCTTCTGCTGGAGTTTCCAGATACTACGATGGAAGTGTGGTGCTGAGATCATTTGCTGACAGACCTCCCTCATCCTCTTCTTCCCTTTTGCCACTGGAATGTGTGACTACATGAAGGGAAGCAGAGTTTGAAGATGGGTGGAGAAAAAGACAGCAAAGAGGATTAGAGAGAAATGGGGAGACAACAGTGGAAGGAAGCGGGAGTCCTCCAGAATCCAGCACACGCTATAACTAGTTCTCACCGCCTCCTCTGAACAAGCCTCAATCACTCTGGCTCTGTTTCTCTGCTTCTCAACTCCTTCAAACAGGCCTTGATATCAAGCTCTCCCAATGAAACAATCTGGCTAGTCATTCTTGACTTTGCTCGATCTGAGACCATCTCATAGGTTGGTGATTAGAGTAAGGACTGGCTGTCGCACAGAGTCGGACACGACTGAAGCAACTTAGCAGCAGCAGCAGTCCCTAGGCAAGGTGGCCAATCCCCCTGTGACCAGGGAGATCGGAGTCACAGGGTGCCACAGCCGCAGCTGAGGGCAAAGAACTTCCAGAAAGGAGTTGGCGGCACAGCACACCTCCTGGAAGTGTGGCCATCCAGGGGCACTAGTCGTCTTCAAACTGGATTCTTTAATATTTATTGATTCATGAGTGGAAAATACTGAGTTGATTGCCTGTAACTAACTCATACCTCAAATTAAAGGGAGCTAGACATGAGAGGCAAAAGAAAAAAAGCAATTTCCTCAAAAAATGCAATTTATTTATTTTTTTCCTCTGTGCCTGATTGCCTGATTTCCTTAAAACCTCCCAAACCCCTGGACCCAGCTTGCACCTGGAGCCACCTCCCTAGTCCAGGCCCAGTCCCTGCCAAGAACAGAGAAGCTGGCTCGGCTGTGAGGGCTTCCCAGGACACATTAGCCACTGTCAGGGTGAGAGATGATCAGTGTTAGATTAATTCCTCATAAAATATCACTTAGGCCAGAGTAGGTTAGCTAAATATGTGGTCTTAAGAACTGAGCTGAAGAATTATGCAGAGCTTCTCTTTGGCTCCAACAAAGAAGAGACAGACAGGGCTACAGAGGTATAACTGTGCAGGGGCCTGCACGGTTGCTGCTGGGCTGGTTGCCAAGTGACTTGAGGGCAACACCAGTGCAATGAGAGGGCTGAGGTTTTCCTGCTCCCCCCAGGACCTTCCCTCCCCCTGTTAACCCTGCACGTCCCTCCTGCTGAAGTGGACAGCAGTGGAAATCGAGAGGCTCCCTCCCTCCTTCTCTGAAAACACCACCCAGCCTCCAATCTCTGCAGACTGTGATGAAAGATGCCAGGAAAGTGGAGTGTAGAGTCGTGCAGAGTGTGCTGAAAATGCTTGGTCAGAGCACACCGGTGGTAACGCCCAGGTCTGTGGTTCATCACTAAAAGAAGCATGGTATCCACTGCTCTCCCTCAGATGGCCTCTGCCCTAGCCACGCTGGTTCTCTCCATATTCTTCAAACACGGCTGCCATGCCCTCACCTCAGGACCTTTGCACAGGCTGTTTCCTCTGCCTAGAATTCTTTCCCCATACATTTCTGCATGGCTTGCTTTCTCACTTCCTTTGAATCTTTACACAAATGTCACCTTCTCCACGAGGCTCTCCTTAGAGAGTGTATCAGAGGTGTCAGTCACTCCAAACTGTTGCTCTTCTTTTCTGCATTTTATTTTTTTCCTCCTTATTATTTACACTTGATATATTTTATGATTTAATTTGTTTATCTGTTTCTCAAGTTTCATGAGGTCAGGGATTTTTTTCTCTTTCATTCTCTGCTAAATCACCAGCAATCAGTTCCCTCTTATAGGATTCTGAACGTCCACTGCCTGGCATGCAGTAGGTGCTCAAAGCATATTTGCTGAATCAATTAATCCATTGGAATGAGCCCATGTTTGGAATTGGATCTGGTTTGAATGTGTATTCAACCAGTTAGAAACACTATTTCTCTCTGATTCTCAATTTCCTTATCTGTAAATTGGGTATAATGTCTTTCCTATAGGATTCCAGAAAGGAAGGTAAAGAATCCACTGCAATTCAGGAGACAACAGGAGATGCTGGTTCAATCCCTGGGTTGAGAAGATTCCCTGAAGAAGGGAATGGCAACCCAGTCCAGCATTCTTGCCTGGGAATTCCCACGGACAGAGGAGGCTGGTGGGCTACAGTCCATGGGGTCATGGACTGTATGAATGACTGAGAATTCACGCTGAGGGGAGGGTCATGAGATAATGCATGGAAAGTACTGAGCACAGTGTCTGGTTCAGAGTAGGAAGAAAATAACCAACAGTTATCTTGCTATTGTGAGAATATAACTGACTGTTACTACCCAAAAGCTTGAGAACAGGTCAACAGAAAGAAAGAAAACCTTCAAATCTGCCTGGGTTTGAGGTCAGAGACAAAATAAAACTCATGTGCCAAGATGCTTCAGTAGGGAAGCCCCTGTGTGTGTGTGTGTGTGTGTGTGTGTGTGTGCGCGCGTGTGTGTGTATACATGCACGCATACACCATCACGTTCATATAGAAGTTAGATTTCATGAGTTTTAATCCCTATCACAATTATTCCAAGCTCTATCTTTGGGTATCTGTGAGTGTACAAGTATTGTAAACACAACACACATACACAAGTGCTCAAGCACACACTGTCATGTACAAGGGGCTACCCCCACCCCCAGGAAAGGGACCCTGTGGCAGGGCAACTGCTTTGCTGTTGGGAAAGAAACTGCGCCCTGAATGGCAGGACTACACTCGGGGTCCTTCCTAGATGCTGTCCCCGGCCAAACACGGCTCTCTGTCCCTCCCCGTGGCCCTCTTGACAGCCTCAGACAGCCTTCCGAGTCTTCTTGAAGGGACTCATGACTTCAAGACACAGAGACCCTCTAGTGGTCTGACTGCCAAGGGGAGTGCTTGGCAGCACAATCTGCCTGAATCTGTGCCTGTCCCAGGTGGAGAGAAGACGCGCAGTGAGCAGGCCAGTCATCGCGGAGCCAGAGTTTAAAAGACAAAGACTTTCTGCAGGACTTTCCCACCGTGGCGAGGCACCCCCAGGTGGCTTCCAGAGCAGAGCAGCACCGGATGCGAACGGCTGATGGGACTGGACAGTCCCCAGCCTCTCCATCGCACCACATCCTGCCCCTCCCCACCACCCACCCCAGCCCCCGCCCTCTGCCACAGTGAAAATGGTGTCCTAGGAAGAGCACTGGCTTCAGAACCAGGCAGTTTGAAGCCTAAGATCTTAACTCCAACACTTGGCAGCTGGGAGAACTTCAGCAAGTTACTTAGCCTCTCTGAATCACAGTTTTGTCATCTGTTAAATCATCTGAACAGTAACTCCCTTGTTGAATTGATGGGAGGATTTAAGTCAGAGCCATCATGTACTGCTGCTCAGGTTGTGCACTGCACAAATCCAGGTGGCCATCATAAGACCACAAAGTCAATGACAGCCCTTGGATTGTGCAGGGATGAAATATTGTGTTAGAAGCATCTGACACAAGGCCTGGAACCTAGTGAGTGCTGAATCATTGTGACCAAAAAAGATTAGGCTTATTCATCAGACTTTCAATTCACAAAAGGACAATCACCTAGCTTTCAGCTGGTGTAATAGCTTCAGAGTAGAAAGTTGTAGCTGTGGTGATATATGAGGCAACTTCAGTGGCGACAGGGCTATGATGTCCTCAGGAAATCTATTTTCATTTTTCTTTAGAGTCCAGAGCTCCAGAAGTTGGGGTCACAGCTCTCCACTTACAGGACATTTTTTGGGTGACTAATCAGATAGCCTGCAGTGCCCGGATGTATGGGCTCTTGAAATCATTTGGTCTTCATAAGGTGAGGTTTGGTGTGAGTGGTGTGTAATTGCTTTTTCCTATAACATAACATGCTGCTTTCTTAAATTAAAACATAGTGTATAGGGGACTTTCCTGGTGGTCCAGGGGTCAAGAATTCACCTGCCAATGACCGGGGAACTAAGCTCTCACATACTACAGAGCAACCAAGCCCCCCGCCACCAGGAAAGATCCTGCATGACGCAGTGAAGATCCTGTGTACCACAACTAAGACCCAGTGCAGCCAAATCAAAAGCATTTCAAAATGTTATGCACAGAAGAAGTCCCAGTGAGAGAGCCAGGTCTTACCCATCTGTCCTCAGCGAAGTTCAGCAGCCGACAAGTCACACTGGCAAGCAGAGGACTTCCAGTCAGCAGTTCAGAGCCTCTTTCCTAGAGGTCCATCAGATATTAAGGGACGGATTCTGGAAGACAGAGGCCAAAACAACAATCCAAAAGAAAGAAAAAAAAAAAGGAAGGGAGGCAGGAAGGCAGATAAGGGAGAGAGAAAGGAAGGAAAGAAGGACGGAAAATGGAAGAAAGGGAGGAAAAAAGGAAGGGAAATGAACTCAGACAAATAATTCAAAGCAGGAGGCAAAATAACAGTTCCACCAGATTTGTAATTAGCAGCCATATTGAGAGGATTTTACAACTATAAAACAAGAACAAGGGGTCATAATAAGAGAAAAATAACAAGAAAGAATGTCTGGAAGTTCAACATGTAAGAGCAGAAATAAAAATGCAGTAGATAAATGAGATGGTACAGTTGAAGACATACTCCAGACACTCAAACATAAGAACAGAGATGGAAAATGGTGTGTTCTGTCTGGTGGCTAATCAAGAGAGAAAACGAAGTGGAGGAAGTACTAGAACATTTTCTAGGACTCAAGAAAGTAATTTTCCAGATGGAAGGAGCCTTCAAAGAACCTAGCCTAGTGAAGGAATTCTCACATCAAAGCCAGGCATTCCAAAATTACCTATCACCAGAAATAAAGAAGATCCCAAGAGCTGTCGAGGAGAAATAGTTAGAGATTACAGTGGCGAACAACTATAATAGAAGACTATAGAACAATGCTTTCAAAATTCAGAAGGAAAATGACTGCCAACTTAAATTCTGCGGCCAGGTGAATCATCAGTCAGGAATGCACACAGAATAGAAGCATTCAGAAACTGGAGCGAAGATTCCAGTCCCCAGAGTGCCTGGTTCTGAAGTCGGTGCTCTTCCTAGGATGCTATTGCCATGTGGCAGTGGGAGGAGGATGGGGTGGGAAGGAAACGCTGGGGGTTGTCCAATACCATCCCTCATTCTCATCCAGCTCTGCTCTCTTAAAAAACTTACCTCCAATGTTCCATTGGAAAGAAGGTACTGAAGGATGTGCTCCATCAAAATGAAGGAGTAAATTGAGAAAGAGGAATGGAACCAGCAAGTCATTCACCCAGCACAGGATGGCGGAGAAAGCAGATTATCAGGAGGGTGGGAAAGAGATGACAAGGAAACCAGCCGTATAGCACCCAAAGAGGAAAATCCGTCCAGAACAGAGTAGCAGAAGAGCAGAGTGGCTCTAGGACTAAGAATGAAAATGGGGGCTGACTTGACACACTTGAGTGTGAGAAGAGCCATTCCGTAAATTATATAGAAGGTTTCATCAGAAATTTGAAGAACACCAAACAATTTTTAAAGCAATTAAGCACAAGAAAAGAAGATCATTGGAAAAGACCCCAATGCTGGGAAAAATTGAAGATGGTAGGAGAAGGGGATGACAGAGGATGAGATGGTTGGATGACGTCACTGACTCAATGGACATGAATTTGAGTAAGCTCTAGGAGCTGGGAATAGACAGGGAAGCCTGGCGTGCTGCAGTCCATGGGGTCACAAAAAGTGGGACACGACTGAGGGACTGAACTGAACTGATGTACAAGAAAAAAAAACATGGTACAGTTACCTCCTAAAAGAACTGTTAAAATTTTCTCTCCATAATATCTCTTGACAAACTATATCACTTTTCAGACAATAAGCATTTTCTGCCTTTCATTTTATTTTTGCTTTTGAGACAACAAAATTTCACCCAGAAGCACACTAAATATATATGCCAAACGAGGTGACAGTTTGACATTATAATGTTAGGCAATGACACACTTCCCAATTGATTAAACAGTTTCCAGTAAGAGACTAGCATATTGGACCAATGTGAGACACTTACTATGCTTGGGTGAGCCTAAATGCTTTGTTAGGCAAGGAATGCCAAACAAGAAAGACCTTAACCAACATTTCCGTCTATTATAGGTGCCCTGCTCTTTCCTTGTATTCCCAAGCATTCTCATCTCTAGCCTTCTCTTAGTTCTAGAAGCATTTCTAAGTTCAGTTCAGTCAGTCGTGTCTGATTCTTTACGACCCCATGAATCGCAGCATGCCAGGCCTCCCTGTCCATCACCTACTCCTGGAGTCCACCCAGATTCATGCCCATCAAGTCCGTGATGCCATCCAGCCATCTCATCCTCGGTCATCCCCTTCTCCTCCTGCCCCCAATCCCTCCCAGCATCAGAGTCTTTTCCAATGAGTCAACTCTTCGCATGAGGTGGCCAAAGTACTGGAGTTTCAGCTTCCGCATCATTCCTTCCAAAGAAATCCCAGGGCCGATCTCCTTCAGAATGGACTGGTTGGATCTCCTTGCAGTCCAAGGGACTCTCAAGAGTCTTCTCCAACATCACAGTTCTAAAGCATCAATTCTTCGGCGCTCAGCCTTCTTTACAATCCAACTCTCACATCCATACATGACTACTGGAAAAACCGTACCTTGACTAGACGGACCTTAGTCGGCAAAGTAATATTTCTGCTTCTGAATATGCTATCTAGGTTGGTCATAACTTTTCTTCCGAGGAGTAAGCGTCTTTTAATTTCATGGCTGCAGTCACCATCTGCAGTGATTTTGAAGCCCAGAAATATAAAGTCTGACACTGTTTCCACTGTTTCCGCATCTATTTCCCCTGAAGTGATGGGACTGGATGTCATGATCTTGGTTTTCTGAATGTTGAGCTTTAAGCCAACTTTTTCACTCTCCTCTTTCACTTTCATCAAGAGGCTCTTTAGTTCGTCTTCACTTTCAGCCATAAGGGTGGTGTCATCTGCATATCTGAGGTGACTGATATTTCTCCTGGCAATCTTGATTCCAGCTTGTGTTTCTTCCAGCCCAGCATTTCTCATGATGTACTCTGCTTATAAGTTCAATAAGCAGGGTGACAATATACAGCCTTGACATACTCCTTTTCCTATTTGGAACCAGTCTGTTGTTCCATGTCCAATTCTAACTGTTGCTTCCTGACCTGCATATAGATTTCTCAAGAAGCAGGTCAGGTGATCTGGTATTCCCATCTCTCTCAGAATTTTCCACAGTTTATCGTGCTCCACACAGTCAAAGGCTTTGGCATAGTCAATAAAGCAGAAATAGATGTTTTTCTGGAACTCTCTTGCTTTTTCCAAGATCCAGCGGATGTTGGCAATTTGCTCTCTGCTTNTTCAGCCATAAGGGTGGTGTCATCTGCATATCTGAGGTGACTGATATTTCTCCTGGCAATCTTGATTCCAGCTTGTGTTTCTTCCAGCCCAGCATTTCTCATGATGTACTCTGCTTATAAGTTCAATAAGCAGGGTGACAATATACAGCCTTGACATACTCCTTTTCCTATTTGGAACCAGTCTGTTGTTCCATGTCCAATTCTAACTGTTGCTTCCTGACCTGCATATAGATTTCTCAAGAAGCAGGTCAGGTGATCTGGTATTCCCATCTCTCTCAGAATTTTCCACAGTTTATCGTGCTCCACACGGTCAAAGGCTTTGACATAGTCAATAAAGCAGAAATAGATGTTTTTCTGGAACTCTCTTGCTTTTTCCAAGATCCAGCGGATGTTGGCAATTTGATCTCTGCTTCCTCTGCCTTTTCTAAAACCAGCTTGAACGTCTGGAAGTTCACAGTTCACGTATTGCTGAAGCCTGGCTTGGAGAATTTTGAATATTACTTTGCTAGCATGTGAGATGAGTGCAATTGTGCAGTAGTTTGAGCATTCTTTGGCATTGACTTTCTTTGGGATTGGAATAAAAACTGACCTTTTCCAGTCCTGTGGCCACTGATGAGTTTTCAAAATTTGCTGGCATATTGAGTGAAACACTTTCACAGCATCATCTTTCACGATTTGGAATAGTTCAACTGGAATTCCATCACCTCCACTAGTTTTGTTCGTAGTGATGCTTTCTAAGGCCCACTTGACTTCACATTCCAGGATGTCTGGCTCTAGATGAGTGATCACACCATCATGATTATCCAGGTCATGAAGATCTTTTTTGACAGTTTCTCTGTGTATTCTTGCCACCTCTTCTTAATTTCTTCTGCTTCTGTTAGATCTATACCATTTTTGTCCTTTATCGAGCCCATCTTTGCATGAAATATTCCCTTGGTATCTCTGATTTTCTTGAAGAGATCTCTAGTCTTTCCCATTCTGTTCTTTTCCTCTATTTCTTTGCATTGATCGCTGAAGAAGGCTTTCTTATCTCTTCTTGCTATTCTTTGGAATAGCAAGCATTTCTACATACTCCAAATTTAAGTGCAGGTTGAGTGAGAGATATCCATGAGCCCAAAAACTTTGGTGAAGAAAGTGGTACAGCAAGAACATATCTTCCAGATAATGACTCCTGCAACAGGCATGCTTTTAAGTCTCTTCTTCCTCCTCTGGTGAATAAATTAAGTCTCCATTACATCACATATATATATATATATACACACATATATATATATATTAAATTCATGTTATATGTATGTATTTTATTTACACTATATATATATATATATATATATTCATCACATTATATATATATTTTTTCACCAAAGGAGAAAGAGCAGACTTAAGTGCATTTCATATATATACACATATATTGAGGCCTCCCTGCTGGCTCATATGCTAAAGAATCCATCTGCAATGCAGCAGACCTGGGTTCAATCCATAGGGAAGCCCACATTTTATATATTTGTATAAAATGTGTTTACTATATATGTATGTGTGTGTGTGTGTATATATATATACATACCTGCCAAATTGTTTCAGTCATGTCTGACTCTTTTCAACCCTATAGACCATAGACCACCAGGCTCCTCTGTCCATGGGATTCTCCAGGCAAGAACATTGGAGTGGGTTGTCACACCCTCCTCCAGGGGATCTTCCCAACCTAGGGATCAAACCCACGTCTCTTACATCTCCTGCACTGGCAAGTGGCTCTTTACCACCAGTGCCACCTGAGAAGGCCTAAGTATATAAATACACATACACAAGGTACATTTACTATCATGTTATCATGTATATTTATTTAAACTTGTTTTATTGTTCAATTGACTTATTTTTCTGCTGGAAAAATTGTTTGGGTGTCTAGGGTTGCATTCAGTTCAGTTCAGTCGCTCAGTCATGTCCGACTCTTTGCGACCCCATGAATCGCAGCATGCCAGTCCTCCCTGTCCATCACCAACTTGTGGAGTTCACCCAAACCCATGTCCATCGAGTTGGTGATGCCATCCAACCATCTCATCCTCTGTTATCCCCTTATCCTCTTGCCCTCAATCTTTCCCAACATCAGGGCCTTTTCAAATGAATCAACTCTTCTCATGAGGTGGCCAAAGTATTGGAATTTCAGCTTCTACATCAGTCCTTCCAATAAACACCCAGGACTGATCTCCTTTAGAATGGACTGGTTGGATCTCCTTGCAAGGGACTCTCAAGAGTCTTCTCCAACACCACAGTTCAAAAGCATCAATTCTTCGGTGCTCAGCTTTCTTCACAGTCCAACTCTCACATCCATACATGACTACTGGAAAAACCATAGCCTTGATTAGACGGACCTTTGTTGGCATAGTAATGTCTCTGCTTTTGAATACGCTATCTAGGTTGGTCATAACTTTCCTTCCAAGGAGTAATCTTTTAATTTTATGGCTGCAATCACCATCTGCAGTGATTTTGGAGCCCCCCAAAATAAAGTCTCACACTGTTTCCACTGCTTCCCCATCTATTTCCCATGAAGTGNTTGCTGGCATATTGAGTGCAGCACTTTCACCACCTCATCTTTGAGGATTTGAAATAGCTTAGCTGGAATTCTATCACCTCCACTAGCTTTGTTTGTAGTGATGCTTCCTAAGGTCCACTTGACTTTACATTCCAGGATGTCTGGCTCTAGGTAAGTGATCACACCATCATGCTTATCTGGGTCGTGAAGCCCTTTTTTGTACAGTTCTTCTGTGTATTCTTGCCACCTTTTCTTAATATCTTCCAGGGTTGCACTGGGGTACATCAATATTTTCCTCAATTAAATTAATGGTTCTTTTTCGTTCATTTAACATCTCTTCACTTGTTTGTAAGGTTTTCGGGGTAAAATTAAAATCTGTAAAAGGAATAGGTATTTAGGAAATGAAATGTAAATACATTACTTGGCCAGCAGTGAACAACATTTACATGATCCTTAATCATGAGAACAACAAATATGAGTTTAATAAAAGTGACGATTTAAGCCGTACGGATGAGGATGCTATATCAGAGTTGAGCTTCATCTTTCATATTTAGGAAGTCAATATGCGATATGTGAACCTAGAAAATTAAGAATAGCAATGCAAATAGGTGATTTAAGAGTGAATGCTAGAAGCAGCATCTAAAGGTTAAGAGTAGTTGCCTCTGAAAGAAAGGACTGGGATAAACAAGAGGAAGCTTTATTATAAGCTTCATAGGACTGTTGGACTTTTTAAAGTAGGCAGTAACTTTGATAAAACCTTAAATTATGTTTTAAAAGTTAATAAATATGCATTGGAAAAAGCTCAGAAAAGACAAATATGGAAAGAGAATAAAATAAAAGCCATTCATAACATATCAGCCCGGAAAAGCCAATTGAGAAATACTACTTTTGAGTCTTTCCACCATACATACATGGATGCACATTTTTTAACTGTGAGATTGTGTTGTTAGCATTGTTTTGCAACGTTCATTTTCCCAAAAAGTCACTACAGGGAATTTTTTTTCATATTAATATTCATCTACTACATCATTTTAATGGCTGCATAGTCCCCGTCATATGGATATACTAATAATTTATTTAGTTCAGCTCAACATTAACCACTAATTATTCAATTGGCCTAATTCTTACAGCAAACAAATGCAGCTTTAGCTTATTTTGGAAAGAGAGCAAAAGAGAATTTTCTCTACTCTGTGTTCAACTGTTGTCTTCAATAATTTCAGTTTTTCTTTACTAGGAAAACAGTATGAGATTTCACTTGCTCTGAGACTTTCTTCTGACAATCTGCACTCTTTCTTTTTCGAAATTCTCTGCCATTAAAATTGTAAGTGGAGTGCACGTGTGGTAGATGGCTGCTCTGAACTGTCGGTGGCCTCTTTTTGTCTTTAGATAATAGCACCTCAATTTTCCTGGGTAGAATCCCTTCTCCTTCCTCTCCCAGTGCTTACCCATATGGTTTAGGTGAAACTGATCCCACCCTCCATTTCAGGTGGAAGGTGATTTCAGCCTAATTCTTCTTTCTAGCCCCAGTGAATGGTTCAGGGGTGAACACACGCATAGACCTGATTCAGTGAGAGTTAACTCTAGACTTTCATTGAAAACTTTAGGAAAGAGGAACTCTCTTTCTTCCCACTGACACTGCTGAGCTGAAAAAAGCATAAACCTGGAGTGGCTGGAGGGCATTTGCCATTACAAAGGGAGAGCCTGAAGTGAAGTGAAAATCGCTCAGTCATCACCAACTCTGCAACCCATATATAGTCCATGGAATTCTCTAGTCCAGAATACTGGAGTGGGTAGCCTTTCCCTTCTCCAGGGGAATCTTCCCCACCCATTGAACCCAGGTCTCCTACATTGCAGGTGGATTCTTTACCATCTGAGCTACAAGGGAAGCCCAAAGGAGAGCCTACCTAGGGATAAGAAGAGCAGGAAAGGTGAGCCAAGAGATGCAGAAAGTCACATTCCCACTGATACCTTTTGTGCTCCTGGATCCAGCACCGCCTGGTGTCCTTAGCCACAGTTGTATGAATTAACACATTTCCCCTTTCCCCTTAATCTCTTGAGTTGAGATTCTGTCATCTGCAAGTGAGTGTGTGTGTTAACACAGACTCAAAGTCAAATAACTTAAACAAAAGAAAACCTTAGGGTGAAAAATTTTTAAATTTCCTCCTTACACCCTCACTTCTTAGTCTAAACTCCCCAGAGGCTGTCACTCCTTACAGTTCCTTACATATGCTTACCAAATGTGTCTGTGCATTTACAAGTATACACATTTTTGAAGATATACAAACAGGATGACACAACTGTTCTGCAACTTGTGTTCTCTAGCTCACCAGGAAGAGAAGAATGCCTTTCCTCACCACATTTGAACATTTAGCTTATTTCTCCTAAGACCTGCAAAGGATTCTATTATATGGACATCCACAGTCCAATCAGTCCTGTGCTGATGGCCATTTAGATTCTCTTGGTTTTTCACCACTAGAAAGAAGCTGCGCTGAGCATACTTCTTATATAGTTATACACGACAAATGCTAAAGATGCTGATGCTTCTGGTCCCTCATAACTCAGATCCTCTGCTGAAACCACGCAACTCAGGTTGGAACTTGAACCCTCTGTCTTTTACCTGAAATCACACACATGGCCTCAAGACTTAATGAAGATCACGTTCTTGATGTTTCTTCACAGAAAGAATTCAGTGAGAGATAAAGTGATAGGTGAGGAGTGGATTTATTCAGAGAAATACACATTCCATAGACAAAATGTGATCTGTCTCAAAAGGTGAGAATGGCCGTGGGAGAAACACACTCTTCAGAGTGTGAGCCATCTCAGAAGGTGAGAGGCCCCGAAATGTGGCTTGGTCAGTTTTTATGGGCTGGGTCAGTTTTTAAGAGATGGCAGGATGATTCTAATTATGTGGGGGAAGAGGTGAAGGTTTCCAGGAATTGGATCACTGTCCACCTTTTGATCTTTGATGGTCAGCCTTGGAACTGTCATGGTCTTGGTGGGTGTATCATCCGGAATCTGCTAATGTATTACAATGAGTGCACAATGAGGCTCAAGGACTACTCGGAGTTAAATCTTCCACCATCTTGGATCTAGGTGGTTCTAACCGGTTTCTGTCATGTCCTATGTCTTATGTCCTTTTTTCCCAGTAAGTCTAGTTTGACGCTTATTGATTTTTAAAATTTATTTAATTTTTGATTTGTCTGTAATTGGAGGATAATTGCTTTACAATGTTGTATTGGTTGCTGCCGTACAACAACACGAATCGGCCATAAGTATACATATGCGCCCTCCCTCTTATGTCATTCTTTCAAAGGCTGTGCCCTGCCAGCTTCCCTCCTGTTTCTCTTCTAGGGGATACACTTAGTGTAAACACATCTAGGGATGTCTGTCAAAAGTTGCTAGCTGCACCATGTAAGACTAGCTTCCAGAACTATTCCTACTATCCACAGAACCAACCCATAGGGTCAAGATACAAGATACAAACGCCATAGGTCATGACTCAGTAAAAATATGTGTATGGATAACAGGACACAACTATGTAGGGAGTGGAAGAGAAATGGTCTGAAAAGGACAGAGCCAGAAGTTAGTCTACAGAAAGTTCTCCCAGTCATCAGAGGTATGAAAATGGTTTTGTTTCTCACCAAAATCTGTCAGAAACATACTTGACCATGCAACATATATTGATACCATACTTTTTTTTCCTTTTTTGATGAAAATCATGGAGAATAGACTATATCAAAATTTTTATTTTTGTGGGGCTTGAATATGTACAAGTAGTACAAACAGCGAGTATGTCTGTGGGAAATGGCATGTTTCACGCATCAAAGTTATCAATAATAAAAAAAAACAAATTTCAATTTACCATGCTATGGAAAAGACTGCATTATCTTCTTATTTTCTTTATAAAAGTTTTTCAAAATTGTCATCATATGAAAAAGAAGATCAAAGAATATGCATCTAAAAATAAAACACAGGAAAGAAAGCATAAGAGGGCATCAGGCAGTAAATTAATAAAAATATTATGTTATTTTTCTGAATTTAGTGATGCTTATGTTGTCACTTTTTAGGATTCATAATTTTTGCAGTTTATTTTCTCATTGTAAATAACTATTCATCTTTGTGCATGACTTGTATTTGTAATTTTTTTAAAGAAATGCTTTAAAATTACACAAGCTTCAGACTCTACAAAACTTGGATTCATACCTATGTGGTAGCTGAACATATAGTGTCTGAAGCCAGACTGAATAGCTTCAAATCTCAGGTGAGCTATTGAGATAGACTGTGTCCCCTAACATTCGTATGATGAAACCTAATCTCCGTTGTGATAGAACTTGAAGGTGCGGCCTATCGGAGATGACTAGGTCCTAAGGGTAAGCCCTCATGAATAAGGCCTAACAGGCCCCTCTACTGCCCCTTCCACCGGGTGAGGACACAGCCAGAAGGTGGCCCTCATGAATCAGCGAGAGTGCCTTCAAGGTGCTTCCAAGGTGATCATCCTGGCAGCTCGATATTGGGCTTCAGACTCCAGAACCGTGAGAAACAAGTTTCTGTTGTAAACAAGCTATGCAGTCTATGGTCCTCTGCTATAGCAGGTCAGGAGCAAGACTAAGACGGCCACCTACCAGCTCTGTGACCTGGGGCAGGTTACTTTACTTCTCTGTGCCTTAGTTTCCTCATCTAAGAATTGGGGTTAATAACCTTAGAGGCTTGTTGTTTCAGGATTAAATGAATTAACACCTATACAGTATCTATGAAGATGCAAAGTCGCTTCAGTCATGTCTGATTCGTTACAAACCCACGGACTGTAGCCTACCCGGCTCCTCTGTCCATTGGATTCTCCAGGCAAGAGTACTGGAATGAGTTGCCATGCCCTCCTCCAGGGGATCTTTCTGACCTAGGGATGGAATCCCTGTCTCTTAGGTCTCCTCCATTGACAGGTGGGTTCTTACCACTAGTGCCACCTATAGTACCTAGAACCTAGCAAACAGAGGCAATAACAACTGTGGTTATTTCTTATGCACTTGGGCACATATCTCACCAGGATAGGTACCTAGATGTTTAAATATAATTATACTGGGTTGGGAAAAAAGTTTATTCAAATTCCTGAATGAACTTTTTGGTTCCTGGTGGCTGAGTGGTAAAGAACCCGCCTGCCAATGCAGGAGAAGTGAGTTCAATCCCTGGATTAGGAAGATTCCCTGGAGAAGGAAATGACAACTCATTCCAGTATTCTGGCCTGGAAAATCCCACAGACAGAGGATCCTGGTGAGTTACAGTCCATGGGGTCGCAAGAGAGTAGGACACACTTAGCAACTAAAAAACAACAACAAATATTAATTCTAATAAAGAATGTGCCAAATGCCCTCCAAAAGCAATGTAGCTTAGCTCCCACTAAGCTGTCATCAGAGGGTAGACACACTGAAACCACATCACAGAAAACTAGTCAATCTAACCACGTGGACCACAGCCTTGTCTAATTCAATGAAACTAACCCATGCCATGTGGGGCCACCCAAGCCAGACGGGTCATGGTGGAGAGGTCTGACAGAATGTGGTCCATTGTAGAAGGGAATGGCAAACCACTTCCATATTCTGCCTTGAAAACCCCATGAACAGTATGAAAAGGGAAAACGATAGGATACTGAAAGGGGAACTCCCCAGGTCTGTAGGTGCCCAATATGCTACTGGAGATCAGTGGAGAAATAACTCCAGAAAGAATGAAGGGATGGAGCCAAAGCAAAAGCAATACCCAATGTGGTTGTGACTGGTNCAATATTCTGGCTCCCTCATGCCAAGAGTTGACTCATTGGAAAAGACTCTGATGCTGGGAGGCATTGGGGGCAAGAGGAAAAGGGGACGACAGAGGATGAGATGGCTGGATGGCATCATTGACTCAATGGACATGAGTTTTATTGAACTCCGGGAGTTGGTGATGGACAGGGAGGCCTGCCACCTGCGATTCATGGGGTCACAAAGAGTCGGACATGACTGAGCTACTGAACTGAACTGAACTGAACTGAAGCTGTCCAAGTCAAGTTGATTGGTGGCTTCTGGAAATGGTGGGTCCTGCTCCCAATTAACCCCTCCTGCAAAGCCTATGACCTGCTCCCATTTACAAAAACCTTCTCTTCATTGAGCTCAGCAGCCCTGGAGGTTTGGCAGGGTGAGGCAGAGATCCTTCTTTCATGGGAGATGAAACTGTGGCTCAGAGAGGTAAGAGACTCATACAGTTACCCCAGCAGATAAGAGCCCAGTAAAGGAGCAAGAATCCAGGTCTTCTGAATGCCTAAAGCAATTCCCACTCTACCTTATTGCCTCTCAAAAACCTTTCCATTAATGAAACATACTCTTCGAAATGAAATATATTCATAATGAAATATACTCTTTTCTCCAAGTTAGTTGTGAAGAGCAAGCATTAAGACTATATCATATACTGAGAGTGCACTTCTTAGAAAAATAAATTTAATTGCAGCCTCTTGATTCAAATCAAACCCATTTTGTTTTAAACTTTCCATTACGGTAACATAGAGCTGCAGAGAATGTGCTTTCCATCCTAATTTGAGACTCAGATGGCAGCTCCTTTCGTACTTCTATCTTTAAAAACCTACTTCCCCCATCCCCCGGCTTGTTATCTTCTCTTCCACTTGCCAAACAAATCTTCTCCAGAAAAAAAAAAAAAAAAAAAGAACTGATTAAATGCCTAAGGGAAAGAAAGAGAAGAGCTCAAAATGAGTAGAATCTGTTCCCACATGTTCAGGCTAATTTAACTTTTCTCACATGACAGATTAGAAAGGAAAAGGAAAATTTGCATAGAAGGACAATTAAGAATAAACAAGAGGTGTCTTCTGTCTCAAATTAGGACAGGATTCCATCATTTGTTTTTACATGGGTGACACGTGGGAACTAATGGGTGGGCGCTTTGTTCTCCAGCATGATCCAGCAAGTGGGAGCTTAACCACAAAGTGAGAATCAGCTCACAATGAAATGTGCCTCAGGCCTTCCACTCGACAAGCTGGGCTAGCCACCCTAACTCTCATCTTACATGCTGTCGAGCTTATGGAGAATGTGAAAACGGCCAGGGCCCATGAGAGTGTGGCCAAGTCTAATGATTGATAGACAGATAGGTAGATGTAGCCATAAATAGATGATAGATCGATATAATGGGTAGATAGATAATAGATATATAGATGATAGATAGGTAGTAGGCAGGTGAATTGTAGATAATAGGTAGATGAATCAATGAAGCAAAGAGAGTCTCTTCACCAGAGGGATTTATCTGAATATGAAACACCATGGCTCCCAGCCTATCTCTGAGCTCACCAACCCCAGTGATTTCTAGTGACTCTCTCCATCCTCAAAGCTCTAAGAATATTCAGAAGACCTGCTCTACAAGGGTAATTATGGGGGTAGATTTTTAATGTGCAAGACTTGGTACACAGTAGCCACTTATTACTCCAGCTGCCACAGGAAGTTTCACTCCTTGGCAAAGCAAAGATGCCTACACATAGAGAGTCCCAGCTGCTGACAGCCTGAAATTAGCTGGAGATTTGCCTCTCAAAATGAGCTTTACAAGAGCTCAAAGGCCAATTAACCCCAAATAAGAGCTGGCACGGTCCCCATCCACTTCCTGGTGAACCAGAGAAAGAGAGAAGAGACACAGCGGAGTCTGAAGTTTTCAGCATCTGATTGTAATATCAACTATAATATAATATTTTTTAATAAAAGATAATAGAAATTGACTCTGGCTAATTTAATTAAAATGAAACGCTAGCATTTATTGAAAGAATTTATGTTAGCCTAGAGATTCCCAAGAAAAGCTAAACATAACTTCAAGAGTAGAAGCCCCAGTAGCTCTGGGAATCTGGGGACCAGGAATCTCGTAGCTCTGGAAAATGAGTAATGCATCAAAGAACTGCCTTGGAGAAAGGCCTTTTCAAATTATTTTCCCATCAGTTTCCTCCACCTGGTTCAAATTGTTCGGCAAGAACATTTGATTAACCCAACCTTGACCCAGGGGACACACAGGACACAAGGGACAAAGCCTGTCTGTGTATAGTGTCATAGGAGTTATTCCCCAAAGGCCAGCCACTATTATTTTTAAAAGGCCAAAGAGAGGTGGACAAGCAAAAGCAACAGGAATTCATTATGCTGTTTCTGTCTGCAGCCCAAAGAAAAATATATGTCAAACCTTCCAAAGATTTCAGGCCCAGTGCATGAAACACCCTGTGTTCTATTTCCAGAAAGTAAAGAGCGTACACAGGAACAAATTTTCTCCATCCGTACCTTACATATCAGACAATCTCTACACCTTGGAAGGAGATAAAGGGTAAGGGCTACAGTTACTGAGCTGCTAAGCGCTGTGCAGTAAGGGTCATGAGAGGGAAGTGAGAGGGACATAGCAGGGGTGCCCCGCCTGACCAGGACTCAGGGACGCGCAAGGAGGAGTCAAGGGACGGGGAAGGATTGGGAGCCTATAGTGTGGGATGTAGCCTGAGGGCAGGAGGAGGAGCAGGTGGTGCCTTGGAAGGGTGCTGAAAGTGGTTCGGTTGGTCCAGAGGATAGGGGTTTAGAGTAAATTGAACTCTTGGCCCCAGTGCTTCACTCTCTGCAGGCTCAACCTTGTCCCCGGCAGGATGAAGGGTCCCTGTTTCTGGTTGACTCTGACTTGGCCATGAAATTGGTAGACGTGTCAGTGTGTTGATCTTAAGAGGCCTCTTAAGAGCCTAGGTTTTAGCCATTCAGTGCTCCATTCACCTCCATGAATTTCTGCCACTTCCATAAGAAGAACTCGCCCCAGCTTCTTTGCTGGTCCAGGGAGGATGAAAGACACATGGAGCAGGGCCTTCAGGCCAGTGCACAGAACTGCATCTAGAGGTAGAGGGGTTCAGCCAAGCCCAGCCTAGATCACCCAACCTTAGTGCCACAGCCTGAAGCAGAGTTGCTCCAGCTGACCTTCGGATCCATGAGTAGAAAGGATGGCTGGTTTATGTCACTGAATTTTGGGGTGGTTTGTTACACATTCTGCCTGGGACAGGGCTGAGGAATATAGGAGTGACAGTGAAGAAGCCTTAGAAGGGACGGAAGAGGTAAGCGGAGGCCTAATCATTAAGGACTCTCTAAGCCTGTTAAGTTGAACTTTTATCTTAAAGGCAACCGAGTCTATTGAAATGTGTTAAGGAAGGATGTTTCACAGTCAGATTTCCTTCTTAAAAAGCTCACTCTGGGCCAGTAAGGTAGATAGGATTAGAGGGGCTTCTGAGGTCCAGGAGAGGTTTCCTAAAGTCCTCAAACTAATACTTTTCCAAAGAGCACCATTTTACACACTTTTATTCCAGTGTATGGATTTCCTATTGACTTTTTAAAACGTATCTTTAATTTTTATAAGATCCAGTTTATTACATTTTTCTTTAATGGCTAGTGTTTTCTGTGTCTGTTCTAAAAAATATCATTGCCTTTCTCAAATTAGGAACAATATTCTCCTTTTTTTTTTCCTAGAAGCTTTATAGTCTGGCTTTTAAATTTAGGCCTATGATCTACAATGAACTAATTCAGGGGTATGTTGCAAGGTACTGTTGATTTATTTTTTTTCCCCATATAAAAACCCAGTTATTTGGGCACCTTAAAAAGAATTTTTTTCTTCTTTCTCTATTGAGCAGTCTTAGTTCAAATATAAAAACTTAATTGGCCATATATGTTTGGATCTGTTTCTAGATTCCTTAACCTGTTCCATTGATTTATTTTTCTATTCTTATACCACATTTCTTGATTACTGTAGCTTTATAAAGGATTTGAAATCAGATGGCATAAGTCATTCAACCACATACTTTTTGAAGATTACTTGACTATTCTAGGGCCTTTGCATTTCCACATAAATTTTAGAATCAGCTTGTCAACTTATACTGTCCTCCCAAAAAGGACTACTGGGATGGTTAATTGTAATATTTCTAAAGATTAATTCCGGGGAACTGTTGTCTTAATAATGTTGAATCTTCCCATTCTTGAACATAAAATATCTATTTATTCAAATCTTTAGTATTTCTGAACAGGATTTTATACCTTCCTACATAAAAACCTTTAAAATCTTTCATTATCTTTGTCCCTAAGTATTTTGACTTTTTTAAAGCTAAGGTAAGTGATATTGAGCTTTTCATTTTCTTTTCCAACTGTTTGTTGTTCTTTTACATAAATGCAGTTGATTTTTATATCTTGCAATCTTTCTAATGTTAAACAAATCTTATACATAGCTGAGATAAACTCTACTTGGTAATGATGTATTATATCCTTTTAAAATGTGACAAGGCTCCCCTGGTCACTCAGATGGTGACATCTCTTTAATGTAGCTAAGAAATTTTTCACATAGGCATAGGAATTGTATGTCTTCTTAATGAACTGACTTTCTCGTTGTTATGCAATATTCCCCTTTATCCGTTGTAATTGTTCTTGACTTTGTCCGATAATATGGCTACTCCTGGGTTTTCACAAGTAATCATTATTTGGTTGTCCTTTTCTATTCTTTTTCTTTTAGTTGCATGTGTCCTCATAAACATTGTATAATTAGACCTCATTTTTGCAATCCAGTCTGGCAGTGTTGCTCATTTAATTAGACTGTCTAATCTACTTAGGTGTAATGTAATCAGTGATTTGGTTGGATCTAATTCTACCACCATGAAATCAAAAGACACTTAACCTTGGAAGAAAAGTTATGACCAAACTAGATAGCATATTCAAAAGCAGAGATATTACTTTGGCAACTAAGGTCCGTCTAGTCAAGGCTATGGTTTTTCCAGTAGTCATGTATGGATGTGAGAGTTGGACTGTGAAGAAGGCTGAGCATCGAAGAATTGATGCTTTTGAACTGTGGTGTTGGAGAAGACTCTTGAGAGTCCCTTGGACTGCAAGGAGATCCAACCAGTCCATTCTGAAGGAGATCGGCCCTGGGATTTCTTTGGAAGGAATGATGCTAAAGCTGAAGCTCCAGTACTTTGGCCACCTCATGCAAAGAGTTGACTCATTGGAAAAGACTCTGATGCTGGGAGGGATTGGGGGCAGGAGGAGAAGGGGATGACATAGGATGAGATGGCTGGATGGCATCACGGACTCGATGGNGCTGAAACTCCAGTACTTTGGCCACCTCATGCGAAGAGTTGACTCATTGGAAAAGACTCTGATGCTGGGAGGGATTGGGGGCAGGAGGAGAAGGGGATGACCAAGGATGAGATGGCTGGATGGCATCACTGACTCAATGGGTGTGAGTCTGGGTGAACTCCGGGAGTTGGTGATGGACAGAGAGGCCTGGCGTGCTGCGATTCATGGGGTGGCAAAGAGTCAGACACGACTGAGCGACTGAACTGAACTGAAGTTGAAGGTAGTGATGCTTTTATATTTTAGTATGTATAAATATCACAATATACATTTTGTGATATTTATGATTTTTAATTGACATTAAATAATTTCCAAACTGTATAAAATATTCTGTACTTTGCTTTGTTAACTCAGTGTCTGTGAGCCCAATCAAAGTAGATATGAATGCATGTATGTATGCTAAGTCACTTCAATCATGTCCAACTCTTTGTGACCCTATGGACTGTAGCTTGCCAGACTCCTCCATGGGATTCTCCATGCAAGAATACTGGAGTGGGTTGCTATGGCCCTCCTCCAGGAGATCTTCCTGACCCAGGGATCGAACCCATATCTCATATCTCCTTTATTAGCAGGCAGGTTCTTTACCACTAGCATCACCTGGAAAGCCCAGCTATGTATAGCTCTGGTTTATTCACTTTGACAGCTATATAATATTCCATTATTTGGATATGTTCACATGTAATCTTCCTTTTTTTTTTAAGTCTTCCTTTTCTGATAGATATTGAGTTGCAATGCTTCAATAAAAATCCTGGTATANGACTGAGCAACTTCACTTTGACTTTTCACTTTCATGCATTGGAGAAGGAAACGGCAACCCACTCGAGTGTTCTTGCCTGGAGAATCCCAGGGACGAGGGAGCCTGGTGGGCTGCCGTCTATAGGGTCGCACAGAGTCGGACACGACTGAAGCGACTCAGCAGCAGCAGCGGCACTATGGCTTTCCACCCTGCTTCTACATACATTATACACCTCACAATACTTTGCTACTGTCTCTGGTTTAAGCAGCCAAATGTCTTTTAAAGAAATTTTAAGAATGTCATTTACATTTGTACTCAACATATTTTCTATTTCTTTTACTCTTTTTCTATGGGATCTGATATCTTATGGAATCATTTTCCTTTTGCCCAAGAACTTCCTTTAATATTTTGTAGAGTGCACATATGCTAGTGAATAATCCACCTTATCTGAAAATGTCTTTATTTGCCTCTGTTTTTTTAAAGGTTATTTTTGCCAGAGACAGAAGTTTAGGTTGACTGGGAACTTTGGTTTTTCTTTTTTTTAATTTTAGAACTTTAAAGATGTCACTTCTGTCTGGTTCTATGACTGATATGATGAGAAATCAGCAGTATTCTTATCGTTCTTCCTTTGTAACCTGTCTTTTTCTCCTCTGGCTGTTTTTAAAATGTTCTTTATCTTTGGCTTTCAGCTACTTGCTCATGAAATGACTAGGTGTGGTTTTCTTTGTGCTTATCTTGAATAAGTTCCATTGAGGTTTTGTGTTTTGTGTTTTTCAATCTGAGTGTTGACAGTTTGTCACCTAAATGGGGAAATATTGGTCATTAATTCTTTCATGTCTTTTCTCGCTTCTTTTTCCCCTCTCTTCTCCTGTTGGGACTCCGCTTACACTCATACTGCTTGATATTTGCCCACAAGTCACAAGTCTGTACATTTTTTAAAATGAACTGTTTAGATAAATACTTTAGATAATTTTTGTTGATCTGTATTCAAGTTCAGTAATCTTTTCTTCAATGTTCACTGGACATGGAACAACAGACTGATTCCAAATAGGAAAAGGAGTACGAGAAGGCTATATATTATTACTCTGCTTATTTAACTTATATGCAGAAAACATCACGAGAAATGCTTGCNTTTTTGTTGATCTGTATTCAAGTTCAGTAATCTTTTCTTCAATGTTCACTGGACATGGAACAACAGACTGATTCCAAATAGGAAAAGGAGTACGAGAAGGCTATATATTATTACTCTGCTTATTTAACTTATATGCAGAAAACATCACGAGAAATGCTTGCCTGGATGAAGCACAAGCTGGAATCAAGATTTCCAGGAGAAATATCAATAACCTCAGATATGCAGATGACACCACCCTTATGGCAGAAAGTGAAGAAGAACTAAAGAGCCTCTTGATGAGAGTGAAAAAGTTGGCTTAAAACTCAACATTCAGAAAACTAAGATCATGGCATCTGGTCCCATCAGTTCATGGCAAATAGATGGAGAAACAGTGGAAACAGTGCCTGACTTTATTTTGGGGGGCTCCAAAAATAACTGCAAATGGTGACTGCAGCCATGAGATTAAAAGATGCTTACTCCTTGGAAGAAATGCTATGAACAACCTAGACAGCATGTTAAAAAGCAAAGACATTACTTTTGCCAACAAAGGTCCATCTAGTCAAAGCTATGGCTTTTCCAGTAGTCATGTATGGATGTGAGAGTTGGACTGTAAAGAAAGCTGAGCACCGAAGAATTGATGCTTTGAAGTGTGGTATTGGAGAAGACTCTTGAGAGTCCTTTGGACTGCAAGGAGATCCAACCAGTCCATCCTAAAGGAGATCAGTCCTGGATATTCACTGGAAGGGCTGATGCTGAAGCTGAAATTCCAACACTTTGGCCACCTGATTCGAAGAACTGACTCATTGGAAAAGACCCTGATGCTGCGACAGATTGAAGCTGGGAGGAGAAGGGGACGACAGAGGATGAGATAGTTGGATGGTATCACTGACTCAATGGACATGAGTTTGAGTGAACTCCAGGAGTTGGTGATGGACAGGGAGGCCTGGCGTGTTGCAGTCCATGGGGTCACAAAGAGTTGGACACAACTGAACAACTGAACTGAACTGAATCTTTTCTTATGCATTGTGCAGCTAATGAAGTTTTCCATTTTATAAACTGTGTTTTTCAGTTCTGTACTTTTCATTTGTTTCTTTTTAAAGTCTCTCTTTCTCCATTAAGATTCCTATAGCAAGATGTCCATCTTTTCCTTTAAATTCTTTCTTTTTTTTTTTTTTAAATATTTTTTTATTTGGCTGCACCAGGTCTTAGTTGTGGCATGTGGGTTCTAGTTCCCAGATCAAGGGTCAAACCCAGCCCTCCTTCATTGGGAGTGTGGAGTCTGAGTCTTTGAACTCCCAGGGAAGTTCCTCCTTTAAATTCTTAAACTTATTTGTAATGGCTATTTTGTAATCATTGTCTACTACTGACTATATCTGTGTCATCCCTGAGTCTGCTCCTAATGACTTTATTCTCCTGGTTATGGGTTACATTTTCTTGCTACTTTGGATGTCTAGTAACTTTTTGAAATACTGAACATTACGAATGCTGCAATGCTGAGTCTGGATTATGTCCTTTTCCTTTAAAGAATGTTGATTATTGAGTGTTGAGTATTGTTTTGGCAAGCATTTAATTCATTTGCTTCGATCCTGTTGAGGCTTGTTTTTCAGCTTTGTTAATGTGGGTCAAGAATAGTCCATGTGCTCAGCTCCAGTACTCCAGTTCGTTGCACTGGCCACTCATGCATCTCAGCTAAATGCCCAGAGTGTTCAGTAACATAGTTACCCTGAGACTGACCAGAAGCCCAATAACCCCATCACTGTGTAAATTCAAGAATTTCCATAAATTCATCATCTGTCAGTAGCTATTCTCTGCCTAGCCAAGCAGGGTCTTGCCCACACATGTACAGCTTTGTATTTGGCCCAAACCTAAAGGGGTCGTGAATGTAGATTTCTGGGGCAACTTCTCTGTTCATTTATTTCTTCTTTAGTACCCTAGTCCATCAATTCCGGTCACCTCAGCAGCTGCAGCTCTGTTGCCTTCAGCCAATGAGACCGTGGCTGTCTTTTATCATCTACTTTCTCATGACACTATTTGGAACACGTCCCACAGCAGAGAGCAAGAATGAATGTGGGGCTCACTTTATGTGTTTTCTTTGCTTAAGGTTCACTGGCTATGCTTTCTGTAAATTTTTACAAGCCTTAAGTAAAGCTCTTGGAACATATTAGGTGCTTAGTAAGATGGTTTTTAAGGACACAGGCATGATTAACTTGGCTCACTTGAGTCCTACTTCTGGAAATACCCACAAGTCTTATCAAATGGCCTATCCAGAGAATCAAACTCCGTCTCCTCCTCCCACTTCCAGTTTCCCCTTAGGGTAATCAACTTTTCTCTTCTGAGGCTGGCAAGCAGGTTTTTTTTTTTTTTTTTTTCTTTTTGCACATTTGGGTTACTCAGTTTGTAAAGCGTTGAGCATTCAGAGAATGAGCAGAATTATATTCACCCACAATTAAAATGCACACTGTTCTCTGGGGTATTTGATATACATTCTCCAAATCAGCTAAATGCTCTCTGGGAGAATTATTGCTGGGGAGCGGGAGGTTGTGAATAAGCTAGTGTAAATCATCATTTGGAATATATCCTTAAAGCCCTGCATATAGTTTCTCATGTTACCAAGGAAAGAGCTTCCGAGGTTGTTCAAAGATCAGTGCTGAAGAGGGGAAGAAGCCGGCTCCAAGGGAACCTCCTGGGAAGGAAAGACCAGATGTAGGAGGCTCTTGGGCAAAAGAAATCCCTAGCAAATGCCTCCTGGCTCTTTCCACTCACCTCAAATGCCCAGTTCTGCCTCATCTTCCTGGGGCACATTTTCCGGACCAGTGAACCAAATGAAAAACAGGCTCTTTTCTTTTGTTTTCATCTTGACTAAGAAGAACAGGTCTCCAAAGGGAGGATTATTTCAAGACTGCTTTGGAGATTACATTTGGATATTTCACATTTCACCATTATCTATGATTCTATCATTGTGCACCCCGCCCACCCCCACCCCACATACACACTGTATAACCAGCACCACCCTCCTTTCTGCAAAACATGTGTCATTTGGCTTCGGGGCTTAATGACTCCATTCTTGCCTTAGAGATCATGAATGGACAATTTTAGTTCGGAATTCCTATAGTTTGGCTAGTGGAACCAACGCTCTAATTACGATTTCCTGTTCAGCAACAAGCACCATTCTCCCCAGGCCTGCATTTTGGTTCAAAAGCACAAGACAAACAAGGGATGGAAAAGACTAAATGTGTGAGAGTTTTCATTTTCCTCCAGGGGGAAAAAAAACAACAAGCTATGATTTTCCTCCAAGCAAACAAACTGTTTTCCATATGTTTCCAAGAAAAAACTGCTTTTCTGCCATTCTGCACGTTCCATGGATGATTCCAGTGGGGAGATCCTAGGAAGCAACACGTTCTCTCTTGTTGCTGGGAAAATGTGTTTGCCAACTCGTGGTCTCCACGCTCTGGTAACTGGGCTTGGGGCGCCCACTGCAACTCCACTTCTGAAAAGGAGCCAGAGAGCAAGGAGGAGGAGGGTTAGGTTTCTATAAGCTGTGAGGGCGGCTGGACAGGAGCCCAGTGAGGCTGGCCTCATGGCCTGAGGACACTGCTGTTCCATACTCTTGTCCCTGCCCCTGGAGTAGATGCGGGGAGGATGCTGGGCCTTCTGCAGAAAGGTGGTCTAAAATAACTTCTACAGTGTAACTTCTGGCTCCTGGGATGCCTGTGGTCCCCACACTCAAACCACAGGCACAGGTGAAGGGCAGCCCTTCTGACCCTTGCTGCTGCTGCTGCTGCTAAGTCATGTCAGTCACCCCCGACTCTGTGCGACCCCATAGACGGCAGCCCACCTGACCTCATCTTTCCCCTATTTCACTACCTTCAATAGTTCTCCCATTGCTTTTAGGATAAAGTCCATTGACCCCAGATTTTCTAACTGGTTAGGTTCTCACCAACCTGCTGCTGCTGCTAAGTCCCTTCAGTCGTGTCCGACTTTGGGTGACCTCATAGACAGCAGCCCACCAGGCTCCTCTGTCCCTGGGATTCTCCAGGCAAGAACACTGGAGTGGGTTGCCATTTCCTTCTCCAATGCATGAAAGTGAAAAGCGAAAGTGAAGTCGCTCAGTCACCAGCCTAGTTCTACTCTATCTTTACTCACACCTCTCATTACTCCCTCCATAATTCTCTCTCCGCTCCTCTCCCCAGCCCCCACCACTTTCTGCACTCTAGCACACAAAAGTGTTTGCAGCCCCTTGAATGCACAGGACTCTCTCTTTTGGGGGGATGCTGTTCCTACAGACAGCAACAATCCACGCATGCTCTACCTTGCTGACTCCTAGTCATACTTCAAATCTCAATGCTGGCTTACTTCCTCCAGGAAGACTTCCTTCCAGCCTGGGGTAGGAAGTGACCTATTTGCTGTCATAGTGCACCATGCTTGCCACATCTCTGTTAGTCACTGACAAGTACTACTGAATATGTCTATGTAGCAAACCCTGGGGATACAGTGGAAAGAAAACAGTAATAAACAAGAAGCAAGTAAGTGGGTAAATACCATCTGTACTAAGAACTGGGAAGGAAGAGGATATAAGGAGTGAGGTAAAGACTATCTATGATTTAACTCTGACGTCCTCTTTACCTCTCTTCCCATTAGACATCAGGTCTTCTAGAGCAGAGGTTCATATTAATCATCTCTTTATTTCAAACACACAACGTGGGACGTGGCGTATAGAAGGCACTCAATAAGAGTTTGTGGTTTGAATCACAGCCATTTTCTGTTCCAATTCTAGGCTTATTTTCAGCTCTGCTGGAAATTGGAAATGTCAAATCTTTTTCTAGGAGGGGTAAACTGGGTAATCAAAGGGACCAAGAACAAAGACATTGGCTCATTTGGGATTCAACCCCCAAATTTGTCACGCACCTATCATTATTCGTATGATAGGAGAGTGTTTTAAAATATGTCCTCGGAGAGAGTAGCCAAGATGATGGAGTAGAAAGCCCTGAGCTCATCGCCTCTCATGAGCACCCCAAAATCACAGCTGTCTGAAGAACAACCACTGATGGAAAAGACTAAAATACATCCCCAAGTTCTTTGACTGTACTCCTGCAAAAGATAAAGCCCAGCTCTTCTCCCCTTGAAAGTGTGCTGTTCTTGGTGACTGGTTTCTAATAAATGGGATAGTGCAGAAATGATCGCGTGCTCGTGTGGAGGCTAGAAAGAGAGACACTGCAGCTTCCATCCATCTCTCTTACCTTGCTCTGTGGGAAGCCAGCGGCACATTTTAAGATGAACCAGCAGCTTCTGGAGAGACCCATGTGACAAGGAATTGAAGCCTCCTGCCAACAGCCAAATGAATGACTATCTTAGGAATTGACCCATCAGTCCCAGTCAAGCCTTCAGATGACTGTGGCCCTGGCCAGAACCTTGGCTACCTAATATGAGACCTTAAACCACAGCCACTTAACTAAACTGCTCCCACATTCCTGACCCCCAGAAACCTACAGATAATAAATGCCTGGTTTAAAACTACTCTATTTGGGGGCATTTTATTATTTAGTAATAGAGAGTTAAAAAAATTTGTCTACATACTTGAATGCAGAAAGACAAAGAAGTTAGCTGGGCCTCCTCCTTTCATTCCAGAGAGGAAAGGAGGGTTTGTCTGCAGAACCAGAAGGGTAGTTACTTTATTCTTAGGGGGAACTGGGCCTATCTTGGGATTTCTGGTTTCCAAGTTTCTCCTTAGCCTCTCCCACGGAAGCTGTGAATACAATATAGACATGTCATTCCTCACTCAGGCTGCTTGTAAACTTTTTATATGCTTAGCCATGTGCTTAAGAGCTTTGCATACATTAATTTATTTAAGCCTCACTACACAGCTGTGAGGAACGATTATTATCCCTGCTTTACAAATGAAGAAACTGAGGCACTGAGCAGTTAAACTAACTTGCCAAGCAGGGTTTTCATATTGGACTGGACTGTGTTAGTCACTCAGTCATGTCCAGCTCTTTGCGACCCCACGGACTGTGGCCCGCCAGGCTTCTCTGCCCATGGGATTCTCCAAGCAAGACTATTGGAGTGGATTGCCATTCCCTCCTACAGAGGAACTTCCCAACCCAGGGATGAACCCTGGTCTCCTGCCTCGCAGGCAGATTCTTCACTGTTTGAGTTACAGGGGAGTCTCTTCCATATTGGAAGAAAGGTCCTACTATAAATGAAGACCTACACTCTGACAGGCATTTTAATGGAAGCATGTATATTAGCTGCTCGGTTGTATCCAATGCTTTGTGACCCCATGGGCTGTAGCCTGCCAGGCTTCCCTGTCCATGGGATTTTCCAGGCAAGAATAGTGGAATGGGTAGCCATTCCCTTCTCCAGGGGATCTTCCTGACCCAGGGATCAAACGTGTGTCTCTTGCATGGCGCACATATTCTTTACTGTCTGAGCTACCAGGGAAGCCCCAACAGATACTTTAATATTATTTCCTTCAACCCAGAAACAAATCTGCAAGGAACAGATCAAACCCTTGTCTTATAGTGCTAACAAAAATGAAGCCCAGGGAGGTTAAGTGGCTTGCCCATGGTCATACAGGAAGTGGCAGATATGGGTTCAAAAGATAGGCCCAAATGTCTCCAAAGTCTTCTTTCCACAGCAACTAGCTGCCTCCCTGTTCCCACTACCCTCTACCTGGTCTCTCAGCTTTAGATGTGTGCTTGGCACATCCAGAAAAATCACCCAGGTGCTGGCCAGCTGCTTAAACGGGTAGTGAACTGACATCCCTGAATCCGCACACTCCCAGGCACCTCCAGATAGCTTTTTCCAGCACCCACATCTATGCCAAACCCTGGGTTTTACCACAAAGCCTGGGTTAAAGATGTGTGGGCAGAGTGGCAATGGAGGGAAGCAGGATAAATGGAATGCAATGAAACCCAGCTGGTGTGTCTTCAAGGCAGGAGTTCAATAAATCCAGAGGCGCCTGTGCTTGTGACATTCCCGAGGCTGGATTTGCCACTGGGCTTGGCTCGGCTTCCTGAGAAGCAGCAGGGATTCAGAGGAGAGGGAGAGAAAGCGTTCTTCTGACTGTCAGGAGAGGGAAGAACCCCGCCTATGAAGTCAGACAGGCCAGCCTCAGGACAAATCATAAGATGAGGGAACTTCGTGTCCTGCGCTTACCTACCTGCCTGTCCGTGTAGGTGGAGAAAATGCTTCCTTGTACACAGCAGGCACTCACTCATCAGTGTTCGTCCCCTCCTGTTAATTCTCTCTTTCTTACTCTTCCTTAACATGGAAGTCAACGTGGCTTCCTGTGAGCTAGAAATCATTAGCACTCCCTTCATTTCTCTAAGAAACTGGACTGGGACCTCTTCTTGACACTAGCGATGATTGAATTTTGCCACAATACAGGGGAGAAAAAGAGAACTACGTGGTTCAAATCTGAGGATTAAGAATTACTTGGAAACTGAGCTAGAAATACAAACTGAAGCTTCACACCAGCAATTCTGATTCACTGGGTGCCCTGTGAGTTAGCCATCTGTTGATCACATTTTGAGAAGCTGAAAGAAAATTACCATTTACAGTAGATCCATTAGACCTGGATTAGCGAGCCTGGTGGGCTGCCGTTTATGGAGTCACACAGAGTCGGACATGACTGAAGCGACTTAGCAGCAGCAGCAAGAACTCCAGACAGAGTTTAGAAAAGCATCTCAGAGAGGAGGTCAATTCATACTTATCACTCTGAAAAATTATTAAAACCATGGTTGTTTCTAGTCAGTTGCTCATAAAAGATTTTTTTGAGAGATGAAGGGAGAGTTTGACTGCAAAGTCAAAAAGACAGTTGCCCTTTTATCCTTTTGGAGACTGAGCCCATCTTTTGAGTCCTTCAGTCCCTTCTAAGAGCTGGTTTTGTCCATTTCTTGTTTATACTTGATAAAATTTCGGCCTTCATGAACTTTGCTCCTGGTATGACACCTATGAATATGTTATGCTACATGGGAAAAGTGACTTTGCCATTGTAATTAAAGTTACTAATCACTGGGCTATAAAATAGGAAGATTATCCTAGATTAACTGGATTGGGCCAATATAATCACATGACCCCTTCAGAGTAGAAGAGGAAGGCAGAAAGGAAAGCCAGAGAGATTCAAAAAGCAAAAGTGATTTAACATGCTATTTTTCACTTGAAGATGAAGGGCTATATAAGAATGAATATCCATGGCAACTTATGGACAGCCAACAACAAAGACCTCAGTCCTACAACCTCAAGGATTGGATTCTGCCAATGCCTTGAATGTGTTGGAAAGTGGAATCGTCCCCAAAGCCTTCAGATGAGAGCCCTGATGGCTGACACCTTGATTTCAAATTAGGAGTACACTGAGCAGAACTCAGAAGTGCTTGCCTAGATTCTCTACCTGCAAAACTGTGAGATAGTAAGTGGGTATTGTTTTAAGCTGCTGTTAGTTACACAGCACTAGAAAACTAACAACATCTAAGTGTTTTTATTTTTTGAATGTTTTGGTATGGATTTTTTTTGTTTGATTTTTTTGATAGTCTAAGACTTGAATTCATTGATAGATGGTTTCTTACACCCATGCTTCCTGCCTCTCTTTGAAGACCCTGTCAGATTCCACATTATACAGGAAACCTTGCCTGGTGGAGTCATCTTTTATCATTAGGAATAATGGTCTTTCCCCCAAAAAAGTTCCTATTTTGTTTGTAAGTGAAAGTTAAGGGTGGAGTGGAGGTAATAAAGGGTTGAATGTATACATGGGAAGGTAGGGTAATGTTTGGGAGCCAAATAGAATGCTAAGTTCATTAATTCATTCATTCAAGGAATAACTATTGAGGATTTATTATGTTCCAGGTAGTCTTCTAAGAGTTAAGATATACTGGTGAATAAGACTAAGTCCCTCTCTGATGAACTCTATAGTCTACAGAAGGGAGGCAGATAATTAGTCAACAACTAATAAAGAAAGTATTTCAGACAGTAATAAGTCCTATGGGGAGAAAACCTCTAGTAATGTAGGGCTTCCAGAGGAAGTCACTGTAAAGAAGGTGGCTGCTAAAGTTCTCTCTGAGGATATATTATTGAGCTGAGACCTGAATGATGAGAAGTCTGGAATCTGTCCAGACAGGGGAACAGCAATTGCAAAGTCCCAGAGGTCGTAAGGAGCCTGATATGTTTACTGAGCAGGGGAGAAAGGGACAGTTGACAAAGATGCAGTGAGCAAAGAGGGATGAAGAGCTGAGATCAGACTGGTAGACAGAGGCCAAACCAACCAGAGCCTTGCAGACCACAGTCAAGAGTTTGGAGTGATTATCTGCACTGCACAGCCACTGAAATGTGGCGTATTATTGCAACTGCTTCCAGACCAGTCTCTCCGTGTTCAGTCGCTTCCTCCCCAGTCCCTCCTCTATTTTGCTGCACCTGAGTAACCCTTGTAAATGGCGGGTCTGGCCATGTCCCTCTTTAACTCTAGAAACTACCAGTGAATCCCATAGCCCTCTGGGTGATGCCCAGACTGGACTGGCAGACCCTCATAAGTCCCCATTCTCGCTCCCAGGCTTGTCTCTGGGCCTCCCTTATCTCAACCCTGTGGTCAGACCACATTAAACTATACCTGTTCCTCTAAATACATTCTACTTTTCTCTCCCCCACATATCAACATCAAGGATTACAATGGGAAAAATCTTGCAGGAAGTTTAGCCGAGAGACTTTACCCTAGGAAAGGTAAGAGTTGATTTAGAGCAAACAACAAAGACGGTGAATCACCCAGGGACCAGCAGGGAGCTGTTATCTCGAAAGGTCTTGAGACAGGAGGAGGGAGTCGTACTAGCAGAGCCTGGTAGGAGTCAGAGCTTGGAACAGGAGCTGGAGTAGGGGGTGGGGGACAGTATGTACCTGCTGTCAAAACCATAGTAGGCTTAGAGGGATCAAAGAAGTATCTCAACTGGCTCTTACCTTGTGCTCCCCTGCCAGAGCCTCGCATTGGCCCTGAAATAGAAAGCCAGAGGCAAGTCTGTTTGTTAATGTAGTCATAGAGGTCAGCTCATGGCTCACAAAGAAAAAAGAATGGCCCAGGTGAGAAAGGACAGTCAGCACCCACACTTGCTGTTCTTACCACATGGAAGGTCTTCCCCTTGCATTTTTACCTAGAAAACTAGCCGTTTATCTTCAAAACTATCTTCCAAAACCTACCTGAGTGGAAAGAAATAGATCAAGTTAAAATATTCTACTAAAGTCCTTGCATTGTCCAGGAAGAAGCAAAAGCATTCATTTGTATTAAACTGTTTTAAGTCAAGAAAGTATGGTATAATTTTTAGGGCAACCACTAAAAAAAAGAAAGATGAATGTAATATCTAAAAAGATAATAGAGGGTGGAAAAGAAATGATTAAGCACACTCGAATAATTGGAAAGAAGGCAACAAAGAGGTGGAACAAAGAAGAAAAATTATAAGTTGTAGATTTAAACCAAGCATACAATTTTTTCAGTATTTATACTAATATGTAAATGGACCAAATGCTTCAATTAAAATGTAAAGAGTGTCAGACTGAATTTTAAAAACTCGACTATGTGAAACACACCTTAAATATAAGGACATAGGAATGTCGACTTTAAAAGGATGGATCAAAATATAGCATACAAACATTAAGAAAAACAAAGATAGTGTAGCCATATATAACAAAGTAAATATTTAAAACATACTAAATATTACTAAAGAAATGATACTTGATGATGATAAAAGAGTCAATCCACTAGAATTAAGTCAACTCTGTTCAGCATAACACTGCTAAAATTTTATGCATGTAATAGTCTCAAAATACAGGAAACAGAATTTAAAAGAACTAAAAGGAGAAATGCTAAATGATAAAGTAGACAAAATTATCAATGAATAGAACAACAAAATTAATACACTTAATCTGTATTGATTACCACATTCAACAACTGCAGAATATACATTTTATTCAAGTGAAAGTGGACTATACCAAAACTGACAATATTCATGACCAAAGCAAATCCCTGGGAATTTAAAAGAATTGAAACCACCAATTGCACTTGGCCTACAGTGCAATTGAAGTAGGAATAAATAACAAAAAGATAACTACCCAATTGGGAAAAAATTCCTCCTAAATGAATGGAGGAATAACCATCTTCATAGATCAGAAAGCACAATATTATAAAGATGACAGTGTTCCCAAATTCGACCTACAAAAATCAGCACAAGCCAAAGCAAAACCCCTGCTGTTTATGTGAGAGTATGTGTCTCGGGTGAGTACTGACAAGCTCATTTTAAAATACATATGGAGATGCAAAGTGCTAAGCATAACCAAAACAATATTGAGGCAGAACAGAGCTATAGGACTACCACTACCAGGTATCAAGATTTATAATGTTATGGAGAGTATAGAATTATTGCAAAAACTATGCAAAGAGACCAAAATCATAGAACTTCAATAAATTGATACACATATATACAGTCACTTAATTTATGACATACTAGAAAAACAGATTTGCTTAAAATAAATTGTTCTAAAGCAAATAGAAATCTTTTAGGGAAAAATCAGTCTTGATCCTTACTTTCCATTACATATAAAAAGCAGTTCTAAATGATTGCAACCCAAACCTAAAGGTAAAACAGAAAGGTTCTAAAAGTAGGAGAACCTCTTTGTGCCTTGGGGGTGGTTAATATTCCTTTAATAGAATATATAGAGTGCTAAATATAAAGGAAACTGGGCTATGTTAAGATGAAGAACTTTTCTTTTTCTAAAAACATAACTGAATGAGTGCTAAGGAAGTCCACAGAGTGGGATAAGATATGTGTAACACAATTCAAAAAGAGGACTTGTATTCAGAACATATAAAGAACTCCTACAAATCAAAAAGAAAGTAACCAAACATACGAGTCAATCAGTCAATGGAAAAATGGCAAAGACTTACATGGACGCTTCACAAAAGAGACTAGCTAAATGGATAATAAACGTATGAAAAAGTGGTCAGGTTTATTAGATCTGAGAAGTGCTAACCCAAACTCCAATGTGACATCACTTCTACCAAAATGAATAAAACTAAAAAGCCAGATGATACAACACGCTGGTAGGATGTGGAACAACTATAAGCCTGTATATTGCTTGTGAAAGTGAAAGTCGCTCAGTCGTGTCCGACTCTTTGCGGCCCGTGGACTAGTCCATGGAATTCTCCAGGCCAGAACACTGGAGTGGGTAGCCTTTCCCTTCTCCAGGGGATCTTCCCAACTCAGGGATCGAATCTGGGTCTTCCGCATTGCAGGTGGATTCTTTACCAGCTGAGCCACAAGGGAAGCCCCTATTTATTATTGCTTATGGAACTACAAACCAAAAGTATCTATGAAAGATGAACATATACAACCCTGATACAACCCAGCAAATTTGACTACTATGATATACAACAGAAATGCATTCACATGCTCCTCAAAAAACGTGTGACACGTGCACTGCCACATTCGTCCACTTGCAGCGTCATACTGGAAGTTACACAAATGCTTGTCAATGTCAACACTGTAAATGTTGTATATTCACACAATGGAATACTAAGCAGCGATGACAAACAAACTACAACCACATTCAGTAACATGAATAAATCTCACAAACACAGAGTTGAGACAAAGAGGACACAGAAAAGTACATAGTGAAACCTTCTATTTATATAAAGTATGTAAAAGTCTTTATTGTATTTTGCTGGAAGCCAGCCTGAGGAATCCCACCCGTGACAAGGTCACGTGGCAGGAGATTTGATGGGCAAGGACGAGTCAAATCTCAGGTTTTCCCTCTGGCATTTCCTGAGCATGTACCTCCCAAAAATAATCTGCCTGTTTTTCCACTCTTCTGACATTCTCTGGAAAAAGTCAGCTAAGGGCTTTAGTCTTCTGCATTTGATAGAGTGTTTCAATCCTAAAACCCCTCTGATGGCTTTCTAGCCTGCCTGCATGACTCTTACAGCTGCGCATGTGATTGTTTAAGGTCTCCTGACCGCAGGAGGCACAGGAAGCTTAAAACATCCTAGGAATGTAGGAGCTTCCAAGGAGTCAAAATCATTAGAATAGGACTGATTAAAGGTTTCATTTGTTGAGCCAATACTTGCTGCCAAATTTTCATATCTTTTATTTGTAAGATATAATTGGTATATAGAAAAACAGGTAGTAGACCTGATATTAGCAATATTAGATCTTTAAGTACTTTCTTTGTTACAACCCACTGCACCTTTGTTCTATAGGAATGTAACTTCATTTAGTATTTTGAGGGTAATGCAGAGTAAAGAAAAAACACTTCTAGGGAAAAGGAGTTTTCTGGTTGATAGACAATTGTCCAGGAAGAGAGCCATAAAAATGTTAACAGGCCTCTTGGCCAGAAGATAATGTAAACCACCTGAGACCCTTTGTATACGCGAGGGTATGCAAAAAGAAAGCCTGATCTCAATGAGGGTCAGGACTGCCACCCCTGCATAACTCTGCATATTCCATTATGCACAACTTGGGGTATATGAGCTGATTTTGAAAAACAGTTTTTGGAGTCTTGCATTTGGAGTCTTGCACCGATGCTGGGCTTCCCCCGTGTCTCTTCTTTACTCTAATTTCAGGCTGAATTCCCATCTGGGGCGTGGAGGCTCGCCATGTCTACTTACTTGTCCTGGCTGCTAAGATCCGTATGAGAGAGCGCCCAGGGCAGGGCATTCTCCGATATTCAAACGGACACCGGTGGCCCAATGTAGATGGTGCAAACCTCTTGTCTTGAGGTTTTATTGACTTTCCACATAAACCAAGTTATTCAGCCTCTTTTCTCCATCTAAAATTGTCCTACTATACTATTAATCTAAATCTTATATCTCTAAATAAATAACTGTTTTCCTCGCCGACGCCGTCCACGCTTTGAATTCCCTGGACTTGCCGGGGCTGGACCCCGGCAGTGTTTGAAGTTAGATGGTGGTTACTGAAATGAGTGGATAGTGGTTAAAAGTGGGCATGACTGAGCTTCTGAGATGCTGGTTACCAAGAAGTCTCAATTTGTGAAAATACACCAAGTTCTACACTTATGATTTGTATACTTTTCTCTATTTATGTTATATTGTAATACAAGTGTACCAAAAATCGATTTCTGGTAGATTGATCAATAGGACTACATTATTGTGAGGTCCTGGCAAGGGGGCCCAAGACAGAAAGACCACCCCAGGACCCTGCAAGTTTGAAACATGCCCAGGCATGCCCAGATTACTCAGGAAGAGAACCCTAGCCCTGACCCCGCCCAAACAGTAACTAGGGGCGGGCTGACATTCCAAAAGCCAGCCCCATGACCTGGCCCAATCAAGTGCTGACACGGAGCCCTTGGCCGCCAACCACCGTTGCAGCTCACACTTTTCACCTTATTTGGAAAGGATCCAGCTTGAGCAACGACCCCGGCTATAAAGCCCCATCCCCACCCCACATACCTCGCAGACTCCCTTTCTTTGCTCGCCTACCTCCGGAAGTTCTGCCTGAGAGCGACCGCCCAATAAAGGCCTTGATCAAGGGTCCCTAGGCGTGGTTCTTCTCTCCGCGGCGTTTCTTAAACAATTATAACTAGCAACTTCTTGAATATCATAAGCCCACTGATGAGAGAAGGAAGAAAAGCACTAACAAGTGACTTTTGAAAACAGGATGATGATGATATTCCAAAAAGCTAAAGACAAAAAGAACTGTGTAGAAATGCTATACTCTAGTTACATGAATGTGTTTCTCATAAAGGGCATGGGTTAGGAATTCTGAAAATATGTGTGTGTGACATTTGAACAAGTAAGTATTTATATACACTGTAGGTCATGTACACAAATACATCATGCATGTGTGATGTATTTGACCTACCTATACACTGTAGGTCAAAACAGCCAAGTTTTTCACTATCAGAGAAAGAAGATAAAAAATTAGAGAAGTAAGAAGGATCAGATGAGCCTTGTGGTGTTGGGTAGAATCTATATATCAGCATAAATTCATGACTTTTAATATACCAACACATATACATAGATGTGTGTGTGATTTATACATACCTGCATATACTTCTTACTCCTTTCTGTTGAGAGGGCCTAAAACCACTGACACTCCGGTAGCAATGAGCACGCCTAGCACCAAGATCTTGATTCTAAATATCAATGTATAATTCAAGGAATGAGGTGTTCTTGGGAAAATGATTGATTAGGGTTCAGAAAGGGAAAGTAGAAGGTGAGCACGGAGATCATATGGAAACAGAAATGAAGGAATTGCCAAGGGAAAAAAAAATGATGGGTGATGCTGAAAAGACACAAAAGCCAACTCAAAAGGGTTCCCATTGATTTCATCTGTGACAATTTGAGGAATAAATAAATATTTTTTTGAAAGGAATATAACTCATAGAATAAAATAAATGTCTATGAATCCATATTAATACAATTGAATAGGTAAATGGGAGCAAAAAGGCAGTCCTTACTTAGAGTAGAATTTCTAGTTAATAAATTTGGGGGGAATTATAGAAGTAGAAAATTGCACATGTGATCAGTCACTTCAGTTGTGTCTGAATCTTTGAGACCCAATGAACCATAGCATACCAGGCTCTTCTGTCTCTGGGATTTTCCAGGCAAGAATACTGGAGTGGGTTGCCATGCCCTCATCCAGAGGATCTTTCTGACCCAGGGATTGAATCCATGTCTCCTGCATCTCCTGAATTTCAGGCAGATTCTTTACTGCTGAGCCATGGGGGATGCCCAGAAGTAGAAAATTACTACTAGGACTGGAAAAGGTCAGTTTTCATTCCAATCCCAAAGAAAGGCAATGCCAAAGAATGTTCAAACTACCACACAATTGCACTCATCGA
This sequence comes from Neotragus moschatus, assembly GCA_006410615.1. Taxonomy (NCBI): domain Eukaryota; kingdom Metazoa; phylum Chordata; class Mammalia; order Artiodactyla; family Bovidae; genus Neotragus; species Neotragus moschatus. Next base: position 631,929 of record SJYA01002280.1, on the reverse strand, counting down.
AAATCCCATGGACAGAGGAGCCTGGTGGGCTGCAGTCCATGGGGTTGCTAAGAGTCAGACACTACTGAGCAACTTCACTTTGACTTTTCACTTTCATGCACTGGAGAAGGAAATGGAAACCCACTCTGATGTTCTTGCCTGGAGAATCCCAGGGATGGGGGAGTCTGGTAGGCTGCCGTCTATGGGGTCGCACGGAGTCGGACACGACTGAAGCGACTTAGCAGCAGCAGTAGCAGCACACGTTAGTAAAGTAATGCTTAAAATTCTCCAAGCCAAGTTTCAGCAATATGTGAACTTGCAGTTGTTCAAGCTGGTTTTAGAAAAGGCAGAGGAAGCAGAGATCAAATTGCCAACATTCGCTGGATCATTGAAAAAACAAGAGAGTTCCAGAAAACCATCTATTTCTGCTTTATTAACTATGCCAAAGCCTTTGACTGTGTGGATCACAATAAACTGTGGAAAATTCTGAAAGAGATGGGAATACCAGACCACCTGACTTGTCTCTTGAGAAATCTGTATGCAGATCAGGAAGCAACAGAACTGGACATGGAACAACAGACTGGTATCAAATAGGAAAAGGAGTACATCAAGGCTGTATATTGTCACCCTGCTTATTTAACTTATATGCAGAGTATATCATGAGAAATGCTGGGCTGGAAGAAGCACAAGCTGGAATCAAGATTGCCAGGAGAAATATCAATAACCTCAGATATGTAGATGACACCACCTTCATGGTAGAAAGCAAAGAAGAACTAAAGAGCCTCTTGATGAAAGTGAAAGAGAAGAGTAAAATTGTTGGCTTAAAGCTCAACATTCAGAAAACTAAGATCACGGCATCCGGTCCCACCACTTCATGGCAAATAGATGGGGAAACAGTGGCTAACTTTATTTTTTTGGCCCCCAAATCACTGTAGATGGTGACTGCAGCCATGAAGTTAAAAGACACTTACTCTTTGGAAGAAAAGTTATGACCAACCTAGACAGCATATTAAAAAGCAGAGACATTACTTTGTCAACAAAGATCCATCTGGTCAAGGCTATGGTTTTTCCAGCGGTCATGCATGGATGTGAGATTTGGACTATAAAGAAAGCTGAGCGCTGAAGAACTGAAGTTTTTGAACTGTGGTGTTGGAGAAGACTCTTGAGAGTCTCTTGGATTGCAAGGAGATCCAACCAGTCCATCCTAAAGGAGATCAGTCCTGGGTATTCATTGGAAGGACTGATGTTGAAGCTGAAACTCCAATTCTTTGGCCACCTGATGCGAAGAGCTGACTCATTGGAAAAGACCCTGATGCTGGGAAAGATTGAGGGCAGGAGGAGAAGGGGACAACACAGGATGAGATGGTTGAATGACATCACCGACTCAGTGGAGGTGAGTTTGGGTGGACTCTGGGAGTTGGTGATGGACAGGGAGGCCTGGCATTCTGCGGTCCATGGGGTTGCAAAGAGTCAGACATGACTGAGAGACTGAACTGAACTGAACTGAAGCAACATAGTAATAATAATTGTGTGCAAGAATCATCCAGCGATGCTAAACTTAGTGGGTGAAAATATAATGAAGAACAGAGTATTTGCATAGTCTCCCCAGGGGATACCTATTACTTACAAAAAGAAAAACAGTAACTTTACTTCGGAGAATCCTGACACACATCACCATAATCAATTGTTCAAAGGCAACCTGCACATAATACGATGTAACAATATATGTACCTTCTGATGTGTTGTGCTGAGAAGCACGATGTCATTTCCATGGTATTCTTATCCCCTCCAAATACATAATCTCAACCAACCATGCAAAAAATAAAAAACCTGACAATATCAAGTGCTGCTGGGGATGTAGTGAAATCAGAATTCTTGTGTATTACTGGTGGTAGTGCAAACTGGCACCACCACTTTGAAAAACTGTTTGGCAATTACCTATTCATACGGTTATACACACACTTACCATATGACCCAGTACTTCCATGCCCAGGTATTCACCTAAGAGAAATTAAAACTTGTGCCCACACAAAGATTTGTACAGAGATTTTTATAATGGCTTTATTTGTAATAGACAGAACAACTCAAATATCCACCAACTGGTGAGTGGATAAACAAATTGTGGTACCTTGACACAACAGAATATACTCAGCAATGAAAAGAAATAAACTACTGATATATCAAAATTAATCTGTCTAAAATGCCTGATGCTAAGTGAAAGAAGCCAGACTCAAAAGGCTCCATGCTGTATGAAGCTATTTATATGGCATTCTCAAAAATCAAAACTGCAAATGTCAGAGATTAAAAACAGATAGGTGGGTACCAGGGATTGGGGTTGAGGGGGAAAAGCTGACTACAAAGGTACATGAATAAATATTAGGGGGCTTGTGAGACTGTTTTACATGGTCATTGTGGTAGTGGTTACATGACTGTAAATATTTATCCAAGTTCAGAACCAAATGCTAAAAAGAGTGACAAAACCCCCTAATAAACCAACACTTCTTAAAGATACCATGTTGATAGTTACAAATGCTTAAAATAGTGTTGATAATTATAAGAAAACACCAGACAAACCCAAATTGAGGGACATTGTACAAAATAACTCTTCAAAAGCATCAAGGCCATAAAGGACTAAGGAAGACTGAGGAATTGCCACAGATTAGAAGAGACTATGGCACCCCATTCCAGTCCTCTTGCCTGGAGAATCCCAGGGACTCGGGAGCCTGGTGGGCTGTGGTCCATGGGGTCTCTGGGAGTCGGACACAACTGAGTGACTTCCCTTTCACTTTTCACTTTCATGCATTGGAGAAGGAAATGGCAACCCACTCCAGTGTTCTTGCCTGGAGAACCCCAGGGACGGCGGAGCCTGGTGGGCTGCCGTCTATGGGGTCGCACAGAGTCGGACACGATTGAAGCAACTAAGCAGCAGCAGCAGAAGAAGAGACCGAAGAGACATGACAATTTAAGGCAATGTGTAAATCCTAGATGGGATCCTGAACTGTAAAAAGGAAAAAACGAGACAGAAAACGAGATCAAGGTCCGCGGATTAGTTACCAGTATGGTGAGAACATCAGCTATCAGCTGCATTATGATTACATAATAGGTCACTCTCAGGGAAAGCTGGATGAGGGGCACACAGGAACTCTTACTTTTGCAAGTCTAAACTTTCTGAAAGTCTAAAGTTATTTCAAATTAAAAGTTTAAAATCATCCATAATTTCTATTTATCAAAAGATCCCATGAAACTGTAAAAAGGTAATCCAAAAACTGGGAGAATCTATTTATAATATACATATTCAACAAAGAATTCATTTTCAAAATAGATAAATATTAACAAATTAAAAAGAAATATATACAATATATACATATATATACTATATATATATACAATATATACATATATATACTATATATATACACACTATATATATATATATACAATATATATACACACACATATATATATACAATATATACATATATATTGTATATATACATATATACATACAATATATACATATATATTAGAAGAAGAACAAAAATTGTGCCAGGTAGTTCACAGAAGAGAATACCTAACTGGCCAATAATGGTAAAATTCATGCAATTTCATTAGTCATCATGAATATGCAAAATCAAAACCACAATGAAATGCCACTACACACTTAACAGAATCAGTGTACTTAAAAGGCTAATACTACCAAGTGGAGGCAACAATTTGAATTAGTACTGGATTTTCATATCCTTTTGGTGGGAATGTAAATTGGGACAATCTACTAAAGGTAAGGATGTTTGTGCTTTGTCCCCCAACAAGTCTGCCCCTCATAATACGGAACTAAAACTCTCTGTGTATATATTCACCCAAAGACATGCACAAAATTATGATAGCATTAGTATTTGTAATAGCCTCAAACCACTGCAAACAAAATGTCCATCATCACATGTTCACACAATGGAATAGTATGCAGCAGTAAAAATGAAGAAAGTCGAAGTGAAAGTGAAGTCACTCAGTCGTGTCCAACTCTTTGCCACCCGTGGACTGCAGCCCACCAAGCTCCTCCATCCATGGGATTCTCCAGGCAAGAACACTGGAGTGGGTTGCCATTGCCTTCTCAAAAAAAAAAAAAAAATGAAGAAAGTACCAGTATACATGATAACATGATTTAATCATACAAACATAACATTGAGCAAAGAGGCAAAATTCCTCTGTGATGAACAGTTGTTAGTTTGGCAGGTGGTGATAGAGCAGAAAGATGATGACTAGGGGGGCCTGAGGGAACAAGAGTTACAACTATGTGTTCACTTTGTGAAAATACATTCAGCTGTACCCTTATCTGCATATGTTACACCACTTACAAAATATTCAATTCTTAAAACCTTTTGGAAAGAAAATGGTACATAAAAATGTTTTCATAAAACTATTTAAAAGTCCCTTTGTTTTGAAGAAAACATAATTGACCTGGATAAAGCGCTTCACTGCATGGGTGCAGCAAACACCTGGGATAGACCTTTTAAATGTAGGTGTGATGTAAAATCTTAGGTTTCTATGTGTATGCTGAAACAGTTACAGACGCATAAGCAAATGCCCAAAGCAAGCAGACAGAAAATTAGAAAAGGAACAAGCCATACAAATCTGGAGAACCGAAAACAAACAAACCAAAAAAAATAGTTTCTAAGAAATCAAATTGGAGAAGTGAAAATACATGTTTTATGTGATAATCAAACTGCTCTTCTCCTGATGATTTCAGGACTCTGCCTTCTCAGAGTGAAAGCCATGGGGTAAGGATAAAGAAAGAAAAAAGATACATTGCATAATGAAAGAGCATCAGAATAAAAAGAAGATAATTCCCCTGGACATGAAATGCAATCAAGTCAAGACCCATATTTTATCTCTGCTGGAGGCAGTCTTATTTGTTAGTAAAGTGCTGGGATAATCAACCATTGTTCTCCCTGCCAAGACTGTCAAAACAAATACAAGCTTCTTAGCTCAGTGCTAAAAATGTCTGAGCCTTTAGAGAACAGCTGGGCAGAAAGCAGTCTTGTTCAATTTCAGCACATTTTTCCCCAAGTATTAGGCTGTCCGAATGCACCCCACATCAAAGCATCCCGGACAGCCACTGCAGGGACACAGACCTGTCATGAGAACACAGCCTATCAAACTCAAGTAAGCAGAGAACACAACCTATCAAACTCAAGTAAGCAGAGAACACAATGAAACTACTTTAAACTTGTCCAACTTCACATCTAGAAGAGCAAGGACTTTGAAGCATTAAAAAAGCTACTCAAAACAAGTTCTTTGAGTTGCTTTTTACAAATACAAAAAAATAATGGTGGTCTGCTTGCAAAATACTCTTGATATGGTTCTGGGAGCCTTAGAAGTGATCTCTTGACTGTGTATGTCAATATTACCCAAGGTTCACCTTCACTGAAGCATTTTTTGAAATTATGCTCCAGCTAGGAAGTTGGGTTTTATTAAAGCATGTCTCATTTGTGATTTCTATTAATTAGGAGGTGTATCAGTTAGGATGTTTGGGGTAGCCAGCAACAAAAAATTAAAAGTCAACTTTTTAATACTTATTTTATCAAGTAGCAAGAATCTAAGGTGTAATGTACAATATGGTGACTATAGTTAACAATACTGAACTAGATCGATAATATTGAACTAGATCTTAAAAGCTCTCATCACAAGAAAAAAAAATTTTAAACTATGTATGTGACTGATGTTAAATAGCGTGGTGTCATTTTACAATATATACCAATATCCAATCATTATCTTTCACATCTGAAACTAATATCATGTTACATGTTAATTATCCTTTCATCTTTAAAATAAATAAAACAGGAATCCCAAAGGGAAAGCAGTCCCAGGTAGTTTAACCCAGTTGCTCGACTGGGTAATCAAAGACCTGGGCTCTTACCATCTTTCGACTCTCTTATCCTCAGGCTAGGTCCCCTGAGAGTCAAAAGATGGCTGCCACTGTTCCGGGCATCGCATCCAGTCACAAAGTGGTAGAAGGTTAGAAAGCGTTCCTACGAGTTTCTTTTTATCAGTGAGAAAAACATCTATGCAGAAGGCCCCTCAGAAGATCCCTCATCGTGTTTCATTGGTCACAATTGTGTCGTATGCCCATGCCTAAGCCAAAACGGGTCACAGTGCAACTATTAATTTCCTTCTAAACTCAGGGATAACGTAAGCTTTCCATGACTGACACGAGGGAGGAATGGACATCTAAATACATGTGGGATCCTGCCAGTTAAGAAGGAGGAACAGGCTGCTAGATGGGCTACCATCTGTGTCTGCTACATTTGGGATGCAGAGCAAACTTAGCTAAGTTGAATCTTTGGCTCGACTGTGGCATGCGCAGAGGATCTTTTAGATTGTGACCTTGGTTATTGAAAATTACTCTGAGATGCATTAGTCCTCTTTCTGCCCTACTGTGCAAAGTGGAATGATCCCTTGGGTGCCTCCACGCGGAGACACTCCTCTTCTCCCACGCTTTGAGGCCTCCTCCTTTATCTCCATCCTCAGGATGGCAGGAGTAAGCCCGTGTCTGTACAGGGGGCTGCTGCTTTCTTGGTCCTGGATGACTGGAGCTGAGGTGTATACACTGGACTCCAGCGGGACCAATCAGCTTCTCTGGGAATCTGAAATGGGGCACTGTTTGGTAGCATCAGTTTCTTCCTGTGGTGGGGCCTGTAACACAAAATCTCCAGAGTTGTCAGGCGGCTGTTTTCCTGTGATTTGGGATATAAAGAAAAGCTGATATTCACAAAGACATACATGCATATTTTGGTTCCAGAGATCCCCTTGAAATCCCCTCACTACACACAGACACACACATGTGTGCGTGACCATGTGCACACACACACACACACACACACACACAGATACAACATCCAGATCCAAGCTAGCTGGAGGTAGCTCACACTACTTGCAACCAGGTCCTAACTCATACAAGAGAGCACAGCTCTTTTCTGGAGTGACTGAGGACTGCAGCATTTTAGGGTCATCATTAAAAACTTTCAATTATTAGAGCTTTGTGTGCAGAAAACAGAAAACCATACCTGTCATAAGTTCAGCCCCGGAAGCTGCTACAAAAGATGCCTTTGTTTGATGTAAACCCTAACTATTGGTTCAGTTTCTAAACCTTTAACTCTTTTCCCTAAAAGTGTATTTAAACAAAACACTTCACAGTATGGATGGTGCTGACTGGTCAGCGCTGTGGGTGGTGTTTGCTGGAGAGGCAGGGAGCGGACTTAACACTCACTGAGTTCCAGCAGTTCGCTTTGCATGTATTGTTTACTCTAATCCTCACCACACACTATGCAGCAATCACTATAAAACCATTTAGTAAATGAGAAAGTGGAGTTTCAAAGAAGCTCATTGATTTTGTTAAGGGGAGGAAGGTTTTAAACCCTGGTCTGAGGAGAAGCACCGCTAATGATGTTTTTATTATTCCCCTATGATATTTTCATACAGAAAAAGAAAAGTGCTTTGATGGGCTGCCCTGTTAGGTGGATTCTGACTAATGAACTTTTGATTCTGGCTGTTATGAGTATTCACCACACGGATATCAGGTATTTCGTATCTTCAGGGAAAGAGACAGAGACAGGGAGGATGACCGCCTAGCACCAGGTCTATTAAGATATTTCTGCATTTTCTAAATGAATCATTGCCACGTCTGGTAGAAATAAAAAACAGCAATTTTTAGCACCTTGTTTATAAAGGTGGAAAACCCAAAAGGCAGGTAGATAAGTGGTGGTGTTATGCCCAAGTTGCGAAATCTCCCAATGACCACCAGGAAGCCAATATCCGATGCAAAAGCAAGAGCATTTTTATTACCAAGCTGGAGCTGGGGCTCCCACCGGCACCGACGCAGTGGCTATAGGGAAGGAGCCCTGGGTTTTGGGCTACACTGCTTTTATAGGGAATTATTCAGGTAAAAGGGTACAAAAAGGGGTGTTCAGGCAGGAGGACAACTGATTGGTCACTTAAAGGGGTGTTTAAGTTGACAGATAACTGGTTGGTTACTTCCATCCATAGGATTTGTGTGTAGATTCTTGATTGGTTTCTGCTTCCAAAGTAAATCACAAGCTCCTGGACGTAAAGTCAGAAGGTTTAGCCTAGGGGCCAATTGGCTCATGTGCAGTGAGGCTAGGTTAGGTAATCTGAGGGCTGATTGGCTATGGGCAGTGGGCTCAGGTTGGGTAACATCCAAAGTTCTTTTGCCTGGAACCTTGCAGGATGGAATTCTTTTACAAGATGGAGTAGCTTAGGCCCCTCAATGGGTATAAGATCCTTAGCTGTATCTAGAAACACTCCATAGCCATCTGCTTCTGACTGTCTCAGTAGGTGTACATTCTCAGGCTGATGATTTTTCTTGACTAATTAAAGCTGATTGGAGTCTTAAGAGTTTGGCTTTGTTTTTGTTTNCCTCAATGGGTATAAGATCCTTAGCTGTATCTAGAAACACTCCATAGCCATCTGCTTCTGACTGTCTCAGTAGGTGTACATTCTCAGGCTGATGATTTTTCTTGACTAATTAAAGCTGATTGGAGTCTTAAGAGTTTGGCTTTGTTTTTGTTTTCCCCCATCTTCCACATACTTGAGCTCGCAGGCTGTCTTGCTGCTGCCAATTAGCAATAATGTTGGAGAAGAGTTAGTCCCGGCTGTTCCCAGCTCGTATGGGAACCTGTCAGAATGAGATTAGGTAGAATCAGCCAAAACTGAACACTTTCAACGCGGTTTGTTCCTAGCAAGATAATCATGCAAGTGTTTAGATCAAAACTCTCCAAAGTTAAAATTGTCACAGACACGCAAAGCTGCCTACCCCCCCCTCCCGCCCCTGCTGCTGTTCTGTAGACCAGTAAACGCTTCTCCACCCAATGAATGTTTTCTTCGTATTATTTAGACATAAAAAACAAAGCAGTTGACTTGTTTTTCTTCACTATGAACAAATGTCACACGTTTATTTTGAGGCATTCCAACATTACAGACATAAAATGTACAAAGGGAAAGTTTGGATTGGACTTTGTAATACTGTCAATAGACCTTCCTGTAAATCTTGCCAGTGAACATCTTGAAGAATGTGAACCACAGGAAAACCCCAATTAGTCAAAATGCTCAGGGAATGGGAGATTCCAGGTTATCTTGAAGTTACCCAGAAAATCCTTTTCACATCAATGCTTGATGTTGAAACCTTACTGAAAGGTATGAGTTGAATTTCCTGCCCTAAGAAACACAGCTTACTCTGAATGTGATTTAATGCTTTTCTGATAGTTGAGGGTCAGGCTGAACCTCAGGCTAAATATTCTGGACCCCAATTCCCATTGTCCAGAAAACAAAACAGGAGATTGGGTAGAATTTGTCCTTGACTGTAGGAAATGGTTTTGGAATTCCTTGAATAAGCTTCTTCTCTCATATATTTTGTTCCTTTTTCCTTGAAGAAGGAAAAAAAAAATGTCTATAAAACTGGGGGATTTGCCTATGCAAATTCCAGTAAAGATTTAAGTTTCTTTCATTTAGTCCTGATGAAAGATGAGTATGAGGCCTTAGCCATTTGGATTTGAGAGCCACCCTTCCCCCTTAGCCTCGGGCCTGGCATAGGCGGAGCTGGAGGAGAAGAAAGTCCATCCCCCAGCCTTGCCCTCACTCTCACCACCTCAATGGAGAACAGAGCGGCATGGGTTCTCCACTTGGTCGTTTCTTCCCAGATCATCACTGTCTAGTCCAAGGTTTCTCAACCTTGGCACTACTGACACCTTGGACCAGGCAATGCTGTGCTGTAGGAGGCTGTCTTGGGCTCTGTAGATTGTTCAGCAGCATTTCTGGCCTCTGCCCACTAGAGGCCAGAGTAGCATTCCCCCCACCCCACCCCCACCCCCAATTGTGACACCCCAGAATCTCTCCAGACCTTGTTAAATGATCCCTAAAGGGGCAAAATGCCCCTCAGTTGAGAACTACCAGTTTAGATGGAGGCACAATTATTTTTTTTTTTCCCTCTTCTTGTCAAGATTATGAGTTTTCTTGACCTTGGCAAGTAACTGCATAATATATTTCCTGCGCTATTTCATGGAAGAACAAAAATGACTCTCTGATTTGAATTGTGTGAGGCAGGCTTCATTAAAACAACTGAAAGTTTGGCATTATTTCTGCAGGGCAGTAGATTTGGTTTCCGCACCAATTCAATCAGAATTGATTTTTAAATACTGAATTTTCATACCTTCCTAAATTTCCTTTGAGGTCATTGTCATTATGGACATCAAGTCAGAGCCTCAGCCACAGTCTCTTGTGTGGTACTGTCATCCTCAATTTCACATTTGCATCCATCGAAGAAATATTTCTACTACTGTTACTGCTTCCTTATGCTTAAGAAATTTTCACCCACTGATTTTTTAAAATCCCTTATTTCCTGTCTCCAGTGAATTGAGTCACACTGAAATTAAATTTTCTTAACAAATAGTCTATAGGTTTAAAAAAAAGCCTGCTAAATTGGTGAACTTTGGGGGTGAGGTTTACATCCCTGATTTTAAGCCCACAGAGGTACTTCTGTTATAGAAAGGAGGAGGAGTTAAACTGTTTTCGGATAAGCAGATTTTTTGTACGGTTAATGCTGCAATGAAAGTCTCTATGCATAAATCTTCACGGACATGTCTCAGCAGCACTTTCAGCTAAAACTTGAGACGATGAATATAGGTCAAAGGGTGTGAATGGTTTAAGTCTCAATACATACTGCCAAATTGCCTCCGGAAGGCGGTGCCCATTTTCAGTCTCTTTATTGGCAATTCTCTTGAAGGGCTTCCGTCTTGTTCTGTCAGCCTCCGGACCTGCAAAGACATTTCCCACGGGACGTTCTCCAGCTCTGTCAACGTAATAAGATCCATCTCAAGATATCTGTCAACAGCCTCCCTGGGCCCATCTCAGACCATCTGTCAATGGCAACTCTAATATATTTGGGGAAGATGCTGAGGCTGTTGCCAAAAACAAGTTCGCAATATTGAATCAGGGTTTCCAATCAGAGAAGTGGCAGAATTGAAATGTGTTAATGGCATGTGACAATCTTAGTCCGATATCCAGAGACTCCTAGAAAGAAAGTGTCCTTGTAAATTTAAGGGCAGCCACAAGAGAGGGAGTGTGGATTACCTTTCACGTGAATTCTGTAGAGCTCACACCATCCCAACCATGTTGTAAACCTGCCGGCAAGAATCGACTGCCAAACCTCAGCCTCAGGCAAGACCAGGGAGAAAAACTCCAGTTTGATGCAGGGCCATAGTACTTAGAAAGGCACAGGGCTCTCATGCATGCAACCGGTGCCCTGAGTGGGTTTGTATTCCATGCAACCAAAAACACCTCAATGTGATAACATATGTGCTCCTAGGAGATGGAAAAAAATCAGCATTCTTACAGTGTATGAAATGTCTGTAAATTGGAAAACACTACACCTATATGTGTTTATTACATCTGTCATTGCATTGTTATACGCTCTGAACTGACTCTAAGATCTGGCATTGAAAGCATCTAGAATCTACCCATTTGATTTTAGATGCAGAAAACTGTAAGTGCCAGTAATTGCCTGGTGTCATCCCCTCCCTAAGCCCTCCCTTGTGGGCCACTTGAACTCTAAATCACGGAGCCCAAGTCAGCCTTTAGCTTTCAAGAGGCTGATACGTATTTTGAGCATTCAGATGGCCAGGGTTGCCTCCGCCTTCCAAAGGATGATGGGTGCTCTTTTCTCTGTACCACTGGCTAACTGAGTCACTTTTTGAAGTGTCACGGACAAACACGAAGTCCACCGACATCCAGTCTGTCCTTTAGCTTTCTGGACCGTATCGTCCTTTTGGCATCTAGTCTGAATGAAAGAAACCACCAAAGCCAGAGCAGAAACCACAGGGAACACCGAGGAGTTAAAGCCCCGGGCCCACCACGATGCCAGCAAGGCAGACTGGAAAGGCAGGACCGACCTGAATGGCTTCTTGCTATAAATAGATTTAACAAGAATGGGCTGTGCTCAGACCATTTCAAAGCATCTTATCTGTTTCTCCTGCATGTGGCTTGTTGAGGGAAATGGCCTGAATTTTTTCTGTCAAGGCAACCCAAATGGAGATGAAAACAGCTGAGATTTTTAAAGCAGCTTTGTTGTGCTTAGTCGCTCAGTCGTATCCACTCTTTGTGACCCCTTGGACTGGAGCCCACCAGGCTCCTCTGCTTACCTATGCTATTTTCTAGTAGTTCCAATAATTCGATGAGCCAGGACTTTTTATGTCTTTCAGAGAAGAGGAAACTAAAGCTCAGAGAAGTTAAGTGTCTCACCCGAAGCTACACAGGAAAGCCAGGACATGGACCCCAAATTGCCTGGCATTCAGGTCGCTATTTCCTTCATTATAGCATAGTGGAGTCCTGGATTGGGATATTCTCTCAGGACTGGTATCTGAAATAACCTTCTCCTAGCAGGGCCACAATCTTTCATCTCTGCCTCAGAGCCGCTGTTGAGTTTCTGGGGGAAAAGATATAGGAAGAAAGTGGGTGATACAGTCAGGAAAAGAACTCAAGAGATTTTATCACTTTGGCGAAAAAATTGCTATTACAAGGCATGATAGGCTCCCCAGAGAGCACAGTGGGAAAGAATCTGCCAGCCAGTGCAGGAGATGCCAGAGACTCGGGTTCAGTCCTCGATCTGGAAGACCCCTGGAGAAGGAAATGGCAACCCGCTCCAGTATTCTTGCCCGGAAAATTCCATGGACAGAGGATCCTGATGGGCTATGCCGTCCATGGGATCGCAAAGGGTTGGACATGACTGAACACGCATGCATGCACAAGGCATGACAGAAATTTGCTGATAAATTTGTGCAAGCTTTATGTGTTAATCTTTCTATCTAAATGAATCCATTCTTCTCTACATCAACATATATTCCATGCCTGTGCCTTCCTACAAGTTTTTGTTCAGTCTCATACTCCTAGAACCTGGGAATCCTGACCATCGGTGTTACACCTAGAATTTAAAATTGCCTTTTATTTTCCTTCAATCCAGAATTGCTGTCAAATTCAGGGACAGTATAGAAAACCCAAGAGTGTATGACTGTGGCAGACACAGGCTGCCCAATTAGGGTTCCATTTCCCAGTCTTCTCTGGCTCGAGCTGGGCCCATGGCTGGAGATATTGCCAAGAGACTGGGACATAGTGGAGAAATAGGTGTGTTCCTTCAAGCTCCCTCTCTTTCCTTCCACCTGGATCAGAGGACTTTGGTGTTCACAGGCAGTGATTCTCAAACTTGGCTATACATCAGAATCAACTGGAAGGCTCTTAAAGCATATAGACTGCACCCCATCCTTCGAGTTCTTATTCAGCAGATCTGGTTGGGATCTGAGAGTCTGAACATTTTACAAGTCCCAAATGTTGCTGATGCTGCCAGCCTGGGGACCATGCCCTGGAAAGCACTACCCTATAGTAATGCCCTAGTGAAATACTGGTTGCATCGTATACTTCTCTGGGGGGCATTTTAAACATTTTGATGCCCAAGCTGCTATTAAAACCAGCAAAATCAGAGTCTCCTGGGGTGGGGCCCATGCATTAGCATTTTGAAGCTCATTGGGTAATTACAAACTGCAGTTAAAAGTTGAAAACTGAGGCCTTAAAGTGGAGTCTTAAGATGGAAAGAACATGGGTTCTTAAATCTTTAGGTGTAGGAAAGCTGTCTGTCAGTGAGAAGTCTCCACTTCAGACTGTTATATGAACAAGAAATAAACTTTTATTATATTACCCGCTGCTAAAATTCTGGACATGATTTGCTGTTACAACAGTATTATCCTAACTAATATGAAAATGGTTAACTATTAAGAGGAAGCTTTCAGAAATTCTCTTTTTACTTTCTGCCTTGTTCTCCTTTGAGAAGGAAAGTATCAGTCTGACTGGTTCCAAGACATTTATTAGCTCACATTTTCTCCTGGTGACATTTCAGTGGAAATAAGGTTACAGCTCACGTAACATAGGTACAGTCTCCTTTTCTCGCTCTTCCTTGCAGCCAGAATGGCAGGGCAATATTACATTCCCCTCTTCCCAGCTCTTCACTTTCTCTCTCCTTGGACACAGATTTATCTACCCGCCTGGAAGCAGATTCAGAGTTCTTGATTCAGCCTGACAGGTGTTAAAGTATATAGATGAGGCCCGAGACTGAGGGACTCATGCTAAGCACCGCATCAAAAATGAAAACTTAACCAAGTTTCAAGGCTTAGCTCTTCCAGAAAAGGGAGGTCTAGGTCAACCGGTAAGAACTTTCCTGCTCAATCCAAGTTACCTGACATGTTACCTTCTCCAAGACTTCCTTTCACTCCATGTAAGGGAAGCAACCCTGCTCTCACCAATCAATAAGTGCCCAGTACAACTTCCTTGTTCTCATTCACTTTGGTCTATAAAAATCTCTTGCCTCTTACCACACTTTGGAACCCCTTTCCAGCTGCTAGACAGGATGCTGCCTGATTCCAGCATGGCTGACTAAAGCCAGCAAGATCTTTTAAAACTTATTCAGTTGAATTTTGTTAACACAGGACTTGAGCAGCCACTGGGCAAATATTCTGAGCTAAAGTGACACGATGCTTTCTTTTGCTTCCCTGACGTATGTCAAAAACCAAAAATCAAAACTAAACCAAACCACAACAATAAAAAACCTGATCCAACATACATCAGCCATGTCAGAAAATATGGAACTAGAAATCCACGTTAGTTACATCTGAGAACTGAAATCAAATGATAAGGAGAAAGACAGACCATGAAATCCATCCTTACTTACTTGAATTTGCATTAGGTTTTGAACTAAAGTTCTCTCTCAAAATAAACTGTTTCTTGTTGCCTGCATAGGGGCACCACAGGGAGATGGAGTTGGTAGGCCAAGGCAGGATTCAAGTGATTTGGGGTCTCCTGATCAAATGTCTTTGTACACCATCCGCAGCTACAAAACGTGATGGAATCCAGATGGTAACATAAGCATTTAAAAGGCATAGTGACCAAAGAAATGACATGTATGACTTTTTGAGGAATCCAACCCATGCTTGTGTTCACTTTAAGGCAGGCCCAGCAATCACTTGAATAATAAACTACAAAGATTCCCCTACCCCATAAAAATGTCAGCATTAGATGGAAGGGAAGGAAAGGTTAATGGCTCTAAAAACACATTTTGTAGATTCTGCCTTCTCATGATAAATGTAAAGGGACAAATACTCTCGGGTGAGAATTGCTTTCCTGCTTGAAGGACTGTGATCTGCTTCCCCTCCAGCTGCTCTTATTCTTGGAGCTTCCTCTCAACTTCTCTTAGTGGGAGATAAACTCTTTCAGTTACAAGCAACAAAATCCAACCCAAGACAGTAGAAGCCCAAGGAAAATCTCCTGAATCACATAACTGAGCATCTTGAAACAAGGCTTGCTTCAGAGATAGAATAATTCCCAGGCTCAAGCACTGTCTTCAAGATCCAGAATCTCTTTATTTTTATGCCTTGACAATATTTGCAGACAGGAACTCCCTATCCATAGCGAGATGTTTACAGGTCTCCAACCTCACACCTCTCATTCAAGTGCAGCAAGGTAGAGTGGGAGTTTGCTTCCCAGAATTCTCAGGGAACTCCGCATTGCCTTCCTAATTGGCTCTACTTAAGTCACATGATTATCAGTGAGCCAATCATTGGCAGCCAAAGAAATTCAATGCTCTGATTTGCTTAGGCCTAAATCACATTCTCTATTCCTGAGCCTGGGCTCTAATCCTTATAGAATCACTTGATTGAGAAGGGTAAGGGCTGGTGTGAAATGGAGCAGGAACTCATGGTCCTTATCCTCTGCCGCCAAGTTCTCTGCCTGCCTTCTGTCCGTGGAAGAACTTTCAGAAAAGTGAGAATATGCAGAAACAAAGGCAAACCGTCAAAGGAGAACAAATAATGGTTTGGTCATTAAGAATGATCAGCCAGGATTGAACCCAGGTCTCTCGCATTGCAGGCAGACTCTTTACCAGCTGAGCCTCAAGGGAAGCCCAAGAACATTGGAGTCGGTAGCCTATCCCTTCTCCAGCAGATCTTTCTGACCCAGGAATCAAACCAGGGTCTCCTGCATCGCAGGTAGGTTCTTTACCAACTGAGCTGTCATGGAAGATGGTAAGCATGATCAAGGGCCTCTAATTCCTTCTCAAGGGCTATAGATAATATTCCGAACCTTATCCTATGAGCTGTCTTATAGACACTGAACCCCTACCAGGTGGAAGAAGTTGACTACAACATGACCAGACTGTAGCCTTGACATAAGCTGCTACAATTTTGAGAACTGGCCTTAAGGAAATGGGAACAAACCAACCTTGGGACAAGACTAACTTAAAGCAATCAAGATGGCACTGATCAGACCACTAATGACCAATTTCAAGATGACTATCAGAGCTGACTGTATTGTTTCTGCATGTAGCCCCCTCTTTTAGCCTATGAAAGCCCTTGCTCACTGAATGTCTGGGGTGGGCAATCAGCCTTTGGACAGAAGTCCACCTTCCCCACCAGTTGCTGGCATCCAACATAAAGCAAACTTTCTTTTCCACCAACCTTGGTTCTTTAAGGGCTTTTGAGCGGCAAGAAGCCAGATCCCACTCTCTGTTAGAGGTGAAATTGTCAAAGGATGAGGAATGGATTCTGAATGACCAAAAATCCACAGATGACTGCCACGGTACCCCTAACTTCCCAAGTCAGCTCCAGAGGATTCTTTAACTGTTTCCCTGATGAGGCAGTTCAGCAGGCACATCTAATTTCCTATACAGCTTTTCCAACTAACTAGTGGGAATAAAAGCTAATGATATAAGGGGAAAGATGGAGGCAAGACCAAGCCTAAAAGCGACCAGAACCCAGGGGCAAAGATTCCCAGGGAGGAATGAGAGCTGTGTTACCAGATTCGATGATCATTACACAGACAGAGCAGCCCAGGACATAGGAACTGGACACTAAGGATCAGAGACACTTCCTTTCCAGGGAGACTGGTCAGGCAGATGCTTCTTTCCCTGTTAGCTCTGGGCCACTTCTCTTCCTCCACTCTCTTGACACACACATAGATCCTTTTATGATGCTCCATGGAAACCAGAGATGGAATGAATCAAAAGTGGTCAGAGGAACCATTGTTTGCCCTTGTAAAATAACTGGACCCTTGTTAATTTGTTGCCAGCCTTACATCTCTCCCGGAGAGATCCCCATTGGATGGAGTTGTAAACAGGAAACTTGAAACCCTCAGTCATCCTTTGTATTACTTATTGTTTGTGGGCAGCTGCAGGTGATTCAACATCACAGAGCTTGTGCCTGGGAGGTTGAATCCTAGTGGGGAGATGAGCGGTGTCTATTTCTAAGACAGAACACTCAGAGGAGAAACTTTTTCAAAAAGAAAGTAGAAATGCGGCTCAGGGAATGAGGAAAGAAGCATTTTTAAAGTAGGGGACAGACTTGCCAGAATGGTAAAATAACTCTTAGTTTTATTTGGTGTACAATCAGCAGGGCCAGAAGAAAATTTAAAAATCCCTTCATTTCCCCTAGTACTGCTGAAGATGGGCCAGTGCTGTTGAAAATGCTGAAGCACTGGAGTAATAGAAATAAATTGCAAGGTGGAGTGTACTTCAGAGTTACTTGTGTGTATGTCCAAGGGGACTCTGATTGCAAAAATGGTGCCTAGTGAGGGTTAGGAACTAGGATTCTGGTGCCCGACCACCTGGGTGTGAATCATAGCTCTCATACTCACTTGCTATGAGATTTTGGAGACATACCACTTAGTCTTTCTGTGCCTCAATATCCTCATCTGTAACTTAGGAATAATAGTAGTACTGGGTTATTGCAAACTCTAAATGAATTCATATATGTAAAGTACTTAGAAAAATGACTAGCTCGTAGTAAGGACTTGTGTATATTGAGGACTTCCCAGGGGGCTCAGTGGTAAAGAATATGCCTGCCAAAGCAGGAGGCACAAGAGGGGCGGATTCAATCCCTGAGTCCGGAAGATCCCTGGAGTAGGAGTTGGCAACTTTCTCCAGTAGTCTTGCCTGGAAAATGCCATGGACAAAGGAGCCTGGCTGGCTACAGTTAATGGGTTCGCAGAGTCAGATGAGACTGAGCAACTGAGCAAACACACACACACACACATTGTGAGCATTAAATAAGTTATTATATGTAAAGTGCTTAGAAAAATGACTAGCTCAGAGTAAATTGTTGTTGGACCATAGTAAGCACTTGTGTGTATTAGCTATCGTTATTACTAACCACAGAAGTAAACGCAGCAACTCAGTAGAACATTATTGTATTTTCTGTATTTCTTTACCCAGGGCACACAGTCACCTCTATGTGGCAGACAAGGGCTGATCCCAGCATGCAGGCAGTTTCCTTACTAAGTCTGTATTTCCTTGGGAATGTGGACGTTTCTCATAGTGGGTGCCTGTGTGCCCAACCTTATGCCTAAGAACCCGGCATCATCACCTCATTCTCTGTACTTGGATCTGCCTCTTACCAGCATGATTAACAACTGAATTTTCTGGGAAACTCTTCCTGAAGAGGTATGAGCTCAAACATTACCTCCGAAATTTCCTCATGGCTGAACACAGTGGTCAAATATCAGTATGGTTCTCAAATTCTGGAACTTTTCAGCATAGATCTCCAAATCTGGGTTATTTTTCCGTCCTTTGAAATGCAAACCCTGTGTGACTGGGACCTTGGTGGTGTTTGTTCACCGATGTACCTCTGTCTAGTCTCAGGTAGGCACTGGATTTGTTTATTGAGTGAATAAATGCTTGACTGGATGGAATCAGCCTGACTTTTACTTCATAAAGAGCATCAGCCTCACAGTCCAGGTTGGGTTTTATGCAGTTCCATTTTCTCAGTGATGACTGGTGCACGGGGGAGCTCAGAGTTGCTGGTGCTTTCAGCAGCCTTATAGAGTCTCCATTCTAATTTTCGGTAGCTAGTCACCCCTCACCCCCTTAAATGCCCAAAGTACATTAAAGTGTAGTCTAAATCTCTTCAGGAGTGAAAAAAGGTTTTCTTTAAATAAAAAACAAAATCAAGCAATATTGCTTGTGAAACAAGTAATTTACCAAATGAAACATCTCTCACAGTAGGGACCAAATGGATTCCTAGGTACATTCAATAAAAATCAAGGTGTTATCTTCTAGGTTATTTGATCCTGTGGGGTCTCTCTACCTTCATTACACTGAGCTGTTTTACTGCTTTGTAAGGGGTAACTAATCAATGCCAACGCAAATAATTCTTTCCTGTAGGTGTATGTAAGAAGTTTCTGTTGCTTCTTAGCAAACTACCACAAATTTAACAACTTACGGTAACATCAGTTTAGTATCTTGAACTTCCTATAGGTCAGGAACCCAGGCTGTCAGCTGGGTCTTCTGCCCAAGTTCTCATCAGGCTGACGTTCAGGTGTTGACCCGGTCTCATCTGGGCCTTGGGTTCCAGATTGCTGGTGGCTGGCAGGATTCATCTTGCAGTCCTGCTTTCTTGCTGGCCATCAGTTCTCAGATTCTAGAGGCTGCCTGCCATTTCCTGTCACGTGGCCTCTGCTACTTGGCAGTTTGACTCTCAAAGGCCAGCAGAATCTTTCACACTTCAAATCTCTTCCTTCAGGAAGGGTCCAGTATCTTTTGAGGGTTCACTTGATTAGGTCAGACGCATTCAGGCTAATTTCCTTTTTTATTAATTCAGAGTCTCAGATTTAATTACACCTGCAAAATCCCTTCACTTCACCTTTGTCATCTAATGTAACCTAATCATAAGAAATTCATCATAGTCACAGTTTTCTCAGTCCTGCCCATGCTCCAGGAGAGAGGATTATTCAGGATGTAAGAGTGTTGATCCAGAGAACAATCCAGCACTCGTGGAGGTCCTGGAAGGAGTTGTCCGTCTCCCAGACTGTGGATACAGCTGTGCGCTACACCAGCATTGAGTTGGTTGGAGAGATGAGCGGAGTGGTCGATCGAAATCCTCAGTTCCTTGGTATGTGTGACCACTCCCCTCTGTAGCTACTGCTTCTGATTTGTCTGATTTCCTTCTTCCTCTCTTATTTTTGCTTTTGTTTTCCTACTTTCCCTTTTATTGATAAGTAGACTGTTTCTAGACACCAAGAATAGATACATGAATTACTGCTCAGTTGATACATTTTATAATCTGATCACAGACTTTGGAGAAAGAACCTTTGAAAATTAGATCTCTAGATAGGGTGACAGATTGCTACTAGTACTCTGCTTCAGCATAAGTATTTCTATCTTTGTTAGGCTTTGGCATAGGCTTGAGCTAATCAAACTCTCCTGTAGTTCTAACCTAGAAGCTGCCAATAGATTAGAGCAAAGGGGAGGGCATTTCAGTACTAAAAACATGCACTATTTAAAAACTAAGAATTATTATTGAAACTAAGTAAGTACAAACTAAGATGAAGAGTGTTGAGTTGTATAACCTCGGGCTGTCTTGAAAAAATAAAGATCATATAAAATAATTTTAGAATTGAAGGTAAATTTAGAAATAATTTCTTCTAATTCCCTCATTTTCAAGATAAGGAAAGTGGAGTCCAAAGAGACTAAAGAATTTATCTAGGTTAATATAAACAAAGTCCCACTGATACTCATGACTGCATAGTCTGAGAATTTTAAGAATCCTTAAATTTACGAATATGATTAAGTTTGACGTGCTGTGCTTATCTCTCTCTTTTTTTTTTTTTGACTGTGTTGGGTCTTTGTTGCTGCTCAGGCTTTCTCTAGTTGCGATGAGCGGTGGCTGTTCTTCAGTTGCAGTGCACGGGCTTCTCATAGTAGTGGCTTGTGTTGCGGAGCACAGGCTTTAGTAGCTGCAGCATGTGGGATCTTCCCAGACTGAGCCCTCTCCTGCATTGGCAGGCAGATTCTTTACCACTGAGCCACCAGGGAAGCCCTGTGCTTATCTTTATTACTACCTTTTGACTTGATTTTATTTTACACATGATCTCTTTTTTTATTGCCTGAAACTCTTACTTAAAAAGAGCTGTGTTGGACTTCCTTGGTGGTACAGTGGATAAGAATCCCCCTGTCAGTGCAGGGGACATGGGTTCAATCCCTAGTCCAGGAAGATTCCACATGCCATGGAACAGCTAAGCCCATGAGCCACAGCTACTGAGCCTGCGAGCTGCAACTACTGAGGCCCATGCACCTAGAGCCTGTACTCTGCAACAAGAGAAGCCGTAGCAATGGGAAGCCTGCCTGCCGCAACTAGAGAATAGCCCCCAGTCTCCAAAACTAGGGAAAGCCCAAGCGCAGCAACAAAGACCCATCGTGTCCAAAAATAAAAGAGAGCTGTGTGTTCCTGTTCTCTTGTATCTGTATACAGAGCATATGATAGGTAGGCTTACATTGTAGCTGAGCCACTTTCAAGTTCAACATACCATTAAATTTTTTTTTCAAAATACCTATTTTCTAATTCTTAAATTTCTTCACTTATCTGCCACGTCATTTGGCTTTCTTTTCTGAACAGTTTTTCCACAGAGAAACAGAGCGAGTTTACCTGTTTGTTAACACTTATCATTCAGTACCACCTTGTGTATTGTTTAAGTTTGTGCCTCAGTTAGAAGACAGAGTGCTGGATATTCATACTTACTGCAGAACAGTCAAAATCATTCAATTTGAGAATCACTGAGGCCTATAGTATTGGACAGGGAAGCCTGACATGCTACAGTCTATGGGGTCCCAAAGAATTGGACACGACTGAGCGACTGAACTGAACTGAATAGTATTGGAGTTACTTGGACTAGGTTTTAGATTTTAGTTCTGATTCTCATGCTAAATAGGCTGTGCGTTGTGGGAAAACAGGGCTTCCTGCTGGGTTGCTGCCTTATTTTTCTCATTAGGCTAAAAATGGAAATAACCTTTAAATGGGCTTTCAGAGATTATTTCTTTTATGATTTGGTATGAGGTTACTCTATAGTTGACTTCCCTGGTGGCTCAGATGGTAAAGTGTCTGTCTACAGTGTGGGAGACCCGGGTTCAATCCCTGGGTTGGGAAGATCCCCTGGAGAAGGAAATGGCAATCCACTCCAGTACTATTGCCTGGAAAATCCCATGGACAGAGGAGCCTAGTAGGCTACAGTCCATGGGGTCGCAAAGAGTCGGACACAACTGAACGACTTCACTTTATACACCAGGGGGGCTTCCCAGGTGGCGCTACTGGTAAAGAACCCACCTGCCAATGCAGGAGACATAAGAGATGTGGGTTCAATCCCTGGGTCGGGAAGATCCCCTGGAGGAGGGCACGGCAACCCACTCCGGTTTTCTTGCCTGGAAAATCCCCATAAACAGAGAAGCCTGACAGGCTACAGTCCATATGATCTCAGAGAATTGGACACAACTGAAGCAGCCACGCACGCATACACCAGGGGGCAGACAGCTCAAAGTTCTTCCTCCCCCAACATGCAAATAGTTGTGAAAATCGTCCCCACCAGCTTCCATCAAGCCTGTTTTCCATCTATGAAACAAATTTATATCAGCCTATATGTGTATGCACCTGCGTTTTTAACTCTCCCTTCAGTTCACTGTACCGTTTTAACAGTTCCTTAATGAACGAGTCAAACAAAATTCTTGAACCGTGTTCATTTTTTATTTGTACGAGTTGTGATTTTAAAAATATTCTCATTTAACTTTACATTTTAAATATATTTAAATGTTTATTTATTTGGCTGTGCCAGGTCTTAGTCGCAGTGTAAAAATTCCTAGCTGTGGCATGTGGGATCCAGTTCCACCACCAGGGATCGAACCCGGGACTCCTGCATTGGAAGCACAGACTCTTGGCCACCAGATAACCAGGGAAGTCCCTTGGCATCACTTTTATAATAATTCTTTTCATAGTTTCTCTTACAACAGATGTGCTGCCTACTTTTACATGCATAACTAAAGAGCTCTTTCCCATTTCCAGAAATTACCTCAAACAAGTATTCAAATTGTCCCTCTTGACACAGAATGCCATTTGCTGTTTTGAAAGAATGGTGCTTCTAGATTTTACTGATCTCACTTTAAGTGAGTCAATCCCTGCCCAACACCGCTACAATTGTCTTAGCATTAAAAGGGGCAAATAACAGCCCCACCTTACCACCTTTTGATTAACTTCCTTGCTATGCACAAAAAAGTATCAAAGGTCCCTGCTGACACTTTCTCTTGGAATCCTAATAGTCTATGATTTTGATACTGGGAGGTACAAAGAATCTTCTCCCCTTGGTGTTCAAAATGAAGCTCTTTTCTCACCACGAGCAGTGATTTTGAGGGGAAAAAATGTCAGCAAAATTAGGGAATACTACTTGTGCTTAGCATGGTAGGTGTTCAGTAAACAGCAGCCGTCTTCCTCCTTTCCAGCCTCACTGTGGTGAAGAGCCACGAGAGAAAAGACATGGGTTCCCTCCTTACCTTGGGATCAAGCCCCTTGAAGGCAGGACAAATGTCTCCTAAGCGAGTATGGCTCATAGCTCCTGCTTGTCTTCCTAAGCAAAGCAAAATCTAGCTTTGGTCAGAGAAATAAATGAAAGCACCATACCAGTTAAACAGTACATAATAGCTTTATCAGTATACTTCTCCAGTCTGCTCACTGTGTAATGTGTGAATGCTTATTGGGCCTACCCAGTCAGACTCCATAAACTGTGTAAAACGGAAGGAGTGATTCTGATCAGTCTGGCAGAGTACAAGGCCACAGGAATTGTATTTTGCTTCCTTTTTTTTCAGTCAGGAGCCAGACTGACATTCTGGACAATCATAACAAAACAATTTTTCTGTCTACGTTTAAAAGGTATCCATCCAGTGTTCCCTCCAGCCCACTCCCCATGTTACCTCCCTCTCAGGTTCCCCTGTCATTGCCCCTGTCTTCAAACGCAAAGACTGTACCATCATAGCTTTCGCCTCCTAAGCCATTAGCAAATATTGAGTATGTTTCAACAAGGTATGTTCTGGAGAAAGAGCAAATCCACAACAGCCTTTATCCATTTTTCATTACTACATGGTAAGGATGACACAACAAGCTAATTTAGGAGAAGCGTTAAAGAGGGAAGATGAGGGAGGAGGTCTAGCTTGCAACCTACAACTTGAAAAGGCATTCAAGTATGAGAAATGCAAACCTTTGAAATTGCTTCCAGATCCACTGTAGATTGTTAGCTAATTGTATTGATTAGTTTTATGTAATTTATTTGTTAGAATTTCTGCTAATGGGCACTTCTGAATCATCTTCTGCATTTAGTGTAGCTAATACTCATGGATCAAGTCGCTGACTTTTAGGTTATCTACTTCGCTGCTGAATGATTCTCTATGATTGCTTTCTTTTCATGACACATTTTTAATCCTGGAGCAGCTTCTATTGTGTCCCACTACACTAATGGAAATTATTGATATGGAAATTACCAGACACTGAGCTTACAAATTCTATGATACACAACAGCATTCCACTTCTTCAAGTGGTAGAATTGTTCCTGTATAATCAGCAGTAAATATTGACATGTTGGTGAAATTAGTTAATTAACTTAACTCAAAGCAAAGGAAGAAACATCTTTAGAAAGTAAAGGAAATACCAGACATTTTGCATTACTATGCATACTTTGTTAAAAATAAATATAGCGAGTTTGGTATTTATGTTTAACACTTTGGGTTGAAAACTCTTCAGCACCCCTAGGGAAACACAAGAGTATTTTTGATTATCATTTCTGTAAACATGCGCATGTTACAGATAGAAAAATTAGCCTCATCATTGCTAATATCCCCATTGGGTTATCCAGTATGGTGGCCATTAGCCAGAAGTTTCTGTTGAACTCTTGAAACTTGGGTAATCCAAATTAAGATCGGTTATAATTATAAAATATACACTGAATTTTGAAGACTTAGTATGAAAAAAAAAATACCTTATTAACATGTTAATGTTTATGGAGCATTTTAATATTCAATGTGCTGAACTTTCAATATGTGGAAATAACAGCATTTTAAATAGTCAATAATAATAAAATGTACTATTGAAGTTAATTTTATCTCTTTCTCTTTTCTATTTGTTTTTTGTTTGACTACTAGGAAAATTTAAGCTATATATGTGATTCACATTATGTTTCCACTGGATAGCACAAGTCCTAATTGGGTAGTGTCTAGTGCTATGCTGACCGATAAAGTAGCAAATAGCCCCACATGGCAATTATATTTCATCCTAAGTTACTTAAAATTAAATTCCATTTAAAATTCAGTTCCTCAAGTTGTAGTAGGCATAGGTCAAGTGCTGTTGCCATACATGGCTAGTAGCTACCATTCTGGACAACACAGGTAGAAAGGAAAAGTCCTGGAAAGTTCTACTGGAAAGGACTGGTCTAGCTCATCACTGAGCAGGTACTGGAACTGAGAATGCCTCTCTGCCAAACCCTTGTCCACTGAGATTGTAATGAAAATAAACATGTCATAGAAAAGGTAAAACTGTGCAAATAGTGATAGCAGGTGGGTGGCAGTGAAGCTTATTAAACAAGGGATTTGTCCTTGGAAATTCTCCTCTTCTAAGTACTGCTCAAGGTAAAACTTCAGAGACAATGTTTATCCATTTGAGTGACCACCTAATTCTGATGGACAGAAAAGATGTGAATTAGGTGGAGAAAACAAGAAACAATTAGGATGTTTTATTAAGTATTAGTCAACACGAGCTACCATGTCAGCTCTAATACCCTCTTTGTAGGTATCTGATGTCCAAAGAAGTTAGGCTGCAGAGCAGGCTTTCTGTCTACCAGCCAGAGGACCCAGTGTTTGATCCCCTGGGCTGCTCCCCTGAGGTTAAGGGAGTCATGAGTGGGGTCTGTTGGTCTGAAGGGTAGGGGCCTGCTCTCTGGATGGGGAGGTCACAGATGTGAAAGTAAGCACTTAAGGGGCAATTTTTATAAAGTCAAGAGTCAAAATGATTCTTAAACCAGCACCTTCAGAATCACAGACCCAAATTCATTTCTTTAGTCTCTCTTTGATTTTGTTTGTAACCTCTGCTCCCTAGAATCAGAGAAGGTCCAGGCATAGTCCAAAAAATAAGGACAGGAGAAAACGTGGGAAATGAGCCAGAGTTTCTCTTTTGCTTTCTTTGTCACACTCCCCTTCTAGTGATGAAAGATGGATAGGCGTCACATTTATTTAACCTATACACAAAGACAGGCGTCCCTATCGGCTCAGATAGTAATGGTCCTCCTGCAATACAGGACACCCGGGTTCGATCCCTGGGTCAGGAAGGTCCCTGGAGAAGGGAATGGGTGCTCACTCCAGTATTCTTCCCTGGAGAATTCCATGGACAGAGGAGGCTGGCAGGCTCCATGGGGTCACAAAGAGTTGGAGACCACTAAGTGACTTTCACTTTCTCACTTTTCATTTTCATGCACTGGAGAAGGAAATGGCAACCCACTGCAGTGTTCTTGCCTGGAGAATCCCAGGGACAGGGGAGCCTGGTGGGCTGCCGTCTATGGGGTCACACAGAGTCGGACACAACTGAAGTGACTCAGCAGCAGCAGCAAGTGACTAACACTTTCACTTCACCTCATACACAATGGAGCTGCAGTTCTGTTTCCTTTTTTGTTTGTTTGTTTGTCCATAAGTGAAGATACCAAGGGAATTTGTTAAGATTGTCTTGTTTCTAGATAAGGAAACCAAGCCTCAGAGGGGTTAAGTCCATCGTCCAGGATCACTAGCTGGTTAGTAGCTAAGCCAGAACTTAAACGCAGGTCTCCCTCGAACCAAACTCTGTTTTACATAAAAATACCCCTCTGGAACAGGCTTCCCAGGTGGTGCTAGTGGTAAAGAACCTACCTGCCAATGCAGGACACATGAAATGCAGGTTCGATTCCTGGGTCAGGGAAATGTCCTGGAGGAGAGCGTAGCAACCCACTCCAGTATTCTTGCCTGGAGAATCCCATAGACAGAGAAGCCTGGTGGGCTACAGTCCATGGGTTCACACAGATTGGACATGACTGAAGTGACTTAGCACACACAGCACACACACCTCTCTGGGGCACCCAAGACCTGGCACAATGGGATTTCTTTTGCCAGCATTAGGTGGGCATAAGTGAGTTAATACTGTCTATTGCTTCTGAGGTACATTACTGAGCCTGTGGGAGTCTCCCCAGACTGGAGTACAGAGGCTGAGAACCTTTGTTTTGTCACTGATAAATGATCTGCAGACTCTTAATCCTGGTTGCATATCCTCATCTGTAAAGCCGTTGGCATGTTTGCACTGAGCAGATCGCTCTATGCCAGTTTAGCTTCCCATGGCAGTTTGGGGTTTTTTTTTTCTTGAAGATTTTATAAAGCTGAGTATAAAATGGGAATGTTTTCATAAACGCTTAAGCATCTTTAGCGAGGCTAATTTATAGAATTTAAATGTTCCTCTTAGGCAGTTTCAACCCAAATTCCCCAGCAGCAGAGAGTGGAGGCTGAGAAACAGGAAACTGCTCCGTTTCATTGTTCATGCTCAACAATAAAAAATTAAATGGCCTAAAAAGTGCAAGCCAGAGAGAAATTTTTCGATAGACATTCTGTCCTCTGAACTTGAGTGATGGTGATGAACACAAAAATTGGATATGTCTCTTCTTCCCACCGTGCCCTCCCCCACCCACACTGAGCCTGGCAGTCATGTCTTAAACTAGAGTGACCCACTCTGCATGGCACAGTGCTGGCCACAGTACCCAGCCAGTCACTCAGGTCACCTTCACCAGGAGCTGTCTTCTAGCCTTCCCTTGGGAAAGTCAGGACCAGCAGTGAAGAACTGCTCTGGGCAGCCACAACCAGGCCCTTCTGCACCATCAGCTAGAGAGCTTAGCACTCAGCCAGTCTGCGGGAATTTTCCCATGGTGAGACTGTTTTCGAGCTACTTTCTGCTTCTATTTTATATCCCCATCCCTGGTTTAGTGCCTGTTTTTGTTTCCAAATTATGAAAAGGCATGAAATCTACCTTCTCTTTTCTCCTGTGGAGCCAAGTGGTGTATATAAATAAGTAGGTGTACAATACATCAAAAGAACAAGTCTTTCTCCTCGCTTCTTATCTACGGCTTTAGGAGTTCAATGCCTTCCTTTTGTCTCTTGTCCCTTAACCCCCATCACATGCAAAGGATGCTAAATCCTCTCTGGATACGATGACTGTTTTTTTTTAATTGTGCATAGCTGACCCTATCCTAGCCTTCAGATCAAGAGATTAGGGGCACTGTATACTAATAAGACGAATCCCACAGCTAACACTGAATAAGTGCTTACGCTCTGGAAAGTGCCTTATAAAAGATACCTCATCCCTTTAAATTCTCACCGCAATCCTCATTCTCATTTGGCAAATGAGAAACAGGATCAGAAAAATCCTGTAATATATTCAAGGCCTTATGTGTGGCTCATGAATGGCAGGGTAGGCACCTTGGTCCAAGACGTGTATGTCTCAAATGCCATGCTGAGTGGAAGGCCAGTTTTCCAAACTGCCTACAATGGAACAGAAAGACATTCCTCAGACTGGCCTCCAGGCTGACTGAGACCAGAAGACAAGGTAAATTCAAGCTGTTTTTTAGTCCCTCAGTTGTGTCCAACTCTTTGTGACC
Source organism: Neotragus moschatus (assembly GCA_006410615.1). Lineage (NCBI taxonomy): Eukaryota > Metazoa > Chordata > Mammalia > Artiodactyla > Bovidae > Neotragus > Neotragus moschatus. The sequence goes on along the minus strand of SJYA01002280.1, from coordinate 603,387 downwards.
CCATAGACTGCAGCGTGCCAGGTTCCTCTGTCCTCCGCTATCTCCCAGAGTCTGTTCAAACTCACATCCATTGGGTTGATGATGCTATCCAACCACCTTGACCTTTGTCGTCCCCTTCTTCTCCTGCCCCCAATCTTTCCCAGCATCAGGGTCTTTTCCAATGAGTCAGTTCCTTGCATCAGGTGGCCAAAGTATTGGAGCTTCAGCTTCAGTCCTTCCAGTGAATATTCAGGACTGATTTCCTTTAGAATTGACTGGTTTGGTCTCCTTGCAGTCCAAGGCAGGTGCCTCTCACTAAGTGGCATAGCTCTGTATTTGGGAATTGTGTTAGTTCGGGCTAAGGTGGACTCTGGTCCACAATCTTATTGTATAGATTCCAAAGTATTAGTGGCTTCACGAGATAAAGATTCATTCTGCACATGCAGAATCCATCGTGGAAGACCAGGCTGGATGGAGACACTGTGTGTGTGTGTGTGTGTGCGCGCACTCGCGCGCACTTGCTTCAGTTGACAGCCTGAATGGGAAGAAGCCTCCAGATGCTTCCTGCTTTTAACATTTGAAGACACCTCCAGCTAGTCCCATCTCCAGGCTCAATTTGACTCCACCCACCAGAACAAGGGCCTTTCTAGGAGACTGAGCAGTGGGGCTGCTTCAGGTTTCATAGGTCACAGGTTCAAACCCTACAGAGGAACTGCTTTCAGTAAGACTTCTGTTTACATTGAAGGGGGTGGGAAATGGACCTGGGAATGCGATCCTCACTTTCTTTTCTTTGCCTCATTAATAATTCTACTGAGAAAAGTAACAAGGTTGCCCCAGACATGGGGAGAGAGATAAGTCACCCCTCTGTGTCCTATCTGAAGTGTTCTCTAGGGAATAGCATGAGCCTATTACAATGATTGTTATTTGGGGGGTGGCTGGTTCTGAATCTATAGATAAGCCTAGCAGCATACACAGTGGATTTATACGCACTGCAGGGTATATCTTTCAGTCATTCAACAAATATTTCCTGAGCACATACTAGGAGCCAGGTGCTACTCTGGGTATACTTCAGTGAGCAAAACAGATAAAAACTCCTGTCCTTATATTCAACAGGGAAAATAGTTCCTGGCTTTTCCAAACAATCATTTAAAATATGCTTTTCTGGGAACAAACGTAATATTTTCTTACTGTATAAAATTTAGCAAATGTAAAACATGTTTAGTAAATACAAAGAAATCCAACAGAAAATGATAAGCACCATGCAACAATAATGCATGATTACTCACCACTGTATTGCCTTACATACAAGCACACGTGTGTGTTTCTCTCCAAATTGGAGTCACATTATGTATTCAGTTTTATATCCTACTTTTGTTTTTCTAGTTAGAGTCTATTACAAGCTTAGTTCATATTTCAGTTCAGTTAAGTTGCTCAGTCGTGTCCGACTCTGCAACCCCATGGATTGCAGCATGCCAGATCTCCCTGTCCATCACCAACTCCTAGAGTTTACTCAAACTCATGTGCATTGAGTCGGTAATGCTATCCAACCATCTCATCCTCTGTTATCCCCTTATCCTCCCACCTTGAATCTTTCCCAGCATCAGGATCTTTTCCAATGAGTCAGCTCCTCGCATTAGATGGCCAAAGTACTGGAGTTTCAGCTTTAGCATCATTCTTTCCAAAGAACACCCAGGACTGATTTCCTTTAGAATGGACTGGTTGGATCTCCTTGCAGTCCAAGGGACTCTCAAGAGTCTTCTCCAACACCACAGTTCAAAAGCATCCATTCTTTGGTGCTCAGCTTTCTTTACAGTCCAACTCTCACATCCATACATGACCACTGGAAAAACCATAGTCTTGACTAAATGGAGTCATTTGTTGGCAAAGTAATGACTCTGCTTTTTAATATGTTGTCTAGGTTGGTCATAACGTTCCTTCCAGGGAGTAAGCGTCTTTTAATTTCATGGCTGCAGTCACCATCTGCAGTGATTTTGGAGCCCAGAAAAATAAAGTCTGCCTCTGTTTCCATTGTCTCTCCACCTATTTGTCATGAAGTGGTGGGACCAGATGCCATGATCTTCGTTTTCTGAATGTTGAGCTGTAAGCCAACTTTTTCACTCTCCTCTTTCACTTTCATCGAGAGGCTCTTTAGTTCTTCTCTTTCTGCCATAACGTTGGTGTCATCTGCATATCTGAGGTTATTGATATTTCTCCTGCCAATCTTGATTCCAGCTTGTGCTTCTTCCAGCCCAGCGTTTCTCATGATGTACTCTGCATATAAGTTAAATAAGCAGGGTGACAATATACAGCCTTGAAGCACTCCTTTTCCTATTTGGAACCAGTCCATATCTGGGCTACTTGTAACAAAATGTCTGAGACTGAGTGACTTATAAACAACAGAAATGTCTTGAGCATGGTTCTGGAAGCTGAGAAGTTCAAGATCAGTATGCCTGCAAACTGGATGTCTGGTGAGAATCTGTTTCCTGATTCATAAATGGCATCATAGGTGGGAGGGAGCTGTCTTGGAGCCTCTTACATAAGGGCACTAATCTCATGTGTCACAGCTCCACCCTCATGACCTAAAATACCATCACACTGGGGGTTAAGATTTCAACTTTTGAATTTTAAGGTGACAAATATTCAGACCATAGCACAAGCTTTTCTCACACCACAAAATTATGATTTTTCACTGGCTGCATATTGTTCTAGCCTGTAGCAATACCAAATATTTAACCATTTCGGAACTATTTTATATTTCAGTTGATTCCAAATTTTTACCGAACTCAGAAATACCTTGAAAAACAATCTTATACATGAATCTTCAGCCACATCTCTGAATAGATGTTTAGAACATAATCAAGGAAGTGGGATTACTGATTCAAAGGGTGTGCAAATGTTCAGGTTCTTGACAAATATTGCCAGGTTGCTTTCCAGGGTGTTAGCACCAATTTACATTCTCACCTGTATTTTATGAGATGCCATTCTCCTGCCAATATTCAGTATTAGAGTGTTTCTAATCTTTGCCAATTTGTTACACTGAAGAATGGCATTTCATTTTAAGACTGGTGCACTGCCTAAGTTGCTCAATAATTATTGGGATTTGCTTAAACCTGAGTTTTGATCCCAGCTCTGGCATGTTTTAACGAGATATGCAACCTCTCTAAGCATCAGTTTTCTTTCCATCAAATGGTGAGAGTTATTCTGACTTCTTGGGCATTGAGTGAATTAAATATATTCAGGTTTATAAACTATTTAACACTGAGCCTGTCACAGAACAAATAAATGGTAGCTATTATCATAGGTGTTATTCACAACTTTAGAATTATCAGCACATGAACAGTTCCGGCCTTTTTTCTTCCCTCTGTGTCTTAATGAAAAATTTGATTTTGCTCTACCACATTTCTTTCCCTTTAAATCTCCTCCGAAAGGGGGCTGCAATTTGGTGGACAGGGCGGGGGGGGCTTTTGTTAATTAGAATTAGTACAAATGAGAGAAAAAAGTACAGTGGATGCCAGCAATAAACATGACCTGGTTTTGTTTACAATCAGGCTGGTGGTGGCTGGACTTAGATGGGTGGTTCTGCTTCAGACTGTGGGCTGACTAAGCTTAGATCCAGACTGTGAATGGGGTCAGGTCTGCCTCAAGTATCCCTGATCTGGGGCCTGTATGGAATAAGCAGAAAATACCCAGATGTGTTCTTATGCTAGCTCACCAGAACAAACGAGGTCAAGCAAAACTCACAAGCAAATTTAAGGCCCCTGCTCCGGTTGCACGTGTGTGTGTAATCGTTCAGTCATGCCAACCTCTTTGTGCCCCCATGGACTGTAGCCTACTGGGCTCCTCTGTCTATGGGATTTTCAGGCTAGAATACTGGAGTGGGTTGCCATTCTCTCCTCCAGGGGATCTTCCTGACCCAGGGATTGAACCTGAGTACCGTTTGTTTCCTGCATCGCAGGCAGATTCTTTACCCACTGAGCCATCAGGGAAGCCCCTGCTCTAGTTACATCTGCTAATACTCCACTGGCCAAAGCAAGTCATCCGGCTCAGGCCAACATCAGTGTCAGGAAGAGGTCTCTTTCCCTACAATTGAAAAGGGAAGGGAGCAAATATGTGCCAAACAAATGACCATAATGAATGTTTCAAAGAAATTTCAGGAGAAGGGTGCTAGGCAGGGTGTCGTGTAGGGAAGCTGGGAGAAAAGAAAAGTGATCATGAAGCATGTTGGGTATGGGTGAGATTTTACAAATTAGAATTCTTTCAATTTCTAAAAGTCTTCAGTTAAGACCTCGTAGATTACTTTTTGTCTGTCTGGACTGGGCTTTATTAATGGTACTTCCCCTTGGGACTGATCTTATGGTATAGTGGCTAACATAATGTCACATAATGGAAATAATTACTGTCTTTTTTACTGTCAACCCTAACTAGCTCTTCCTCTTTGCATATCTTGGCACTCTGAAGCATTTTCTGATGGTTCAGTTTCTTTTCCACCCACTGATAAAAAAGTACATATTGGTTCAGTTGCTAAGTCATGTTCGACTCTTTGCGACCCCATGGACTGCAGCACGCCAGGCCTGCTTGTCCATCACCAACTCCTGGAACTTGCTCAAACTCATGTCCATCAAGTCAGTGATGCCAACCAACCATCTCATCTTCTGTCGTCCCCTTCTCCTCCTGCCTTCAGTCTTTACCGGAATCAGGGTCTTTTCCAATGAATCAGTTCTTCGCATCAGGTGGCCAAAGTATTGGAATTTTAGCTTCAGCATCAGTCCTTCCAATGAATAATCCAAGACTGATTTCCTTTAGGATGTACTGGTTTGATCTCCTTGCAGTCCAAGACACTCTCAAGAGTCTTCTCTGATACCACAGTTCAAAAGCATCAATTCTTCGGCACTCAGCTTTCTTTATAGTCCAACTCTCACATCCATACATGAGGACTGGAAAAACCATAGCTTTGACTAGATGACCTTTGTCAGCAAGCAATGTCTCTGCTTTTTAGTATGCTGTCTAGGTCGGTCATAGCTTTTCTTCCAAAGTGCATATAGGGACTTCCTAGTTGTAAATTACCAAGCAGAAGTATAGTCTTCAAAGAACAAGTATCAGATGCTACATTGCCAACTCATCTAAAGCAGGGCAGATATCAAATTTTAGAAAACTTGGAAAGACGGTGCAAGGGTAGAGAATGGGAGCAACCAACTGGGTTTCAATCATGCCTCAGAAGCTAGAAATTTACAGAACCTTCCAGTGCAATTAAATAGACAGTGAGCACAAGGTGTGATACTGGGAAGACAGAGCACAAAGAGCTCTGAGAGGAACCATGTCATTTTAGTGGCCTTTATTGTCTGTGTAAAAAGTTTCTCCTCACCTTCCTGGAGACCATCTACCAGGGACCTGATCTCTGGGTTTGCTTAACTCTGAGGATGACTGGTACATTGCATGCATAACACGACCCCCACGTTCCCAGTAGGATGAGAACCCAGATAGTAAATTCATCCCAAATTTTAATTCTCATCCACTCTGATTCTAGGGAGGCCAGCTGCACACTGGCTGAATCAGCTCTGTTTCTTCATCTAAATGTTACATGCCTATAACTTTACCCGAAACATTTTTGCTTTGTTTCAGAGAAAGCCATGCTTTTGACTTCTTAAAAAAATCCAAGCCCAGAAGAGTCACAGATCATGTAAAGAATTACACTAAATAATTGGTCCACAGCCTTCCTAGTGCCCTCGGTATCCATTGGGTTTTCACTAGAATAATAGCAACTTTGTTGTTATTTTTAAATTGCTAAGCTGTGTCTGACTCTGCCACCCCATGGACCGTGGCCTGCCAGGCTCCTCTGACCATGGGATTCTCCAGGTAAGAAAACTGGAGTGGGTTGCCATGCACTCCTCCAGGGGATCCACTCTACCCAGGGATCTAAGTTGGGGACTTCTGCATCAGCAGGCGGATTTGTTTCCACTGAACTCATCAGGAAAGCTCAATAAGCAACTTGTACTTTTAAATATATAGTATCTTTGAGTATTGGGGTTAGGGGGTTGCCTGTCATTCTGTGTCTTTAAGTCATTCGAAGACATTTTTAAGAGTTTTCAAAAAAATCTATGGCCAGATTGACTCTCTTCCTTATTTGCATAAAAAGAAGGGAGTGTGTTTATAAAATCTTCCCTGCTATTGTTTCTTCCTCCCTCCCACGCATCCACAAATAGTTGCTTTCAAAAGAATCTTTTATGAAGTCCCATTTTAGGAACTACTTTGACAAGGTTAAATGCTTTGACTCAGGAGTTGAATAAGGCAGATTTGAGTCTGCAGCCATCTCCTAGCTCTGCGACCTTTACCTTTCTTGCATCTCAGCCTCTTCTTCTGAAAATGAAGAAAAGGACAGGGCCTATCTGTGGAACGTAAGATGCCTGGTGTATCAGAAGCCTCATCTCTTGGCCCCATGGGATTTGGGCTGTGGCCATAGTGGGCAACTTTGCCCACACTCTGGCTGGATCCCACCTCCAGCATCACTAGGCCTCTTGGTTTTGCTGCATCGAGAGTTCTTCCAAAGTGGGACAATTGGAAAACTCCCATGGTTAACACAACCAATGAGGGACAGGAGTCCGTGCGTAACTGTCTCATTTCCGAATTCAGAGAAATAATTTGAGGTGTGGTCTCCATGGATCCCAGAGGGTGCACACCAGGGGTGAGTCTCAGCTGCTTAGAGTGTTAACCAGCTCGACAAATGCTCCTTTTATTGATTTCTGTCCCCTGTCATCCCTCTGGCTTCACTCCCTCCCTGCTTCCTGGGATCACCTCCCATGAAACTGCCTGGTCCGCGTTCTCGTCTCAAGCTCTGCTGTTTGGGGGAATCCCAACTGAGAAAACTCTCAGTAAGTATCTACTTGTGGTTTTCAAGGAAAAGATTTCTATTCTCAGGAAGACTAATTTTGGAACTCAAATTCAAGATGAATGTTGAGACATTTTTTGCCCTCATTTGACAGTTTATTTAAATCTAGAAACATACAAACTGGTAAACATTGCCTCATTTGGTTACACATTTAGCAAAGTCTGTGACATCAGATTGTTCCCCCCAAATACTGGAAGCTGGGTGGCTTCTATATCTCTCTTCCTTTTCTGCCACTTCTCACTCAGTATTGCCTTGGGAGGAGCTGGGCATCTGGGGTGATGTGAGGGACACTCAGGGGACTCAGGGTCTTTATTCCAACAGTCAGCTCTCTGTACTGGTGTGTGCTGCCTGAATGTCAGCCCTGGTCATCAAGATTGGCAGTAGGTTCTCCAGAGTCCTTTGCCCTAGCCTTTTTTGATCCCGGAGTCCGGCACTGGCAGGACAACTGGGCAGGATGAAGATTCTAGCCAGTGACCAGAGAAAAATTTTTTTTCCTTCAGGGCAAAGCCAACTGGCCTACAGCACTATCAGCCTCCACTTTGGCTTCATTGGCCCCATGCTGAAAGAGCTGAGCCAACTGGCCCATGCAGACAGCTTCTAGCATTACCACGGCCTGATCTTTCCCCCTTGGAAATTTTCATTGTAATTACTCTGGCATTTCACCACGATCAGGCTCTTGGCTATGTGGCAGGGAGCTGAACCTTGTGTGGGGGTAGGCACACCTCTTTGGATGGGCTTATGTGCTCTGTCACTCAGGAGTGTTTGACTCTTTGGAACCCCATGGACTGCAGTAGGCTTTCTTGTCCTTCACTGTCTCCTGGAGTTTGCTCAAATTCACGTCCATTAAGCCGGTGATGTGATCTAACCGTCTCATCCTGTGCCTCCCACTTCTCCTTTTGCCTTTACTGGTTCTCTTTTAAATTCAATCCCTCCCTGGTTTGGCCACAAGGGCACAGGCATTGCCAAGGTGATTTTATTGTGTGTATCTTGGAGTATATTGGCGTTTGTGTATGTAGTTCTGTTTTCTGGAATTATGACTTCTGGTAGAATTGGGGTTGATTTCTGGCTATCTATTGTTTTTCCAGCTGAAATGTTTTATTCCTGCACTTTGCCATTTCGTGAGGCTGAGTGAGGACACTCGTCCTGCTCCGGGAAGGTCATTTTAGAGGGTGTTACTGCTCTCAGCTTTTCCTCCTGCCCAGCTGGCCATTGTGAGATATGAGGCCAGAGGCAGATCACAGCTCTGATGGTCACTGATTGTAGGACTGGAATTATGGCTTGATTCTCTGAGCCTCTATTTCGTCAACTGTAAGGTGGAAATAAAGATAGGACAAAAGAGATCATGTGAATCAAAGTAGGAGGTGATCTAAGGTATTTGTTCAATTAGTAAATGTCAAAGTAACTTCTTGCCAGAGTTCCCAGCCTTAGGGAGATCATGGTCTGATGGGGGAAGTGACATATTAATGGTCAACTAAGATATAGACTCATAAGTCCTACCAACAAGGAGAAATACAAAGTGTTACAAGAACATATGGGGATGAGGCTTAATTCAGTTTTAAGGGCTCATGGAGTGCTTCTTGGAGGAAGTGTAGGAAGATTTAGAGTTATTAGTGGTGATGTTAGTTATGATTAGTCAAGTGCTTACTATGTGCTAGGTACATAGTAAGTACCTCATTTAAGTGTCATAATTGTATCCGTTTCATGGGGTCTTCATCTCCCTTCTACAGTTGAAGAAACCAGCTCAGAATAGTTAAGTAACTTGCCCAAGGACACACAGCTAAAGTGGCATGTTCAGACTTTGAAGCTAAGTTTGATCCCAGAACCCTTGCTTTTAACCAGAGCACCTCTGTTTGTGCATGACCCAGCTTGAAACTGACCATTTGTGACTTCCTATTGTGCACAGTATAAAGACTACACTTAACATGCCCCAAATCTCTTGCCCACTCCTCTGGTCTCACCCTTACGCCCCCCTCTGCCTTCAATCCCCATGACAGCCCCAGTAGCAGCTCATGAAAGATATATTCAGCTGAGAAGTCTGAGCTTGTCCTATGGGTAATAGGGAGCCATGGAAGTTTTAAGCAGATTGGCAGCAAAACAAGACCTGAGAAGGCCAGTGAGAAGAGGGTTGAAGCAACTCAGGTTGAGGTGCAGGAGATCTGAATGAAGGGAGTGGCAGGAGGGTAGAAGGGTGAATTGTATTCAAGAGGCATTAAGTAGGTAGAATTAACAAATCTCAGAGACTGACATTGTTGGGGAAAAGAGAAGTCCAGGCTTATCCCCAGATTTGTGGCTTGAATATCAAGGTAAAAGTGCCAACTGGTCTTAAAGAGCTGTGATCAATGCCTAACAGAAGCAAACAATATCTGTAATTCTACCATGTTTTCATTACTTGCAGGTAGAAGGGTCCTAGAAACTGTAAAAAAAAAAAAAAAAAAAAAAAATTCCCTTTCTTGTCCCTTTCGTTCCTTCTCTTCCACTCTGGGGGTGGGAATTCACTGAAAAATGCACACACACACAAAAAAATCCCTCTTCTCTGCACCCCTGCCATCCAGAACTGAACTGCAAACCCACACAGCATCAGCTCCAGATCAGGCAATCAGACAGTGCCCCCAAATTAAGCTTTTAAACATTAAAATCAATCAAGCCCAAAGAATCTAACTTGAAGAAGTGTTTGTTTAAAAGAGGCTGAGGTGAACAGAGAAAAACAACGTAAATTATTAAAGCAGAGTTTTCATGGTGCAGGAAGAATGTTCCAATAATGTCAGATTAAAAATGTAAATCTACTTACCTTCCAGATGATTTTTTTTTTCAGTACTTGTGTTCAAGCCTACTGCTTACCTGTTTGTCTATGAAAGAGTCTGTTGCTTAGGGAAGGAGATCAGACCTAGGCATGCTGGAAACTTTGTCTCCCATTGATCTCTGCGTGAATATCTCCTATCACTTTTGGCTTGTTAGTTAATTGCTGTGTAAATTTCCCTACTGAAAACTTACTTCAGGAAATCTTTCTGAGTGTTGGGTTCTTTTCAGAACCCAAGCACCAAATGTTCATAATGTTTGAAAAGACGCTTCCTTCCTTCTCTATTCATTCCCCTCCCTCCCTTCTTTTGGACCCTGTGGTGCATTTGTAATATTGAAATAATGACATTAAAATCACTTTTATCTCATTGACTTGGATGACTAGAATATAAGGTTAAGAGGGGTTGGGAACAAAATTATTTAGATGGAGAAACTGGGAGAAAAAAAGTTTCTCTCAAGTCAGTGATCTTCAAGTGAACTTACATTTAACAATGATGCCAGGAGAGCAGACGTGTCATGTGGCCATTCATCAGATAAAACATCTATTATCAGTTACCTTGAAAAGAAGTATATTGTGAGCCCTAAATGCAAGCTACATATGAAATTTTAAAATTTCCACATTAAAGTAGTAACATACCAGTGGAGTTAATTTGAATATTATTTTATATAAATCTATACATCTAAATACCTTATTTCAACCTATGGTTAGTGTAAATATTATCAAGATCTTTTACGTTCTGTTTTGTACTGTCCCTGAAAGTCAGTTTGGCTTTTTACTTAGCTTCTATCATAATAGCCACATTTGAAGTCCTTAGTATATCTACTTGGAGCTACAAGCAGCTAAAGGCTACCATATTGCACACCGCTGATCTGTTGTATATAATTCAATGACAGTTTTCCCTCTCAAACTGATAGACCAAGAATAGATTTATGCATTTAATAAATCTACCTTTTCCCCCCTTTCCAATTGAGAAAGAAAAAAATAAATATCTGTGATGAAAGCTGGCAACAAGGCCCAGTTAATAAATTTCAGGTTAAATTCTTTTTCATATAATTGTTCATTGGTTCCAGGCCTGATCACAAATGAAAAATAACTCTTTTAAGGGTGTAGACTACTTCATTCAAGGGGCAGTAAAACTGAGACATTAAAAAAATAACAAGCTGCATGTTTTTTCTAAATGAGGGGTAAAATTTTCATCCTTTCAGATGGTACAAATTTTTCATTTATAAATGTCAGAAGATCTCTCTTCCTCAAGCTAGTGACTTTATTAAACATGAATTACAAGAACTGTGCTAGTTCCCAGCAGTATTTCTCTGTAGATTAGTCTGACAATTTAAAAATATATCTATACATTTGGCAGCTCTGGGATGACTTTAATTTCTAGCCGGGAGAACTCTCATACTCAGCATTTTTGGGGGTGTGGGAACTACTATAATTAGACTCATCCAGAAAAGTTTTCTGGGAGTTGAATTGTATTGCGTAATAAATCAAGTTCCATTTGATGTGCTGAGCATTTTTACCTGTCTAGCCTCAAACCCAGTGAGCACATTACCTTTCAAGCTGCTAATACCTTCTAAGTTTTATGAATAAGATGTTGTTTTACTACAGAAGGCAGCAAGGTTCCGAATGGTATTGTGGGAATCCTTTGGAATTAAAAAGATCTGGCTTCAAATCTTGGTTTACTTTGTGGGTTATTTTGGGCCAGTCACTTCTGCACCTCAGATTTCCCCATCTGTGCAAAAGGCATCATAACATTCAACTCAGAGATTGCTGTGAAGATAGATGTGATCATAAATATACAATGTTTGATGCAGACACTTGGTTAATGACAGTTCTCTCCTACTGCCTTCCTCAGGCTAATGGGTAAGTGAGATTCAATAATGCTGAATGTTCACAGGCTCAATGTTTACAGTAAGGCTTTTGTATTCGTTATCTATCGGTCTATAACCGATTATCTCAAAATGTAGTGCCTTAAAACAACAAACATATAATCTTCGAGTTATCCTGGGTCAGGAATCTGGGCGCAGTTAGCTGGGTTCCTCTGTTTAAGGTCTCTCATGAAGTTGTAGCCAAGCAGTCAGCTAGGGTTGGATCTCATCTGATGGCTTGACTGAGGGAAAGATTTGCCTCCAAGTTCAGTCATGTGGTTGTTGGCAGGATTCAGTTGCTGGTGGGCTCATTGGATTGAGGGTCTTAGTACCTCACTAGCTGTCGCTAGAGGCCTTTACATTTCCTTGCCAATTGAATCTTTCCATAGTACGGTTTGGAAATTGACAAGTGGTGAGGGAGACGGGGAGAGAGACAGAAAGAAACAGAAGCCTGAGTGTTGGTATGATCTAGGTGGCCCTAGTGGTAAAGAACCCACCTGCTGATACAGGAGACATAAAAGATGTGGGTTTGATCCCTGGGTCAGGAAGATATTTTGGAGAGAAGCATGGCAACCCCCTCCAGTATTCTTGCCTGGAGAATCCCATGGACAGAGGAGACTGGAGGGCTATACTTCATAGGGCCACCAAGAGTCAGACATGACTGAGTGACTGAGCACAGTTTTGGAATACTTTGGCTGTATTCTCTTTGTTAGAATTGAGTCACTAGATCCAGCAACATTCAAAGGAGGGAATGACGTAAAAGTGTGAATTCCAGGAAGTAGGATCATTGAGGGCCATCTCAGATGTTGCCTACTGCAGACATTTGAAGTTTTAACCTTCATGTTTCCTGGTATTACTTACCCCTCAGATGTAGACCCTCAGCAAGTAATGCAAATAAGGGCTGAACAAATGAAGACTGTGAGTCAGAAACTGCAGAATGCCTCACATAGCCCTTATGATCAAGGACACTGTATTACATGTCAATTTGATGTCTGTCTGTCTCCCCACTTAGACTCTGAGCTCTGTGAGTACAAGGAAAGGTATGTTCACAGCAGCAAACCAGAGTCCAGAACAGTGTCTGACACAGTTCTCTCTCAACAACTGTCAAATAAGTGAGGGAATCGGTGAGTCCTCCTGCTTCCTGCACCAACCCCAGGAGGTGGGCACAACTGTTACGCCCATTGCACAGGAAAATGACCCTCAGAGTAATCTGACTCTGAAAGACAGAGAAAGTGACTTTCTCAGCCTCACAGAGCTAGTAAGCGGTGGGACCGAGGGGCCCAGGTGTGTCACGCTGCTCCAAAGCCTTTGTGCAGTAGCTTACTTGACTCTGTGGAGTCATGATAGTTGCCTGTGCGGGGAGAGAGTGAGCATACACTTTGGGATGAGCTCAGTCATCTTCTTCCACCAGGCAGCCTCTCAGCCGGCAGATTCCAGCATCCACTCCGTGCGGAGGGGAACGAGCCTTCTGTGACTGTATCCTCAAGCGAATTTCTGCTTTCTTCACATCCCAGAAGGAACAAAAATCAGATGAATGACAGGGAGTGCATAGGGCAGGAAGGATGGCACAAATGTGAAACTGTGAGCCAAGGAAATAACTGGGGGAGGAAGGGAGCAAGGCCATCTACCATCCCTCTGCGTGATTTTATGAAGCGAATGTCTACTAGTTTCTGGTAAACATTTTGTAAGTAGTTTCTCTCCGTCTCTTTGGTGTCCCGCGGCTCTTCCACTGCTTGTTAGTTCTACCCACATCTTTACTCTTCCTAGAGTTAAAAACTTTTTTAAAAGTCTGAATGTGGCCTAGGTGCTTTGGAAAAAAGGTGATGATAATGACAGCAATTTCAGAATAAACCGTGATAGCAATGAAACAAACATGTGAGTGCTTACTAAGCAGCAGTCAAAATTCAAAGTGTTTTCCCATTATGCAGTCATTTATAAGGTCCTATAGAATCACTGAGTCAATCCCCTGGATGGCTTTAAAGGCAGAAGTACTAGTTATCTATTGCTAAATAAAGAATCACCTGGAAGTCAGTGGTTTAAAACAACAATACATGCTCATGATCTCTGACAGTTTCTGTAGATTAGGAATTTGGGAGTGGCTGGGTGATTCCAGCTCAGGATTTCTTACAGTAACAGGTCAGATATTGGTCCAGGCACAGTCATCTGAGGGCTTAATTGAGACTGAAGATTCTGCTGCCATGATGGTTCATTCCAAGTTGGCAGGAAGCTCAGTCCCTCTCCCTGTGGGCCTAGCCACAGGATTTCTTGAGTGTCCTCCCAACACAGTGGCTGACTTCAACCAGAGCAAGGGATCGGAAGGAGCAAGGAAGAAAACGCTATGTCCTTTGTGATCCAGCCTTCAAGGGTACCCTCTGCTACTTCCACAATATCTACTGGTCACACTTGTCAGCCAGGCCAGTGTGGAAGAGATTATGGGAGGGGACTACAGAAAGCACAAATACCAAAAGCCAAGGATCTCTGAGTGCCATCTTGGAGACTGGCTACCACAGCAGCTCCCTTGTAGTGTGAACCGTAACCACAACCACACCAGCATCTACTTTTTCTTGAGCAGTTATTCTGTGCAAGGTCGTGTGCAAAAGACTTCACATAGCTCACTGAATCCTGACAGCAACCCTAAGATCTAGGGTCTCTTATTATTCCCATTTTACAGATAAGGCAACTAAAGCTCAGAGAGCCTAATCATTTGCCCAAAGTCACAGACTAGGAAGGGAAGAGAACTGGAGCACAAGTAAGAAGAAGCTTATTCATTGGAAGGAATGATGCTGAAGCTGAAGCTTCAATACTCTGGTCACCTGATGCGAAAAGCCAATTCACTGGAAGAGAAAGACTGAGGGCTTTGAAATGCTAGGAAAGACTGAGGGCAAGAGGAGAAGGGGACGACAGAGAATGAGATGGTTGGATGGCATCACCGACTCAATGCACATGAGTTTGGGCAAACTCTGGGAGATAGTGAAAGACAGAGAAGCCTGGCAAGTTGTAGCTCATGGAGTCACCAAGAGTCAAACACGACTTAGCGACTGAACAATGAAGAAGAAGCTGAGCTCAAGTCTGCTGCTGCTGCTAAGTCACGTCAGTCATGTCCGACTCTGTGTGACCCCATAGACGGCAGCCCACCAGGCTCCCCCGTCCCTGGGATTCTCTAGGCAAGAACACTGGAGTGGGTTGCCATTGCCTTCTCTGAGCTCAAGTCTAGTTTGTGCTATTTTCATGTATGATGTGGCTGGAGCTGCTATGAGGAGTTGATGAGAAAAAGCATGAGAGCCATAGATCATTCTACCAAAGACCATAGTGAGACGAAGCCCTTTCCTCCCTTCTTTAGCAATGTGAAGCAATGTTTGAAGCACACATCCAAGCTCAGAGTGTCTCATTTTTGGTAAATAAGAGCCATGAAGCACTCTGATTTTTATTTTTATGAAACCAACTGTAAAAAAAAAAAAGACTTGGGATTGGCTCCCTGAGATCTGAACAATTAGCACTGGATCCTATTACATTTTCCGGAAGCTGAGGATCCTGTGCTTTTGATAGAATTCCAAAGAACTGGCAGAAAAGGCAGAGGAATCAGAGATCAAATTGCCAACATCCATTGGATCATAGAAAAAGCAAGAGAGTTCCAGAAAGACATCTACTTCTGCTTTATTAACTACAACAAGGCCTTTGACTGTGTGGATTACAATAAACTGTGGAAAATTCTTCAAGAGATGGGACTACCAGACCACTTGACCTGCCTCTTGAGAAATCGTATGCAGGTTAAGAAGCAACAGTTAGAACCAGACATGGAACAACGAACTCGTTCCAAACAGGGAAAAGAGTATGTCAAGGCTGTATATTGTCACCCTGCTTATTTAATTTATATGCAGAGTACATCGTTCTAAATGCTGGGCTGGATGAAGCACAAGCTGGAATCAAGATTGCCAGAGAAATATCAATAACCTCAGATACGCAGATGATACCACCCTTGTGGCAGAAAGCAAAGAGGAATAAAAGCCGCTTGATGAAAGTGAAAGAGGAGAGTGAAAAAGCTGGCTTGAAACTCAACATTCAAAAAACTAAGATCATGGCATCTGGTCCCATCACTTCATGGCAAATAGATGGGAAAACAATGGAAACAGTGACAGACTTTATTTTGGGGGCTCCCAAATCACTGCAGATGGTGACTGCAGCCATGAAATTAAAAGACGTTTGCTCCTTGGATGAAAAGCCATGACCAATTTAGACAGCATATTAAAAAGCAGAGACATTACTTTGCTGACAAAGGTACGCCTAGTCAAAGCTATGGCTTTTCAAGTAGTCATGTATCGATGTGAGAGGTGGACCATAAAGAAAGCTGAGCGCCGAAGAACTGATGCTTTTGAACTGTGGTATTGGAGATGACTCTTGAGAGTTCCTTCCTCCTTCCATATTTCTAATGTTTGGAGGCAAATGAACAGCTGTAGGAGAAATTATTTGCCTTCTTTTGTATCATTATCGGAGGTCAGAGGCTTCATTACAACACACTTCCTGGAAAAATGTATGTACTCATACACACTTGAAATTTGCATAAAATATTAGGGGTTTTAAAATTCTCTGAAGCCCATGAGATGAGCACCCTAGTCCTCATGGACCCCAGAAAAAAACCCCCAGATGCTAAATGTTTTGGAGAATTTGTTTGTGTTTTCCATATTTAACAAAGTACTTTGTAATATGGAACTTGCTCAACTTGCCTACATGGCATCACATTTTCTCATTACCTTGAACCATTGTTATTTTTAAAATTTTGACCTGATCCACTCTAACCTTTATATTTCCAGCCTAGAGCAGATAATTAAAATGCAAAGACACTGAATCTCAGTATCCTATGTGGTTTCTCCAGTTCATCTCAAATCTAATGTGGGCATCCCATCTACAACTTGTCTTACCAGCAGTTCCAGCACCCATGCCCNGTGTGTGTGTGTGTGTGTGTGTGTGTTGTGTGTTGTGTAGAAGAAAGGAAGAAGGGTGGGGAAAGGAGAGAACGCTTCCCTGATCCCAGCATCCCAGACGCGGGGGCTGGGTGCTGCGATAGCCTCCCCAGGGCCCCATTGGGTTCTCTTGTGTGCACCCCCGTGGCTCAGTTTCCTACGTGGTCCGCGGGGCGGGTGGTATCGCCCTTCGCATCCATTCCTCCCTGGGACTGTGCTTGGTTTGGCAAAGGGAGATGAAGCAGGACCGGACCTGGGAATTATTCATCTTTCCCACTGATTCTGGGAGCAGGACATTTAATTAAATCATCTGATCACCCCCACTCGCCCTACGGTGGATGACCTGTCCGGCAAGATGCCCTGGGAGAGGGCACGGGCTTCATTTGCCGCCCTTTGAACCTGGCATCGCCTTTAGCGTGTGCACCCTGAGGTCTTCAGGAGCAGCGTGACGTTCCCTGGAACTTTTCTGCTGATGTGGACACGCTCCAGATTCCAGCCCGGAGCTGTTCCCGGGCCCCTGCCCTCTGGTCACAGCTGTCAGCTGCCCCTCCTAGGGTCGGCAGGCCCTTGACACACCCCGCCCCCCCTCCCAAATTTATTTCTGGGCAGCTGGTGCACGGGAAAGTAGATGCAGGGCAGCGTGAACTTTCTTCATCAGGAAGCTGGCTTGCTTGAAGTTGGTGCCATCTACATGTCTAATTCATGCTCGATTCTCCCAGATACTTCTAGCTATCTGAGGTGGAAGTATCTTTGGGGATATGTTTGTTGGGGAAGTTGAGCCTCACTTAATTCCAGGCTTCCCCCTCCCTGCCAGATGTGCACTAGGGAAGACAAACCCTCCTCCTTGTTTCGGAGTCCCTAGTCCTGGCCATCCTGAGAATCCGCTGGGTAGCCTTCCCCCACTCTAAGACCTATGACATCATCCCCACTTCTCCAGGACTCCTGCTTAGATGTCTATGGGTTTTCTGCGGCTTCCAGGGAGGGTGGAATGCTGGTGGCTGCTGTGGATTTTTAACCAGGTGTGGGTCAGAGTGTCCTGTTTGTCCTGAACTAAGCCACCCCAGGAAGAGGGTTCCCAGGGGACGTTGGCAGTCACAGGTAGGGAAGAGTGATTATTTGGAGGCTGTTAGAACTGGGAGGTTTCCTGGACATTTTAAGACACAAAGACCTGCCTAGATCCATGCTTTCTATTTGCATTGACCCTGTGTATCCCCTAATAAAACCCAAGTAGGACAGTCCAGAAGCCAGGTCTTGTGCATGTCCTCAGGGAACTGCCTGCGGCCCAGTAGAATCTGTTATTTATTGCATCTCCCAGTTAGTACTGGGTGGCTTTCATTGAGTCCTCATTGCTGTAAAAATAGCTGTAAAGTTAATTTTGTCTTTTCTCTGGTCAGCACTGGTTAATATGTGTGTACGTGTGAAATAGGGCTAAAATAAGTAGAATAGTCAGAGTAGGTTTGAGCAAACTCCAGGAAATAGTGAAAGACAGGGAAATCTGGTATGCTACAATCCGTGGGGTTCAAAGAGTGGGACACGACTGAACAACAGTCATAGTGGGGAGGGAAGGATGGGGGTGGTAATCACCAAACACCTAGCTGTCTGTTATCTGTGTTTCTTGGGCTTGTGTGGTTTTGACTCACCTTTACAGTGAGTTACTAGTTTAGAAACCTCTAGGCAGGTTGAAGTGTGTGCATTTTTCCTGTTAAATTAAGTATCACCCTTCTAGCAGGGATTCCACTTTGCCCTAACTTGTCACCGAGAACAGGGTCGGTCATGTCTCCTGAAACCTGTATGGTAGGTCAGTTCGTAGTGGGCCAAAGACCCTGTCCTTCTGTCCCACATCCTCCACCTCCATCCTCTTTTGGGAAGTTGATTGAACAAGAAAGATGATAAATGCCAGTGCTTTGGTACTTTGGATTTCTTTCTCCCTTTGATAGTCTGTGAAGAAACGGAGTCAGAGTGGAGCCCTAGTCTGAGTTTCAGGCCTTTGTAGGACTGGAAGGACACTGACATTTCAAGGGCAATCTGGAGGCCTCTATTTTTCAGGAACCTTCTCAGACACCTTTGCATGCGTATGTGTATTTTTTCCTTCCTTTGTTTTTATTGTTTGTGTTAGGGAAGTGGAGCATCAATTTCAACTGTTATTATTTTTTAATGTATCCGGTGAGAAAGGCTCAGGCTGTTCGAAGTCCAGCTTTCTTTGCCGAGGTGGGCTCAGTGGGTTTAAATGCATGGCTGCTGAAGGATGTCTAGTGGTGGGCAGGCCTTGTGGGGGTTAGATGGCTCACCTCCTTACTGGTTGATCTTTTAGGAACTCCCTGACCTTTTCTACCTGTCAGTGAAAAGGCTTGATTTCCCCGGTGTGTACCCAGGAGTGTGGGTGTTGACCTTTTCTCCTGGAGTGATCTGCTTAGTGATGGGAGCAGGTGGGTTTTATTATTATTATTATCTTTAAACGAACTGAGAAGCTTCATGCAGCCTAAGCCAGTCGATGAGGCTGCGTGCAGCAAGTACAAATAAACACACCTTGTTGCTTTTCGTCTTCAAAGAGATGGGTGAAGGCTCCCTGCTGGGGTGCGAGGTGTTTTTTCCTGACAGTCCACTTAGCCTTTACCCTTGTGATAAGTGACGGAGAGGCACCGGATGTGAGCCAGGAGCCGAGGGAGGGCCTCCAGGACTGGTCTAGGTGCCTCGTTGTCAAGGTCACCAGAAGAACTTGAAAGTGGGTTTGTATCGTCTTCTTCGTGAAAGGGTTTAGAGAACTGGGAATTAGGAGAGTTTCTAATCAAATAATCTCCTACGAAAGTCATGGTCTTTTCAATCTTCCCCTTTTTCACGGGCAAGGACAGAAGAGGGAACCCAGTGTCTGTGGACCGTCGTCTCCTACATGTGAGATGCTTTGCTCGCCCTTGAAACACGTGATTCCACTGAGTTTTTCCAATGATATTGTGTGACAGGAAGTCATTTTGTGGTCCATGAAAGATTATCTGTACCCAGGGTGCCAGATTCTGACTCGAGTTTCTCTCTAGGCCCCCAGTCTGGGCTTTCCGCCCTATTTCCGGGCATCCTTCCCTGCCTTTCCCCCTACGTGCTTTTGTAAATTAACAATCCATGAGTTCGTTTCCATAAACAGCCCCCCTTCCCAAATCTGTTCACTTTGCAGTCACAGCAGTTGGTATTTGTGGTAAATACATAAAAATAAATCCCAGTCCTTGAGTAAAGATAGAACTTTCAAAATAGCACCCGTATTTTTGCTCTGTGCATGGGAGAGTCATGTCTGGCAGGGAGATACCACTGGACATGGTTCCATTTCTTGACCCGAGGTGTAGTTACGTGGGGGTTTGTTTTCATTCATTAAATTCTATATTTACCTTTTCCCCATTTTCCTACATGTTTATGGTATTTTACAATTAAAAAATGAAAGACAACTCAGAGTGATGGGACTGGTTTTAGCTATGAGAGAGCCCTGGGGGAAAATCTATTTTTGGTTGTGGAGTTTTCTTGTCTGTTCTTTCTCCTCTTTCTCTCTTTGCAATACTTTGGAAATGCATGGGCCAGCCTAACTGTGCAGCTATTTTTGCCTCCGCATCTACCTGACAGTGGGGAGGTTTTTAAACATAGCTGCTCCTGTGCGTGTGTTGCTTTTACTGTAATTGTTGTGAAAGAATCTACTTTTTGGGTCTTGAGGAGTGCCCTTAAAACATCTGCTGGGAGAAGAGCCAGGTACTCTGAGGATACAGGATTTGCCTGTCATATGTATTTGATGTTTGATATTGCTCACAGGGTAAGTAAACTTTTGGTGGCTCAGCTGGTAAAGAATCCGACTGCCATGCAGGAGACCTGGGTTCGACCCCTGGGTTGGGAAGATCCCCTGGAGAAGGGAATGGCTACCCACTTCCGTGTTCTTGCCTGGAGAATCCCGTGGACAGAGGAACCTGGTGGGCTGCAGTCCATGGGGTTGCAAAGAGTTGGACACAACTGAGCAACCAAGCACACACACATACACACACACACACACACACAGGATAAGTAGATTTGTGGGACAGGGTAACTGCCCGGTCAGAGGGGTGGCAAATATTTATTTCAGATAGGATGGTTAGGGGTTCTGGAGATGGCTGCGGGGATGGGGTTTATCTAGGGAAGCATCTCTCAGCCTTGGTGCTGTTGACATTGGGACTGGACGTTGGGACTGACATTGGGACGTTGGGATGTTGTGGTGGGGGGGCAGTCCTTTGCATTGTAGGTTGTTTAGCAGCACCACTGGTCCTTGGTGCCAGAAGCAGCCTCCTTCTCCCTGCCTCCCTGAGGTGTGACAACCAACAATGTCTCTAGCTGTTCCCACGTTTCCCTTGAGTGCAGAATCAACCCAGCTTGAGCACCCCAGTTGCGAACCCTGGGTCTGGTGTGAGCATTCCCCACCTTGCCATACATCTCGAACATTCTTACTGCTCATCCCAAAAGTGTCTCCCAGATACAGTGATTCAGAGTGGTATTCTCCTCCCAAGGGTCTCTTCATCATCAGGTTTCTGCTTTCTGTTTCTGCAACCCCACATGTTCAATGTAAAAATAGGTTTTATCTAGAAATAGCCTCAGCCTTGACCTTTCGCTCCTGCTTCTTGCTCTTGTGTGGTAGTGAAAGCAAGTGAAGCTGGAGACTGTGGATTTCATTCCCTTGGGAGAGACAGGCTGAGGAAGCAAGTAGAAGGCAGGTGGTGGGTGACACCAGAGTCACTGGGTTCCCTGAAGACCTTTTAAACTTGGGAGGTTCACTATCCCTGTGAGCTTGAGGAGAAGCACCCTGAAAGTTTGCCTTGGGAGCTGCGTGTTGAAATCTCACCCTGGAAGTCCCCCTGCTTCCACCCCACAGAGCTGTCATTGTTTCTCTCGGTTCCCCTTCCCTCCCCATGGTTCCTTCCCCCTTCCCATCAAAAGCTTTTACCACTGGAGTTCCTTCTCTAGGTGGGCGGGGGGGATCGTCTGTACGAGCAGCCAGTGAGCTTTGGAGAAATTTGCATCTTGCACTTTCTTCTTTGAAGTCCTTTGAAAGTTAAGCTCTGCGTCACTTAGTAACTCTTGCATTCCTTTAAGACACTTTGCCTCCCAGCTGTCCGGCTCCTTTGTTCAGTGGTGGCCAGCCTTCCTTGAGTTTTTGCATCGATGTGCAGTGTCTGCCGCTGTCTTCTGTGTGTGAGTTTGTAGGGAGAGAGGAGCTACCAAGAGAGCAGCGCTGGGTTTGGAGGGAGAGAAGTGTCCCTTATCTTCCATCAGACACATGAGCCTCAAATCACACCCTCTCCCCAGAGGCTTCTTCAGGCAGGAGCCCTGGCTTCCTGAGCCTGTGAATCTTGTTTTCTTCCCTTTTGTCTCTGGGTAACTTGAAAACTCTTCTCGAAGCTGTATAGTATGTCCCCTACATGGGAACAGGTTCCATTCCAAGAGGGCATTTGTAAGTCCAATTTGTTCATAAGTTCAGCGAAGTTAGCCTATGTACCCAACTAACAGAATCGGCTACGTAATACTGTTCTGTAATACATTTATAATACTTTTCACACAAATAATACATAAAAAACAAACACACAAAGATAAACATTTTTAATCTTGCAATACAGTGCCTTGAAAGGTGGAGTGTTAGTTGCTCAGTCCTTTCCGACTCTTTGTGACCCCCCGGATTGCGGCCCTCCAGGCTCCTCTGTCCATGGAATTCTCCAGGCAGGAATACTGGAGTGGGTAGCTAAACTCGGCTGCAGGAGATCTTCCTGACCCATACAGGGGCTGACATCAAATGGAGAGGCAAGAAGAGTTACTGACTGGAGGAAGGAGGCAGGTGGAAGATGGTAGAGCTGAAGGATTGTCAGCAATAGGAGACGGAAAGCAAGCTGCAATTTCACTCACAACTGACGTTGATGGCACAGGCCCTGGTTCCTTGTTGGAACTAGATGCAGAATTGCATCTTTGAAAGTTTGTGTGTCGGGGACTTACTGTCTTTGACTGTTCACTAGTGTGGTACCAGCTCTGTGCTCTAGGGTGGGCAGACCTGTGTATAACTTGTTCTTGGCCCTTGAAGACTTGAATGATCTAGTGATGGAAATGGGGTTGTTTACCTCTGTCAGGATCTGGGAAGGGCAGAGGTACTCCTCCAGCAAGTGGGGTTTTGGAGGCGTTGTGTTCCTAAATATGGGATATACTGATGGATCTATGACCTTCATGAGAACATAACTGTGTGGATGTCACAAGGCTTTGGCAAACTTGGATATACAGTCATTGGGAATATTTAATGGATGAGTCATTCTTTTCTTAAAATTTTTATTTTTATACAACTTTTAAAGGTTACTTTTCATTTGCAGTTGTTATAAAATATTGACTACATTCTCTATGTTGTACAATACATCCTTGTACACCCACTTACACCCACTGCCCCGCTGGTGACCACGAGTTTGTTCTCTACCCCTGTGAGTCAGCTTTGTTTATGTTATATTCACTAGTTGCGGTATTTTTTAGATCCACATATAAGTGATATCATATAGTATTTCTCTCTGTTTGACTTCTTTCACTAAACATAGTGCCCTCCAAGTTGCATGGGTCACTCTTGATAAGGTTTCAGAGGTGATGGCGCATGTCCTAGCTTGCTTCCTTAGCTATCCAGATAAAATGTTGGGGTAAATCTATTGGTATTCTAAGGTTCTTGTAACTCTAGGCTTATGAAATTCTAATGAGACATTTCTTCCGGGACTGTAGGTAGCAGTCTTCTTTATCCTGTCATGCTTCCTACAGACACGTATATGCTAAAGCAAAGTGAAAGTGAAATCGCTCAGCTGTGCCGACTCTTTGCAACCCCATAGACTGGATAGCCCATGGGGTTCTCTAGGCCAGAATACTGGAGTAAATAGCCTATCCCTTCTCCAGTGGATCTTCCTGACCCAGGAATCGAACAGGGATCTCCTGCCTTGCAGGCTAGTACACACATATATATGATAAATATGGATAATTATATTATACAAATAAATATGTATGTTTATATATGTATAATATGCATATCTTGGTGTATGTGTGTATATATATGTCTTTATATATATATTCACACACAAACATATATGTGTGTGTATATATTTATATATATCCTACCTTTTTTAGTCTCTAATCCTACTAGATTGTAAACTCATTAATGGCTAGAATCATATGTTAAATGTATATGTCGTATTTCTCATCTCTTTTGTGGAGTCTAGGAGCACAATAATGGCTGCCAATCACTGGAGGGTTCTTTACCTGGCAGGATGCCAAAACTGCACATGTATCATTTCATTATAATCTTCCTGAATTAAAAACGTCATCAAAATAATACCTTGAATATATGCTTATTATAAAAATTTCAAGCCCAGTAGAAGTCATTATAGTAAAACATTAACATCTTTCTTTATCCTCTGTTTACGTTTCTTATTTCTTTTCAAAGTTACTATTAACTGTCTGGTGTATCAATTTAGTCCTTGTGGATTTATACACACACATGCATGTGCCCATAGAGTTAATGTGCTCATACTTGTCTATATTGTTGTTTTTTGACTTGCTTTTTGAAAATGTTGTATATTATAAATTCTACTTTGAGATATATGCATTGGGCACACTTGCCTCCTAGTGTTTAGACATTCCATTTATTCCGAAGCACTTGGTATTTTCATTCACCTTCACTTGCCATTCACCTTCTCAGTTTGTAAATGGCACTCTTTTTGCCTCTATCTTAGAAACAAAATGTGATANTAAATTCTACTTTGAGATATATGCATTGGGCACACTTGCCTCCTAGTGTTTAGACATTCCATTTATTCCGAAGCACTTGGTATTTTCATTCACCTTCACTTGCCATTCACCTTCTCAGTTTGTAAATGGCACTCTTTTTGCCTCTATCTTAGAAACAAAATGTGATATATCTTCAAGCTCCTGACTTTAAAGTGCTTGGTTCATACTTTGCAAGAAAATATGGAACTAGACTTCCCTGGTGGTACACTGGATAAGAATCTGCCTGCCAGTGCAGGGGAGACAGATTCAGTCCCTGGTCTGGGAAGATTCCACTTGCCACAGAGCAACTAAGCACATGTGCCGCAACTACCCAGCCCGCACGCCTAAGAGCTCACAGACCACCGCTACCTACCGAGCCTGCGCGCCTAAGAGCTCACAGACCACCGCTACCTACCGAGCCCGCGTGCATAAGGGCTCACAGGCCACCGCTACCAAGCCCGCATGTTATCGCTACTGAAGTCCGTGGGCCTAGAGCCCATGTTCCACAGGAAGACAAGCCACCACCGTGAGAAGCTGGTGCACTGCAATGAAGAGTAGCCCTTGCTTGCTGCAGCTGGGAAAATCCCATGCATAGCAAAGACGACCCAGGACAACCCAAAATAAATAATTAATTAGCTAAGAAACGGAGAAGGCAATGGCACCCCACTCCAGTACTCTTGCCTGGAAAACCCCATGGATGGAGGAGCCTGGTGGGCTACAGTCCACAGGGTCGGTAAGAGTCAGACACAACTGAGCGAGTTCACTTTCACTTTTCACTTTCCTGCATTGGAGAAGGCAATGGCAACCCACTCCAGTGTTCTTGCCTCGAGAATCCCAGGGACGGGGGAGCCTGGGGGGCTGCCGTCTATGGGGTCGCACAGAGTCGGATACGGCTGAAGTGGCTTAGCAGTAGCAGTAGCAGTATCTAAGAAAGAAAATATGGAATTGTCATTCTCCAGTGACAGATACTGGCTTCACTATTTTCATATTTATGTAGTTTTCTTGCCTTTTGTATACACAATAATTTTTCATTTCAGTGCAAAATTTAATGTATTTTAAAAGGCTTTCTAAATAGCAGGTAAATTCAGCCTCTGCATTTCAGTACTGGATGGAAATGATGACACACGTTAGTGCCTGTGACCGAGTTCTCCCAGGCCCTGAGAGTGACCAGCAGATCACAGCTTCTGTTTATGCTCTGCTCTCGTAAGGTGTTGTTGGCTATTGGGCACCTCTTGAGTTCAGAGATGGTACAGTATTAAAGGTAAATTAGGCACATCCTCATTTCAGAGATGTTCTAGTACCAAAGGTATGTGTCTTCTTGGTCATCTTTCTTTTGGTTTTTCTGTAACTATGCGTTCTTTTAAAAACAGCTTTAAAAACATGTGGTATATGTCAGTGCCATGATTTTTTTTCATGTGTCTGCTGATGAATCCTATTTCATTTTCACAGCGTTCATTTAGGTAGACAGTCTGCTCTGCCATTGTAGGGATGGGGGAACCAGAAGACTAAAGAAATTCCCCAACCCTGCAGCCAGTGAGAGGTGGCTTCAGGCTTCGCATGTAGGTCTGCCCAACTTAAACCTGTGCTCTTGACTGCTGGCTCTACTGCACTGGCACTGAGTAGACATTCAAATGCATGTGTGTTGGAAAAAGGAAGAAGATGGTGCTAGAGAGTTCTGTCATTGGTTAGTGGTCAGTATTGATTCCTGGCTTCTTATGTTAGATAGAATAATCTGTTGGCGAGCCATTGGTCAGGAGACATCTCAAGTTGTTTTTATTCAAGTGGCCTGTTCTCGGTAGATTGAAATTGACACTTTGCTCGTCCCCCCTATGGAGGACTTGTTGTTATAGGCATTTAAAGTGGCTTTTGTAGAGGTTTTGTTTATTAAAAGAAACAATAGCAACAATAAACAAATTATTTCAGCCCCATGAGACTTGCCTTTGAATGTATTCATGATGGAGATGTTTTCCCCGCTTTGGTGGAAATATTTTGTTGGAATACCAACCAAAAGGAATTTCTTTTTGGTCAGGACTTCCTTCAAGTAGTGGTGGCTGCCAAAGAGAAGGGCCCACTGTTTATAAAAATCTAAAAATAGATTTTTAAGACAAAAATATAGTGCTGATTTTAATGCCTCGTATAAAAAGAAAACTTTAAGTTTGGTCTTTCTCACTCTGAGGTTAAGCTGGTATGGTTCAAATATGGGAGAACTTTTTCCAAACCAGTCCTTGGTTGTGGAAGGTGAAGTGTCAATGTACTGCACCAGAAAGAAATCATAGCTGGAAAGAATTTGCCCCATTTTGTTGCCTCAAACCAGGGGGCTCTCATGGGCAGTAGGTCCTATCTTGTGAGGAGGTTACACTGCAGGTCTGAAAGGCGTTAATAACTACAGGCAGACCATAGTAAGCTTCAGGATTCCAAACCCTCACTCCTAAGTTCTCTCCTGAAACCTGTCTCTCTTTTTAATGAGTCTGTGCTACCAGGGGACTGTAAACTGGGTGAATTTGCAGGTGCTCAAGTCCAGCTGTGGTTATTGACGGGCAACATGGCGAGACTGAAGACCAGGGTTGTCTCTGGCCTGGAGGGAGGCTGCTGAGAGGGGGGACAGCCAGTTAGCTGCCTCTGGAACTGGGTGCTGGAGGGGCATGGCCCACATGAATAACTCAATTTAGAAAACATGCCGACCCAAGGTGCCAGCGTTCCGTGTGGGACACTCGTGTGTCTGTTGGCAGAGCGAAGTGAAAACATAAAAGGTGTATAATTTTATTGCATTAAAAATCTGTTCTCGTTATTATAAGGCCCAGTGAGGTTAGCTTTGGGGGTATCACAAGTGTGCTGTCTTTGATGGCCTTACTGGAACATTTTTCTTCAGCTTCTGCCTTGAATCAGGGCAGTGTTCTCTAGGAGAATTAATTGGACATGGCTGAGAAGTGAGCCCTCCTGACACTTGTAGCTCAGTTGAAAAAGAAACCATCTCAATTGGTTTGGAAAGTGCTAAATTTAGCTTGTTTTTTATTATAAAAATAAAGATGGGGGAGTTTGGGGACGATGGAACAGTGATTAGTAGCAGGGGGTGTTTCATTAGTAAAAATTTCATCAGAAAAAAATCCAAAGCTATAAAAAATGGTCGATGCTAAGAGAAACCAGGACAGAACTGAATGGGGGCTTCAAAAGCAGATTTTATAAAATTTGATTAAAAGGCATGATAGGAGGGAGCTCAGCTGGCAGGGGTGTGGCATGGCAGGACTGTAAAGAGCGGATGGTAATTGCTGTAAAGAGAAAGGCTCATCAAGAGTAATCTACAGTAATTAAAGATTGAACTAACCTTGTAAGTGTTGCAGAGAAGCGATAAACATCTGTGGAACCTGTGAAGGGCAGCAGCACTGTAGTAGGGGAAGCTTTAGCATGCCCAGAGCTCATCTGTGTTGCCCAAGCTGATGATAATGACAATCCAGGAAAAGCTAACCGATGTCGAAAATATACTAAGGGTGCTTGATTTTTTGAATAAGAAACGTACCAGAGAAATTGGAGTGGAGTTGGACTGTGTATTCAAGGAAAAGAACATTGTCCATCACTGAGGGGGCCATCTCAGGACCTTTTGCAAGTACCCAGAAAAAGTAATTTAGCAACAACCCTGAGCAGAAGAAAGAACCCTCCCATTCTTGTGTGATTCGAAGTCTGCGAGGCAGGATGGGGTCATGCATGTTTCTTTAGTGTCCATCTTACTTGCTGTTATAGTCCAGCGCCTGAGTCAGGGCTTGGCTTAGCCTTTGTCACACAATAGGATCTCCTGTAAGTTACCTGGAAGGCACGGAGGTGGTCGCTCAGGATAAGCGACTGTGACTTTGAAGAGGAGAAGCAGTTGAGGGAAGGAGGAAATTGAGATGTTGCCCTTTGGTGATGCATGGTTTCTGCTCTCGACTTTGAAACAGTCTCATTAGGCATCAAAGACCTGCAGAGATCTTCATCCCAGAGACACCTGTGGCTTAAAAGAAAATGGCAAAAAGAAAGAGCGCTTGTAGAGGAAAATGGACTCTGCTGCTGCTGCTGCTAAGTCCCTTCAGTCATGCCCGACTCTGTGCGACCCCATAGACGGCAGCCCACCAGGCTCCCCCGTCCCTGGGATTCTCCAGGCAAGAACACTGGAGTGGGTTGCCATTTACTTCTCCAATGCATGAAAGTGAAAAGTGAAAGTGGAGTCACTCAGTCATGTCCAACTCTTCCAGACCCCTTGGACTGCAGCTCACCAGGCTCCTCCATCCATGGGATTTTCCAGGCAAGAGTGCTGGAGTGGGGTGCCATTGCCGCAGTTTTAAAGTCCTATGATAAATCAGACAATTAAGAATCTAGCATGTGGCATATGAAAAGGGTTTCTGACAGGTGAATGGAAACTGCTGTGCCTGTTAATTCCACTTGAAGGGAGTTTACACAGTTTACTTAACCAATATGAGAAGTTACTGGGAGGAAAGAGTTGAAANATTGCCGCAGTTTTAAAGTCCTATGATAAATCAGACAATTAAGAATCTAGCATGTGGCATATGAAAAGGGTTTCTGACAGGTGAATGGAAACTGCTGTGCCTGTTAATTCCACTTGAAGGGAGTTTACACAGTTTACTTAACCAATATGAGAAGTTACTGGGAGGAAAGAGTTGAAAACAGTTCTGTCTCATGAAATATCAGTGTTAAAAACGTTAATAAGAAACTTAAGGTTATCTTCTGGCCTAATCTAAAAGGAAGTAAAACTTGCTACTGAGATAGCACAAATGATTCGAGGAAGGAAACGCATCAATCAATATAATCTTAGAGGGAGGTGGAGGGTGATAGAAATACATCAATTATAAGACCAAGTGTGCAGCAAGATGTCAGTAACTCTTGTGAAAAAAATCTCCCAGCTATTCTTCATAGGAGACGTAGTAAACTTCAAGAGACATAGAGTGAGAAGTTAGGGAAATAAAATCCTCGATGCCAAGGCTTCTTTCGCAGTATCAGATAAGTAATTGCATAGCGTGAAGCAGTAAGATAGATGAACAGGGATACTGCAAATGGCAAAGGTTTCATTAAACAACCAGTATCTGATAATCCCGTGTAAACAGACATGAAGAATTAGAGACATAATTAAAGAATGTTGAAGCTTCTTGGATAAAATTAGCAAGTGCTTGCCAAATTTTGGAAGATCAAAATATTTACAGAGTACCTAATTTTAACATTTCAAAGAAAAGGTCTCTGGGAATAGTTGTATGTTAACCAATCGTGTCCGACTCTCTGCGACCCCACGGACTGTAGTCACCTGGCTCCTCTTTCCATGGGATTCTCCAGGCAAGAATACTGGAGTGGGTAGTCATTTGCTTCTCCAGGGGATTTTCTTGACCCAGGGATCAGACCCAGTCTCCTACATTGCAGGCAGATTTTTTTACCATCTTAGTCACCAAAATGTGCTGGTGACTCGTTGATGAGTGTCTGCAGTGAGGAGCGGTGGGTAAGACAAGCGGCTTCCTCGGGACACCCCTAGGGTGTCTTTTCTCCACGCAGCTGCTCCCTGGGTTTGTGGAAGTGTTTGCTATCGGAAGCTTTGGGGATAAAATCCTCCCTGCTAATGAGATGAGAAGGTTGATTAAGCTTCGATTTGGGCTAAGTCTGGCACCAGCGTCTGTGGGTGGGAATTTACAAGAGCACTTTAAGGCCTGCCATATGGATAGAAAAGGAGGCTTTGCAAAAGTGATTGAAAAGAAAAGGCTATTTTTGCTTTTATATCTTAGAAAGCATTGATATTATTTAAATTATTAGAAAACATTTTTCTGGTCGAGTATAGTATATTATCTCCTTAAAATGGTAGTATTATTGTGGGATTATGGTGTAAGACCTTTGCTATTCACAGTGTGGGTTTCCAGGCCAACAGCATCAACATCACCTGAATCAGAACCTGCATTTTAAGAAGATCCTTGAGCGATTCCGACTTGAATTAAAGTTTGAGATGCACTGATGTGGTCACTAAGAACACAGGCTTTCAAATAAACCAGCCTGGGTTGAAATCCCAACTCACTGCCTCAGCTTTGGCCAGGTGTCTTCAACTTTTTCCTGCCCACCGTGTCTTCATCTGTAAATAGGGATAATAAGGGACACCACCCTTATGGTGGAAAGTGAAGAGGAACTAAAGAGTCTCTTAATGAGAGTGAAAGAGGAGAGTGAAAAAGTTGGCTTAAAGCTCAACATTCAGAAAACTAAGATCACGGCATCTGGNCCCAAGTAGAAATATTTTAATTGAGATAATACACGGGAGGCACTTAGCTTTTTTTATTGCTCACTAATATAACTAAATGTTATTTAAATAATTACCCAGGTGGGCTGCCATCTATGGGGTCACACAGAGTCAGACACGACTGAAGTGACTTAGCAGCAGCAGCAGCATTGTCAAAATTTGGACAAGAATTTAGAAAAACATACCTTATAGTTCTGTGATCTGAAGACTGTTAATACATTGGTTTATTTTCTTTGATTTTTATGTAGTTTTAATCATATGGAGAATATAATTTCATATCTGGCTCTTTCCACTTGTGAATATAGCATTGGCATTTTTCCTGGCTAAACTGATGTAGGAGAACAAATGGCCTAACATCCCAGACTGGCTGGGTGGATTCTTTTGATGTTGGCTATAAAATGTCTCTAAACCAATCAAACCGGCAGTGTGCTTTTTCACAGCTTGTTTCCTTGTCAATCCATGTGGGCTGCTCTTCCCTGCCCCATCTGACTTTACCTGGTAGTCATTGAGGATCCTTCAGGAATCGTGTATGTGAAAGCAGCTGGTAATAGGTAAAATTCTGTACACATCTGTGTTACTGTAAGTAGGTGAGCTTGCTATGTAGGAAAAGCCCAGATGCATACTCCCCAGTTGACTCCACAATTCCACTTCTAGGACTTTATCCTCGTGAAATAGTTCGGGATGTATACAGAGACTCAGCTATGAGGATGTGTGTGTGAGCCTGGTTTTTAATGGTGAAAGGCTGGGAACTAATGATTCCTGCTGCTGCTGCAGCTGCTTAGTTGCTTCAGTCGTGTCCNGATGCATACTCCCCAGTTGACTCCACAATTCCACTTCTAGGACTTTATCCTCGTGAAATAGTTCGGGATGTATACAGAGACTCAGCTATGAGGATGTGTGTGTGAGCCTGGTTTTTAATGGTGAAAGGCTGGGAACTAATGATTCCTGCTGCTGCTGCAGCTGCTTAGTTGCTTCAGTCGTGTCCGACTCTATGCAACCCCATAGACAGCAGCCCACCAGGCTCCCCCGTCCCTGGGATTCTCCAGGCAAGAACACTGGAGTGGGTTACCATTTCCTTCTCCAATGCATGAAAGTAAAAAGTCAAAGTGAAGTCGCTCAGTCGTGTCTGACCCTCAGCGACCCCATGGACTGCAGCCCACCAGGCTCCTCCATCCATGGGATTTTCCGGGCAAGAGTACTGGAGTGGGGTGCCATTGCTTTCTCCAATGCCTCCTAGAGGGGGTGAATTATCAGTGTGCTAGAATACTATGCAGACATTCAAAAAGATGCTCTCCAATATTATATCCACTTGCCACAGGTGGCTATTTAAGATTAAATAAAGTGAAGAATCAAATTCTTCCATCACACCATGCAGACATAGTGCAAGTACTCAGTAACCCTATGTGGCTAGTGACTACTTTATTGGGCAGCTCAGATATTGGACTTTTTTTTTTTTATCATCACAAGAAGTTCTATCGGATGGCATCGCTTCCAAAGAAGAATTCTGTGGAAAGAGAATTCTTAAGAAACAGAATGACTCAGATTTGTAGTATGTATGTTATTAAGTCCTCCACTTGGTACTTGGGGCACAACATAGCATTTCTTCATTTTTCTAAATTCCGTCAAATCTGGCCCTGCTTGCCCTTATTCACCAAATGCAAGAGATCTGATTTAAGTCAAACGTTGAATTCTGTAGATATTCTCAGGACCTTGGGTGCCTGACCTGGTCATTGGTGTTACTATTGCTTTTTTGTTTTAAGGCCTGTTGCTTAGCTTTGGACCTTCTTGTCTGCCAGGCACTTCAACCCACCTCTTCCCATAAATTAACTCTCCCCTGTATTTTCCAGCAATGATTTACAAGGGTTACATACGGAGCAAGCCAGCATACCCCTCCCCCATTCAGATGGGTGGGGAATGTTACCTAAGGGGAGGAAAAAAGGCTGAAACCACACTGCACTGGTAATCAGTTCATTTGTGTGCTCTGCCTTAGACTGGTTCGCAGACCTTCGTGGATGCTGTGGAGGAGGGCTCTGTCATAATGGATCCTCCTCCCTGTCCCTTCCAGCAGCATCAGGCCTCCAGGCACCCACGCCTCTTCAGGAACCTGCTGTCTGCCTTGGCACGGGGGTGAACTGATAGTGAGGACCCTTGTGCTGATTTCCTTGGCAGATGGTATCTAAGCCTAAGTGATCCTGATTTCTTGCTGGATTTTTAGCCAGTGATTCCCGCCAGCGTGACTGAGAAGGGTTTCCCAGCTTGTTCCTCCCCCCACAGCTAAATGCAGCCTTGTGTCTGCAATGTACACCCTTCCTTGCTGTCTGGTCTCACTGTTGATTGAAGCTATGCCTGTGTTTGTACAGTTTCAGAGACTGCTTCCCATTCGCCTTTCGGAACTCTACTTCTGGCTTTCCCTGTCTAGAAAGCTTTCCTCCCTTAGTCCACTCCCAACACAGAGTGAATCTCACTTTTTTTTTTTCTCCCGCCCAAAACTTCACGTGTGTTTATTGTGAAATGGTTAGCACAGTAAGTTTAGTTAACACTCATCACTTTACATAATTGCAGGTTTGTTTTTTTTTCCTTGCGGTGAGAACTTTTAAGTTGTACTCCCATAGCAACTTTCAAATACACAATACAGTATTGTTAGCCATGCTGTATGTTACATCCCCAGGAGCTAAGGGTAAAACTGAAATTTGTTCCTTTTTGACCACTGTTCGTTTTCCCCACTTCCCCATCCCACCCTCTGCCTCTGGCAAACACTAGTCTTTTCGGTTTCTGTGAGTTCAGGTTTTTAAAGGTTCCACATGTAGGTGAGCTCATATAGTATTTGTTTTTCTCTGTCTGAACCTATTTCACTTAGCATAATGCCCCCAAGGTCCATCCACATTTTCCCAAATGGCCTGATTTCCTCCTTTTTGTACGGCTGAATAATTTTCCGTCATCTCGCTTCTGAATGACTGCCTCTCCGTCGCTTCTGTTCATGTTGAATTTCACATGTGGTATTCTATTTATGCTTGTTCCCTATGCTTGAGTGGTTCTCAAACCTAAATGATTATAAGACCAGCCTGGGTGTTTCGAAATACATACTTTTCAATTATATTAAATTCTGGGATCTCTCAAACATCATAAAAGAACCAAGAGTAATATAACAAATACAAATGTACCTGTCACACAGATCTATCTGATTTTTAACATTTGCCATTTAGACTCTGATTTCTTAAAGAAAACTGTACTACAGATACTATCAAAGAGTGTCCCTCGTCTCATTTCCTTCTCTTCTGTGCAGAGGTCACTATTATCCTCATGTTGACATATAGCCTTTCTGTCCATGTTTGAGTCTTTTCTCACATTTGTGTACATCTCTTTCCAATGCATTAGTATTTTAAAGTATACACAAGGTCATCATTCTGTGTGTACTTTTGCAACTTACTTTTTTCATTTATTTTTGTAATTTTGAGGCTTATCCCTGTTACCACATTTTTTAAGTTGCTCTAGGGTGTCTCATTGTATGAAGAGAATAAAATTTGTTCACTCGTCTTTTTTCTGGCATTTGAAAATTTATTACTATCGTGAAAACACGATAGTAATACATTTTCAAGATCATCAAAACTTATGATCTTGGTTTTTTCTTCTTGACTCTGTATAAGGCCAAAAAAGAGACATTGGCCCCTTGGACAACCTTAAAGAGGGATGTTACCAACAGCATGACCTTTGCAACCAAGTCCGGCAACCAGATCTTCATTTTTGTTGGTAAGATGCAAACAATCATTGTTGGATACAAAGACTGAGATTTTTTTTTTTTTTATTGTTCTTGCTTTGCTGAACCCTAACACACTCCCTGATGACAGAATTTGGCTGTTTGGCTTCAACCCCTACTTTCCCAGCACAATTCCCTTTCAGTCATCTCTTAAGAGGGCATTTAGGTCATGACCATGACCAGCCACACTGCAGTGAAAATCCTTGTGCACCGGAGCAGGACTTCATAATATTCTCAGAGTAGAATCTTGGGTCAGAGGGTTTGCA
Source organism: Neotragus moschatus (assembly GCA_006410615.1). NCBI lineage: Eukaryota > Metazoa > Chordata > Mammalia > Artiodactyla > Bovidae > Neotragus > Neotragus moschatus. The sequence continues at coordinate 568,859 of SJYA01002280.1, read as the reverse complement.
CATCCTCTGCCTGTCTCGATGTTGCCAGCTTACCCTCTGAACTGGCCCTACCCGTGTGTAACTGTCATTAGTGGTTTATGAGAGCACTTGCTTTCCCACACTTCTTCCAGTATTTAGACTTGAGTTCTTAATTAGTTTCCCCAAGGCCCAAAGTGGTAACTTGCTGTGGTTTCCATGTCCTTTTCTAGTGAGGGGAGTGTGGTAGGCTGTGGCCAGGCCGCTCTACCTTGCCCCCTCCCCCAACTCCAAGTCCCTCGGTTGGATGTAGCTGGAGAACTGGGAGGATGTTCGGCACAGTGCAAAAAAGAGGTGGCTGATCCAGGGATGCTGTGGCAAGAATTTCCAGGTCTAGAACTCCAGACCTTGGGCTGGGTTGTTGTAACTATTGTTTAGTCACTCAGTTGCGTCCAACTCTTTTGTGACCCCGTGGACTGTAGTCCACCAGGCTTCTCTGCCCATGGGATTCTCCAGACAAGAATACTGGAGTGGGGTTGCCATGCCCTTCTCCAGGGGATCTTCCCTACCCAGGCATTGAACCTGCATTTCCTACTTGGCAGGTGGATTCTTTACCACTGAGCCACCAGGGAAGCCCTAGGGCTGGGGAATCAGTCTAATTCTGCTGGTGGGTTGAATGTTTGCCTTCTACGTGGATTCTGGATGCTCCTATTAGGGCTCAGCATCTCCAAGGCAGGTCTGGGGTTCTCTGTCTTGGTTGGTGTTTTGCTTTGTGAAGGCTGCTGAGATCACTGAACTAAGGGTGCTCCCCGGTGAGAAAACCAGCAAAGCAGTGCGGAGCCACTTTCTGGACCCCACTTCTGGTGGAGGTCTTGGGGAGTGATGGCTTGGAAGTCAGGCAGGCTCTTGAATTACGTGGTCCGGGTTCAGATCCTGAATATGTCATCTTAGGCCGGTTACGGAGCCTCTCTGTACTTCCGTGAGCTCTTTCCCTGGAAAATGGAGATACTATAGCATTCTTGGGGAGAGTGGGTGAGGTCGTGCATGCAAGGTACTTACGCCCAGTGCCTGGTACTTCAGTAGCATCACCACATGCTTGCTAATTCGTGCTCTGAGGCTGGGTTTGAGGGCTGGGGGTGTTGTCTTTGTCCGAATTCCCAGTGCTAGTACTGAAGTGGGAGCTCAGTGAATGGTTGTTGAGTGAACGTATGGGTTTCTACTTAGGTATGAACTTTAGTTTGCCTGCACGGCAGACTCTGTTAAGACTATTAAGTTTTACTCCAGGAGCAATGGGAATGTTTTCAACCAGGGACCTTTGTGATCCCAGTGGTGGTCTTGAAACATGAAATGAGGACTCTTGGTCCACCTGGCATTTTCATTCCTGAAGTATCTGGTCACCAACTATGAAATCAGGTGTTTCTGACTCATTTTCACACTGACTTTGAAAAATCATTCTTCCCATTTCCTCTCTTGCTGAGATGTTTTCTTTCTTTTTTTTTTTTTGCTTTCTTGGACTTTCTGAAACACATTCAGAACTTTTTTTTTCCTTTGAAGACTTTGAAATACCCAAGTGTTTGGAGTTTGCATCTGAGCTTGTCTCCAAGTTCTAGAGAGTACTCTTCTTTATGACCTAGGACATACTGAAGGGTCAGTGCTGAGTTAGACTCTGGCAGGAGAGTCCTGAGAATTCTGGATATGTCGTAGGTTCGCTGCAAGTTCAGATGGCTCATCGCAGTCTCTTTTGCCTCTACAGAATCCTTTTTTCCATTTTTATATCAAAGAGGGTATACACACCCTGTGGGGCCATCGTGCAGACTAAGTAACTGATGATAATTTTCCATATGTTGGTTCTGCTCTGACTTCAAGGAAATGAACAGCTTGCTTCTGGGCGGTTCATTAAGTTTCCTGGTTCTCTGGAGCACCTCCTTTTAAATGAGTTCCTAAGGTGAACAAAAGAGCCTCAAAGATTTTGAAATAGGAATGCCCTTCCTCTAAGTACATTTAGAGGAAGACACACAGGCTATTCCCTTGTCTGTTTAAATAATTTTCATTTATTTGAGAGATGGAGGATGCGAGCAGAATGGAATGAAATTGAACTCTCTCTGGGCTTGAGTTATTTGCACACATAGGGCATCATACAAAGGCCATTTAGTGTTCCGGAAACCCAGGGGAACAGGGAACAAAGCAGAGAGTAAAAGGCTGGCTTTGTAAAACAAATAAATAGCAATGCACATAGAAAGGGTGACTTGAGTGAAGGGAGGGAAATAACATGGTAAAGACGAAACCAAAAGAAGACATAATTGAAACAACACAGAAATCAGAGTGCAGAGTTGTAAATGTTAATGGAAGAGCGGAGTTGAGTCATGTACTGACCGTTAGCCAGATCTGTGGACAGAGGATGGGCCAGCCTGTGGGGACAATGGATTTCAATCCCATTGGATTCGAATTTTAATTACTATTCATTTGCTTTGCCTGGGATTCGGGGATGGACATATTTGTGTTCATATACATGTATATGTATCCACACACACACACACACAGCCCTTAAATAGATGTGTGTGTTTATACATATATATGAACATGCTGTCTTTTGTTCTGGGAAGAAGTTCAGCGTTAGACATAGGAGCTCATCACATTACATCTACTTCTCTATTTTATTTTTTTCTGCGTCTATTGAGATGATCATATATGTTTCTTTGGTTTTTTTTTTTTAATATATTTTTATTTGTTATTTGGTTGCACCAGATGAATAGGTCTTAGATGTGGCACATGGGATTTTTAGTTGCAGCGTGCCTTAATTGCAGCCTGTGGGATCTAGTTTTGTGACCAGGAATCGAATCTGGGCCCCCAGTATTGGGAGTGCAAAGTGTTAGCCTTTGGACCACCAGGGAAGTCCCTGCTTCTCTTTTTTAGATTGATCTATTGGGTTTGGTCACTGGCTTCTTAGAACAATTACTTACTGTTCCCCTACTTGTGAGGCCCTGTGGCAGGTACTGGTGGGTGAGCAGAGCTTCCCTGACCTTAACTGAGTGTTTAGCATGAGAGGGAAGATGTGCGCGTAGGTCTGAGTAAGGCGTGTGCGATCGTGCTGAGTGACGCAGTTAGAATGGCTCAGACCCCATGCTGCCCGAGTTCAGAGGAGGATCACACCTCTTCCGACTGTGATGGACACACAGGGGTTGTGAAGGAGGTCCCTGATATAAGCTTGGGTGAAAGAGTGGGAGTAAGGCTGGAATTCCAAGTTGGCAAGGGCAGAGTCCCAGAGGTGGGAAGGTGTACGGTGTATCTGGGGAGCCACCAAGGTTACAGTCTTGTAGGAGTCTCAGGGAGCAGTGGGACACAGAGCAGGGAAAAGGGCATATCTATTATGAAGACTGCTTCTGCTTAGCTGTGTTCTAGTTAATGGCACTGACTGTGTCCCAGGCACTGTGGAAAGTGCTTTACACACACGCTTTTGTCACATCTTCTCAAGATCCCTGTGAAATAAGGACGGTCACCATCATGGCTTGATCTAGTAGGAGACTGAGGCTCAGAGAAGTGAAGCACCTTGTCTAGACTTGGGTGAGAGCTAATCTGTGGACCCTGGGCTTTATTAGCAGCAGGGCCAGTGCTTTGGTGGTGGGGTCGTGATGACAGTGATGACCAGAGATGCTAGTGAGAGCTCAGGCTTTTGTGCTCAGCCTTGAGAAGCCCTTACGTTGATCAAATCTTTTTGGAAATGTTGGGGTAATCTGAGTAATGAGGGCCTGTCTTGGGCTGTCAAATTCAGGGAGAGGTCTGAATTTGGAGACCTTGGAGTGAGCAGTTTCCCCTGAATGGCAAGAGCAGGAGCTGAGTTTGTAAGTTAAGGTAAGACCTTGAGCTGGGGAGGAAGTGGAGGCAGCCATGCACCACTGATGGGCATTGTTGGGTGACTCCCATGCCTGAATTAATGGACCAGGAAAATAATGAAAAGTAAACCAAGAAAGGTTAGACTTCTCATGTTGCCTCATTTACTTTTATTTGATCCAATGAAAAAACTTACCTTTTTTATTCTAGCACTGCCATTTTATAATAGAAATCACATTTTAATTTAACAGTTTAGGAGTGTCTCATTTTCAGAACAAAGGCTGTTCCTTTAAATGGGGGTAAGTTTAGTTCTAAGAAGAACTGCAGCAAATGTTCCTTCAATTTCCGATTTCATTGCTGACTGCCGAATGCTTTGCAGTGGACCAAGGTGTTCTTGCAGCGTGCACTTGGGAACCGTGAGTGGAGGCTNCCAAAAGAAGACATAATTGAAACAACACAGAAATCAGAGTGCAGAGTTGTAAATGTTAATGGAAGAGCGGAGTTGAGTCATGTACTGACCGTTAGCCAGATCTGTGGACAGAGGATGGGCCAGCCTGTGGGGACAATGGATTTCAATCCCATTGGATTCGAATTTTAATTACTATTCATTTGCTTTGCCTGGGATTCGGGGATGGACATATTTGTGTTCATATACATGTATATGTATCCACACACACACACACACAGCCCTTAAATAGATGTGTGTGTTTATACATATATATGAACATGCTAGCTTTTGTTCTGGGAAGAAGTTCAGCGTTAGACATAGGAGCTCATCACATTACATCTACTTCTCTATTTTATTTTTTTCTGCGTCTATTGAGATGATCATATATGTTTCTTTGGTTTTTTTTTTTTAATATATTTTTATTTGTTATTTGGTTGCACCAGATGAATAGGTCTTAGATGTGGCACATGGGATTTTTAGTTGCAGCGTGCCTTAATTGCAGCCTGTGGGATCTAGTTTTGTGACCAGGAATCGAATCTGGGCCCCCAGTATTGGGAGTGCAAAGTGTTAGCCTTTGGACCACCAGGGAAGTCCCTGCTTCTCTTTTTTAGATTGATCTATTGGGTTTGGTCACTGGCTTCTTAGAACAATTACTTACTGTTCCCCTACTTGTGAGGCCCTGTGGCAGGTACTGGTGGGTGAGCAGAGCTTCCCTGACCTTAACTGAGTGTTTAGCATGAGAGGGAAGATGTGCGCGTAGGTCTGAGTAAGGCGTGTGCGATCGTGCTGAGTGACGCAGTTAGAATGGCTCAGACCCCATGCTGCCCGAGTTCAGAGGAGGATCACACCTCTTCCGACTGTGATGGACACACAGGGGTTGTGAAGGAGGTCCCTGATATAAGCTTGGGTGAAAGAGTGGGAGTAAGGCTGGAATTCCAAGTTGGCAAGGGCAGAGTCCCAGAGGTGGGAAGGTGTACGGTGTATCTGGGGAGCCACCAAGGTTACAGTCTTGTAGGAGTCTCAGGGAGCAGTGGGACACAGAGCAGGGAAAAGGGCATATCTATTATGAAGACTGCTTCTGCTTAGCTGTGTTCTAGTTAATGGCACTGACTGTGTCCCAGGCACTGTGGAAAGTGCTTTACACACACGCTTTTGTCACATCTTCTCAAGATCCCTGTGAAATAAGGACGGTCACCATCATGGCTTGATCTAGTAGGAGACTGAGGCTCAGAGAAGTGAAGCACCTTGTCTAGACTTGGGTGAGAGCTAATCTGTGGACCCTGGGCTTTATTAGCAGCAGGGCCAGTGCTTTGGTGGTGGGGTCGTGATGACAGTGATGACCAGAGATGCTAGTGAGAGCTCAGGCTTTTGTGCTCAGCCTTGAGAAGCCCTTACGTTGATCAAATCTTTTTGGAAATGTTGGGGTAATCTGAGTAATGAGGGCCTGTCTTGGGCTGTCAAATTCAGGGAGAGGTCTGAATTTGGAGACCTTGGAGTGAGCAGTTTCCCCTGAATGGCAAGAGCAGGAGCTGAGTTTGTAAGTTAAGGTAAGACCTTGAGCTGGGGAGGAAGTGGAGGCAGCCATGCACCACTGATGGGCATTGTTGGGTGACTCCCATGCCTGAATTAATGGACCAGGAAAATAATGAAAAGTAAACCAAGAAAGGTTAGACTTCTCATGTTGCCTCATTTACTTTTATTTGATCCAATGAAAAAACTTACCTTTTTTATTCTAGCACTGCCATTTTATAATAGAAATCACATTTTAATTTAACAGTTTAGGAGTGTCTCATTTTCAGAACAAAGGCTGTTCCTTTAAATGGGGGTAAGTTTAGTTCTAAGAAGAACTGCAGCAAATGTTCCTTCAATTTCCGATTTCATTGCTGACTGCCGAATGCTTTGCAGTGGACCAAGGTGTTCTTGCAGCGTGCACTTGGGAACCGTGAGTGGAGGCTGTGCTGTCCTGAGGTGTGACTGCAGGGGAAGGAAACTGAAGGCAGAGACTGGGGGCCGTGGGAGGATGTCGGTAACTGGCTTTCAGTATGTGAGTCTTTAGGATTTAGGGAGGGTTTAGTGCGATAGGGAGACCTGCCGATGTTGAGAGGAACTGGGGAGGCCTCCTGAGAACACAGGAGGGCGGGACATGCCTGAGAGATGAGGGAGGGACGAGGAAGGGAGAGGGAGGGTCTGACATTTATGTAGCGCCTGCCATAGGTGCGTCATGAGAGATCTCTCACGTAACCCTCATAAAATGTCTCTAGGAGGCAGAGGCACTGTTATCCCCATTTTATAGATGAGGAAGCTGAAGCTGCAGACGTTGGAGGTACTGAAGTCACCTCACAGCCAGATCGCAGAGGTGGGGTCCACCTGCTGCTTTGAACCTAAAGGGTGACTTCTGTATTTGGAGTAACAGTCGTGATGTGTTGGGGCCCCCTGCATTTCCTGGTCCAGGCCCTACTCCCTCCCAGCTGTGTGGCTGCCCTCTCTCCCATTGGCCCGAACCCCTCGAAGGCCCTCCCGGAAAACATAATGCAGTCTTTGAATGGCTGCCCAAGAACGGTTTTCAGATTTTCAGCCATTTTTCTCTTCTAATGGAAGCTCTGTCAGGCTAGTGGGTTAATGGGTCCCAACTTATCCCAGGCCACTTTCTTGCTAGTTTTCAAGCATGAGCCGTGGAGAAGATCCACCCTCAGGAGCTTATGCCTTAATGAGCCCAGTCAAAGTCGATCTCAAGTCGTGGGCATCAGCTTTGATTGTGGTGACGGGCATTTGGGTCCCAAATCATCGTCTGGGCTGTGTCCATGATTTATTCATCACTTCCTTGGACTTTCTTTCTCCCGAGGAGGACCCAGCCTCGGCTCCGGGCTCTATCTCTTTGTGCTCCCTGTGGGGCCTCCAGGGCCTGACGTCTGGATGTTTCTCACAGCTGGAAGGCAGCCAGATGTTGGAAGCCGTGGTGCACAGCTTGGGTAAACTGTTTTTCAGCAGCCTGTGGGGCTCCTTACTGGCAGACCAGCTCTTCCTCCTGCTCCTCCTCCCAGACATGTGGGGCCAATGTGTGGGTACACGTTTGCTCAGAGACCCACTGATGAAATATTTACATCAGTGATTTGGTCCCAAACTCTGATGGTGTGTGTCGTAAACGTTTTAATGACACATCAGCCCTCAGGATACAGGCATGTTGGCTCTTGGCTTCTTGCTTGCAGTTTTTGCTTTTATGAGGCGTGGAGAAGCGGGGCCTGGTCTTCTGGGCCATCCCAGAGGGCTGGCTGCTGTATGGGAGAAACGGCTGCCTTGTGTGGCTTGGTGAGCACTCTCTGTGCCCCTGGCAGCCTTCTTAGTGCTTGGCATCCTTATCCCTTGAACCCTCTCACCATCTTCTGGGTGAGTTGAATTATGCCCCCCCCAAAATGATATGTTCATGTCCTCACCCCTGGTATCTGTGGATGTGATCTTATTTGGCAGTGGGGCTTTTGCAAATGTACTAATAGTAAAGGTGATATCCTGCTGGACTAGGTTGGGCTCACGTTCTAAGGACTGATGTGAGGGGATGCACAAATAGATACATCCAGAGAGAGATGGCTGTGTCAAGACAGAGGCAGAGATTGGGGTGATGTTGGTGCAAGCCAAGGAGCACCAAGGGTTTCTGCTCACCATGGAAGCTAGGAGAGAGGCCAAGAAGCATCTCCCTGGAGCCTTCAGAGAGAGTGTAGCCCTTCTAATGCCTTCGTTAACTTATAGCCTCCAGAACTGAAAGAGAATTCATTTGGGTTTTTTTTGGAAGGATAGTTAATGTTTTGGAAGGACAGTTAATGTTCCGTGTTAGTTTCAAGTGTACAGCAAAGTGATCCAGTTATATATACCTATATACACACACACACACACACACTCAGACCTATTCTTTTCAGATTCTTCTCCATTATAGGTTATTACAACATATTTAGTAGAGTTCCCCGTGCTATACAGCAGGTCCTTGTTGTCTACTGTTTTATATATAGTAATGTGTATATGTTAACCCCAAATTCCTAATTTATCTCCCCTTATCCCCTTTAGTAGTGTAAGTTACCAGTTTGTTTCTTTTGTCTGTGAGTTTCTTTATGTTTTGTATATAAGCTCATTTGTATCGTTTTTTAGATTCCATGTATAGGTGATATCATACGGTATCTGTCTTTCTCTGACTTACCTGGCTTGGTATTACTAGGCTAATCTCTAGGTGCATCCATGTTGGTTTCAGGTGGCATTATTTCATTCTTCTTATGGCTAATGTCCCATCGTATTCCGTCATGTATACGTGCCACATCTTCTTTTTCAGTCCCTCTGTTGATGGACATTCAGGTTGCTTCCGTGTCTATTGTAGGTTTCTCTTCTTTTAAGCCACCTATTCATCTGTTCTAAGTCGCTTCAGTTGTGTCCGACTCTTCGCAACCCTATGGACTGGACTGGAGCCACCAGGCTCCTCTGTTCGTGGGATTCTCCAGGCAAGACTACTGCCATGCCCTCCTCCCAGGGATTTTCCTGACCTTGGGATGGAACCCGAGTCTCTGTGTCTCCTGCCTTGGCAGGCAGGTTCTTTACCACTTGCGCCACCTGAGAAGCCCAAGCCGCCTAGTTTGTGGCAACTTATTAAGCAGAACTAGGAACCAATACAGAAAGGAATAACCTGGAAGAGAATTAACCTCATTCGCCGATGCACAAACCAAGGCTCAGATGTAGTGAGCTTTCCACCCCAGGTCGCTCAGCTCCTGTGTGGAGGCAGGAGTGAGGGACTGTGTGGTGCTGCAGCCAAGGTCATGCTTTCAAGGTGAGATGGGGACTCTGATGGCTGCTATCTGGGTCACCCTAATGAGGAGATGGGACTCAGAGGGAGGTCACCCAGTTGCAGTTTAGATCTGCTTTTCCACCTGGATTCAGCCAGATGTTTCTCTGAGTATGACTCGGGGGAAACCCTTGCTTTGGCTAAAGGGACACAGCTGTTTTCTATCCAGGAGACCCAAGTATTGTTCGGAGATGTCATATCTTTTCTGTGTCATGACATGTATATTCAGGGAGGCTCATTGTCGTCAAGGACCAAACTTCATTCTACAGAGGGGTTATCCCGCTTGCCCCGAATCTGTCAGTAGTCAGAAGAAAGAAGAGAAATAACAGAAAATGTCATCCTTCTTGCTCTCTCTAATCCTGTCTTTTCCCAGCTGTGCTCTTATCTCTGTCTGCTTCTGTTCTCTGTCCTTGTTCTCAGCGGGGGTTGGGGTGGGGAGGAGGAACAGAAGTAGGTAGGTGTCACATGTTGGAAAGATATTATTCTGAGGCCAGTGGGTCACCCATAATAAAGAAGGCTTATATGGGAGGGAGTGTCGTGAATGTCAAATATTATTATGGGCTGAATTGTGCCAGTCTGCCTTTCCCAAATCCACACTCGCGTTGAAGCCCTAAGCCCTGTACCTCAGGGTGGGTACCTTTAAAGAGAGAGGGAGAGCTTTTAAAGAGGTGATTAAATTAAAATGAGACTAACGTGGGCCCTCGTCCCATCTGACTGGTGTCCCTTCTAAAAGGAAATTTGGACACACAGAGAGAGACCAGGGATTCAGGCAATGCAGAGGGAAGTCCACGTGAGGTCGCAGCAAGGAGGGGCCGTGTGCGAGCCAAAGAGAGAGGTCTTAGGAGAAACCAAGACTGCCCATGCCTTGATCTTGGACTTCTAGTTTCCAGAAGTATGAGAAAATAAATTTGTATTGTTTAAGCCATTCAGTCTGAGCAGACTCACAGAAACATTTCAAAGATGAATATAGCAGCTCATCTAGGGAGAGGAGGGTGATTTGTGGACACTCATAGCAGCTGGGAGCTTACAGGGGAGAAATGAAGATGGCCTCACTAGGGTGGTGACTGCAGAGATGGAAAGAAGTGGTTGGGTTACAGAAGAGCATACAGGTAGAATCCACTGGGGTTTGTCATCCATTTCTAGGAGGGGGCCCCAGTGAGGGAAATGAACCCAGGAAGACCCTACACTTCTGTCTGGGTGAATAGGTGGTGTTTCTGCCTGGCAGCTCTGTTCAGCAGGATCCAGGGAACCTCTTGCAGGTGTGGGGGGACCAGGAGTCCAAGTTATCTACACAAAGAACCCCATTCCTGGGATTTGTATCTGGAGCTCAGAGGAGAGCTCTGGGCATCGGTGGAGACTTGGAAAGTGATGGGGAAGTCCTAAAAGAGGAAGAACAGAGAGGAACCACGATGGCTTAGACAGGCTCATCATGATTTTCTTTAAATTGGCAATAACTACAGTGGCTCAAAATTTAAGGAAAATATGGTGGAAAAGTACTGCTCTCTCTGTCTCCCCACTGCTGCTTCACTATGCAGTTTACCAGTTACCAGTTATGCTAGCTCCACAGCGCAGAGGAGACCAGCTCTCAGCTTCTTGGGTGTTCTTTCAGAGACAGCTGTTTATGGCTACACAACATATCAGTTCAGTTCAGTTCAGTTCAGTCGCTCAGTCGTGTCCTTCTCTTTGTGACCCCATGAATCGCAGCACGCCAGGCCTCCCTGTCCAACACCAACTCCCGGAGTTCACTCNTCTGGAAGTTCATGGTTCACGTATTACTGAAGCCTGGCTTGGAGAATTTTAAGCATTACTTTACTAACATGTGAGATGAGTGCAATTGTGTGGTAGTCTGAGCATTCTTTGGCATTGCCTTTCTTTGGGATTGGAATGAAAACTGACCTTTTCCAGTCCTGTGGCCACTGTTGAGTTTTCCAGATTTGCTGGCATATTGAGTGCAGCACTTTCACAGCATCATCTTTCAGGATTTGAAACAGCTCAACTGGAATTCCATCACCTCCACTAGCTTTGTTCGTAGTGATGCTTTCTAAGGCCCACTTGACTTCACATTCCAGAATCTCTGGCTCTAGGTAAGTGATCACACCATCATGATTATCCAGGTCATGAAGATCTTTTTTTGTACAGTTCTTCTGTGTATTCCTGCCACCTCTTCTTAATATCTTCTGCTTCTGTTAGGTCCATACCATTTCTGTCCTTTATCGAGCCCATCTTTGCATGACATGTTCCCTTGGTATCTCTAATTTTCTTGAAGAGATCTCTAGTCTTTCCCATTCTGTTCTTTTCCTCTATTTCTTTGCATTGATCACTGAGGAAGGCTTTCTTGTTACTTCTTGCTATTCTTTGAAACTCTGCATTCAGATGCTTATATCTTTCCTTTTCTCCTTTGCTTTTTGCTTCTCTCCTTTTCACAGCTATTTGTAAGGCCTCCTCAGACAGCCATTTTGCCTTTTTGCATTTCTTTTCCATGGGGATGGTCTTGATCCCTGTTTCCTGTACAGTGTCACAAACCTCATTCCATAGTTCATCAGGCACTCTTATCTATCAGACCTAGTCCCTTAAATCTATTTCTCACTTCCGCGGTATAATCATAAGGGATTTGATTTAGGTCATAACATATAACATATAATATATAACAGCAGTCCTCAACCTTTGTGGCACCTGGGACTGATTTTGTGGAAGACAATTTCTCTATGGACTGGGGCAGGGGCAACGGTTTTGAGATGATTCTCATAAAGAGCTCACAACTTACATCCCTCACATGTGCATTTTGCAGGAGGGTTCACGCTTCTGTGAGAATCTAATGCTGCTGCTGATTTGATAGGAGGAGGAGCTCAGGCGGTAATGCTAGCGATGGGGAACGACTGTAACTACGGATGAAGCTTTGATGGCTCACCCATGGCTCACCTCCTGCTCTGCAGTCTGGTTCCTAACAGGCCACAGACCCGCTGGGGACCCCTGATATGTAATATATAGACAGAGGTGTATAAACGGATATCCATATATAATATTTACCTATAATTATATATGCTGTATATAACAGTGTGTATATATAGCTTAAATCTGATTTTTTAATAGAAATCATAGCATGCATGCTGTTCTACAGTTTGTATCTACTTACCGATTTCAGTTTTGTTTTGAAAAAGAAATGTAACCATAGGGTTTAATATTCATAAGGTGTAAAAAATCACATGATGAAAATTCTCCCTCCCTCTTTGTCTCCAGTCACCCCAAGTCTCTTTCCTGGAGGTATATCTTGTTTGTTTGTATTTTGGTTATTATTGTTGCCAAACATATTTCAGAACTCTATCAGAACAGAAAGAGCTGCTGCATTTATTTTTATGGGTGACGGTCTTCAATGTATTCTGCTATGCGGGTGCACCATACATTACTTAACCAGTCTTCTCTTGCTAGGTTGGATGATTTCATCCTTGCTGTGACAGACAATGTTATATTAAATAGCCTTATGCTGCTACTGTTACTGCTAAGTTGCTTCAGTCGTGTCCGGCTCTGTGTGACCCTATAGACGGCAGCCCACCAGGCTCCCCTGTCTCTGGGATTCTCCAGGCAAGAACACTGCAGTGGGTTGCCATTTCCTTCTCCAATGCATGAAAGTGAAAAATGAAAGTGTAGTCGCCCAGCCATGTCCAACTCTTTGTGACCCCATAGACTGCAGCCTACCAGGCTCCTCCATCCATGGGATTTTGCAGGCAAGAGTACTGGAGTAGGGTGCCACTGCCTTCTCCAGATAGCCTTATACACAGGTTATTTCAAATGTCCAGTGAAGCAGAATTGTTGAAGAGCCAAGTGCATTTGATATTTTGATCACTACTGCCTAATTGTCTCCAGAGAGGCTGTTCCAGTTCACTCCCACTGGCTGTAAACAAGGACAGTGGTCCCCTCACTGCTTTCCACCTCACTGTGTTATCAAACATTTGATTGTAGTGTCCATCTCCTTGTATTAGTCTTCTAATGAGTGAGCATCTTTTCAAAATGATCTTTTCTTATTGATTTGTAAAGCTACTTATATATCCAGGAAATTAGCCCTTTGTGGTATATGTTGTAGAATGTATTTTCTTACTTTAGTCAGATTTATGAATCTTTTTTAGATGAAAAAATTCTTCCAGATTTTCATATCATACTGAAGCCTTCCTCACTCCAAAATTACATGTTAAGAAATCTGTGTCTTTTCCTTCTATATTTCATATTTAAATATTTGATCCATGAGGAGCTTATTTTGGTGTCATATTAGTCAAGGGCCCAAATTAGTTTTTTTTCCCAAGTGGCTACCTATGTCTTCCTATCATTTATTGAGTAATGCCCCCTGCACACTGACTAGACCTCCTGTGTTGGTTTCCTATTGCTGTGTAACAATATGCTTGCCAATATAGTGTCTTAAACAGCACACATTTATCTTTTCACAGTTTCTGTGAATTAGGAATCTGGGCATGGCTTAGCCAGATTCTCTACAACGCTCCAGTGACAGTATCAGCTGGGTCTGAGGTCTCATATGAGGCTCTTCTGGGGAAGGATCCATTTCCAAACTCATCTGGCGGTCAGCAGCATTTATTCCCTGGCGGGCTGCTGAACTGAGGCATCGTTTTCTTACTGGCTATGGCTCACAGTTCCTTGGCATGTGGGTCCCTAGATGGCCTCTTGTTCCATCAAGTTAGCAAGAGAAAAGGGGGACCTACCGTCTACAATAACATCCCATTACCTTTGGTGTACTAGAAGCAAGTCACAGTCCTGTCCACATTCAGGAGGAAATGATCACACAGGGACATGACATCAGAAACCGTGGCTTAGGAGTATGTCTTGGCAGCCTGAATGGGAGGGGAGTTTGGGGGAGAATGGACACATGTATATATGTGGATGGATGAGTCCCTTTGCTGTCTACCTGAAACTGTCACACCGTTGTTGGTTAACTGACTGGGCTTCTTTGGTGGCTCAGATGGTAAAGAGTCTGCCTGCAATGCAGGAGATCTGGGTTCGATCCCTGGACAGGAAGGATTCCCTGGAGAAGGGAGTGGCAACCCACTCCAGTATTCTTGCCTAGAAAATTCCATGGACAGAGGAGCCTGGCAGGTTGCAGTCCATAGGATTGCAAAGAGTTGGACATGACTGAGCGACTAACATTTTCACTGTCAATACAAAATAAAAAATTTTCAAAAGAGCCAATTGAAAAATTTGTCTTGATTTAAAACACCTTTTGAGTAATTCATAAATTATATAAAGTCAGCATAAACTTTTTATTTTTTTAATTAAAGAATAATTGCATATGGCTAATTTATTTATTAAAGTTTTTTGTCTGTGTCCAAAGAACTCTAATTGTGTCACATTTGAGAATAAATGGAAACAACAAATAAAATTTTTTCATAATTAAAAAAAGAGTGTGTCTGCCACCCTACCTTCTCATAATTTAATTATCTATGGATGCTACAGCTACTGCTAAGTCACTTCAGTCGTGTCCGACTCTGTGCAACCCCATAGACGGCAGCCCACCAGGCTCCCCCATCCATGGGATTTTCCAGGCAAGAGTACTGGAGTGGGGTGTATCTATGTATATGTGAACTCATTTCTGTAACGCTGCCAGCTCCTAAGGAGTAAGAGACACCTGCTCCCAGATGGGAAGGAGGTGCCTTGGAGCTGCGCTCATCTCCCGAATGCCTGGCCTTGGAGCCTGACCCTAGCCAGCTGTGGACCCTGATTCACCGATTCACTTTGGCATCTGCCTGTATTCCTTGGCTGACCTCAGTGTGAGGGGCTTCCTGCTGCCTTCATGTCCGCGTTCCGTGTCTCCAGGCTGATGGCCTAGCATCTGCTCGGGTGTCATGGCGGTCTCCAGCTTCTCTTCCATTCACTTGACCCTAGAGTTTGACCCATTCTGTGCTTTATTACAGATGCTGCTTATACTGATGAATGTTGCTTTCTGGCCACACCACTGCCTCTAGATGCCATCCCCGTGTGGGTGAAACTTGGAAGTGGCAGTGAGAGGATAAGCTGTGCGGTGTGTCAGATGCTGATGGATTAGCACCCAGCCCTTCTCCCTGGGGGACACCAGTGTGCAGAGCAGGCCTCTGGGAGAAGGATGGAAGTTCTAGCAGCTGTGTCCTCTCCACTTTGTTTTCCCATGTTTCCTGAAGTCAATTTTGTTACCTATAGTTTGTGACCAAGAAAAAAAAAAGGCCCCATATCCTTTCCCCAAAGTCATCGTGGATTGATTGGCCTGCTGGGAGGAGAGGATTTAAAAAGTAATTAAGAGATGGTGGGTTAAAGAAAGTTAGCAACAACCACAACAATAATGATCAATGAATGAACTAGTGTGCTAACAGTGTAATCTCTCAGCTTTGTAGGGTAGAGAGGTTTAAATTCATGCCCTGATTCTTGGTGGGAGTGGGGGCAATGAAACCTCCAGCTGGGCATGGAAGAGGAGGACAGTAGGGGGCTTTTGAAAAAGTGGAGGCATATGAAACCAAAAGAAAGAATTTTTCTGTTGCTTGGGTGTGCTAATGGTGATAGAAGCTTAGAGAAAGTAAGGACTTGGGTGCTCAGGCTCAAGAGAGTGGCCACTTAGAAGATGCCCTTGGCAGGGCTGGAGAATCAGTGGATGCAGAGAGGGGACCATTTTGATATCAGAGTAGATGGAGTTGGACTGGTGCAGAATGGAGGGCTTGCATTTTCCCAGGAGTGCAGAGTGCTGAAGGGAAGTCCAGGCCCTGAAGTGGAAATGGGAGTGATCTCACAGTTGAGGGGTCATCAGAGTAGAATAAGGTGATATTGACAATAAATGTGCCAGGTAATTCTTTAAACTTGTTAGTGAATGATATCATGGTAGAATTTGAATTTGCAATTAAGAAAAACATAATTGTATGGGTTAATACTATGAATCCAGAGATGTGGCGAGTCAGTGTCCTGGTGGGAAAAGGAAGGCTTAATGAAGCTGTCTTGGGATTTACATGTGGTGAGGCTGGAAAGTTTCACCTCCACAGCAGGTAATGGGAAGTGGCTTGGGGGAGCCTCTGAAGGAAGTTGTGTAGAGAAGAGAGGGGATGAGGGTCATTGGAGAATGGACAAGGGATGTTTCCTGGAAACACTGACACAGACGCACTGAGGAATGAAGATGTGATATATTGTGTGTACACTCCTCGCTCCTCTCCCAGGCCAGTGGATGGATTTTGTTTCATTCATCATTAAGTTTACTGTGTTCCAGGCATTGTGTTAGGCACTTGGGGATTCTCAGTTGAATAACACAGTCTTCTCTCCAGGAGCTCAACAGAGTGCGTTTGGGAAACACATCTTCAGATATCTGAGATTCTATTGAGATGAATGAGACTTCATTCCTAGAAGATCATAGGTTGATTTCTTAGCCTCTTGGTGTCACCTAAGCAGGAAGTGCTTCCCAGGTGGCTCAGTGGAAAAAAAAAAAAAATCCACCTGCAATGCCGGAGGTGCAGGGTTAAGGGTTTGATCCCTGGGTTGGAAAGATTTCCTGGAGAAGGAAATGGCAACCTACTCCACTGTTCTTGCCTGAGAAGTCCCATGGACAGAGAAGCCTGGTGGCCTACAGTCCAGGGGGTTGCAAAGAGTTGGACAGACCGAAGTGACTGAATGAATGAAAGCTGGAGGCACTGTTTATTTTACCTAGAGCAGATCACTGAGCTGCAAAAGACAGTGTAAAGGTAAGTTGACCACCAGCTGAGCCTGGCAGAGTCAGCTCACTGAAACATTTTCATTTTAAACTCCCATTTGCTTGCTTACTGAGTCACTTCAGTTGTTTCCGACTCTCTGAGACCCCATGGACCATGGCCCGCCAGGCTCCTCTGTCCATGGGATTCTCCAGGCAAGAAAAGTGGAGTGGGTTGCCATTTCATTCTCCGGTGATAATGTATGAAATGAGTGAAGTGAAGTCGCTCAGTCGTGTCCGACTCTTTGGAACCCTATGGACTGCAGCCTACCAGGCTCCTCCGTCCATGGGATATTCCAAGCAAGAGTACTGGAGTGGGTTGCCATTGCCTTCTCTGTAAACACCCACACTCAGAGCTATTTCTCTTAACAGTCCTAGTGCGTTGGGTTAGAGGGAGGGAGAAGGATTCTTTCAGCTTAAAGGTGCTTTAGCTCTGGATGGTGTCCCTGCACTTGGGCACCAGGAGGCAGGAGGTGTAGTTTTCTGCTGTGAACATGCTGCAGCTGAGTGGAGCCAGGGAGTCCCAGATGGGACAGCCCCGTGGCAGAGTCCAGCCAGAAGCCAGAGTGGGCAGAGGATGTCCCTGAAAATGCCAGGCTGTACAGTTCCTTAGTTCACTGCTTTATCATCTTGGCTAGTTTTGGAGTCAACCAACCTATGACCTTTTTGACTTTGGGATCTGTAGTTGCTTTAGTTGGTCCTGAGATTGATGGGTTGAAGGGTGCCAGGGTCTCTGCCAAGGTACTTTGTAGTCTGATGGCACTCCTTTCCCAAGGGTGGGTAGAGATTAGTCCTCAGACAGTGGGTAGTGTTAGAGTTGGACCTCTTGGGTTAGCAGAGTTTGCCTGCTTGCTTGATTGACTTAACATCGTTTGTCTTTTTTATTGCAGCCATTATAATTTTTTAAGATATAATTGGCATACAATATATTAGTTTCAGGCGTACGACATAATGATTCGATCTTGGTGTATGTTTTAAAATGATCATCACAATAAGTCTAATTAACACCCATCACCACAGTTACCAATTGTTTTTCCTCTCATGATGAGAACTTTTAAGATTTATTCTCTTAAAGACTTTTAAATATATAGTACAGTGTTGTAAACTGTAGGCACTGTGCTGTACATTACATCCCCAGAATTTATTTATTTTATAACTGGAAGTTTGTATCTTTTGACCACGTTAACCCTTTTCACCTACCCTCAACCTTCTCCCTCTGGCAACTACCAATCTGTTCAGAGTTCTTTTTTTTCTTTTTTTTTTTTTCCTATGTTTATAAGTGAGGTCATACAATATTTGTCTTTCTCTGTCAGACTTTTGTTTCACTAGCAGAATGCCCTCAAGGTCTATCCATGTTGTTGCCAATGGCAGAATTTCTTTTTTGTAGCTGGATAATATTGTGTTATGTATATATACTATTAGAGCTTCTTCCCTGGTGACTCAGTGGTAAAGAATCCACCTGTTAACTAGACTTACACAAGGAGATATGGGTTTGACCCTTAGGTCAGGAAGATCCCCCAGAGAAGGAAATGGCAACCCACTCCAGTGTTCTTGCCTGGGAAATCCCATGGACAGGGGAGCCTGCCAGGCTCTGGTCCATGGGGTTGCTAAAGAGTTGCTCAGACACGACTTAGCTAACAAAACAACAATATATACTATATTATATTTTCTTTATCTGTTCATCTGAGGACACATAAGTTGCTTCCTTGTCTTGGTTGTTGAGAATAACGCTACAGTGAATGTGGTTGTGTGTGTATCTTTCCAAATTAGTGAGCTCCAGATGAGTGTTGAAACTGTGGGTGTCAGAGCTCTTTGTTTTAAGTTGTTGCCATTCATTTGCCTCTTCAGAAGTCATCAGGATAAGCAAAGTTGTATTGAGTCAAGCTAGTTCAAGTTCTTTCCTGTGTATCATGCTTGAAAGAGAACTTACAATATACACCAGACCTCATAGCTCAGTGTAGAGAAGTATCGTGGTGGGTATGAGACAAGCTTCTTAAGCTGGTGACTGTTCCCTGGCGAGGGCTCTCCTAGGCCCTTGGTTTCCACCTGGCTCTCAGATCTGTCCTCTAACCTTCTTATTAGCCAACTGTTTATCAAGATTTATCAAGATTGTTTGAGAAAGGTTTCATATCCCTGCTCTAGAAATGTCTAAGCTGGTTTTGAATGTTCTGGTCTTTAAAATAACAAGGTGATGGAAAATTTTAAAAAACGGAGCCTCTTAATTGAGCCTTAATTCCTATGGAAGTAGTTTTATAAGATTTATAGCTGTGTTTATTAGCTCTCTAATGATACCATCAATTTGCATAATGCTGATTATCCAGGCAATTCAAAGTAATTTATAGCTATATCTTCATTATCAGGTGGCAGATATTAGCCCCATTTTATTGCTGGGGGACTTGAGGCCTCTTTGACCCCCCAAAAATCAAATAACGGGAGGAATTAATTGCATTCCGTTTTCAAGATTTTGTGGCATTTTCCCTCTCCTTGTCACCTCTGTGTTTATAAGGACGAGTGTGCTCTTATTAGGGAGCTAAACTGCTGGCTGGTTAGTTAACTGGTTTGAGTTACTCTTTTTGGAAGTGGGATTACTGTTTGTTTATATATATATATATATATATAATGGAAATGCTAGTTCACTTGGCTCTCCCACTGGGAAGGTTAATGAATGAACGTGAACTTTGTTAAACAGTTTGGGAGCATGACAGGATGAGAAATGGTATTTTGTTAATGATAAACTTGGGTTCTGCTTTTGGGCCTCACGCGAGCATTTTCCAGTTTCCCAAATGTGAATGCCTCGGGCGCTGATAAAGCTTAGTCTACTTACTTTCTGTCTAACCCAGCCAAGGACGTCTTTTAGACTATTCCAGTAAGAAGCAGATGTTTTGAAATAGCTTGCTACCAAATTGCAATTAATAATTTGTAGTTTTTATAACTGTGAGAGATTCCATTTGAAGGAAGTAGTTATCGTTACCACACTAATGTGTTTTGATTTCAGCCAAGAACAAAGATATCTGATGTGCAAATTGCCCAGGATTTAAACAAATGGACCAGTTTGGTTGGTCCTTCTGAATTAGTCCTGAGAGTATTCGGTATCCCCAGTCCTCTGGGGACACCAGTTTGTGAGCGACTGTTGAAGACCTTGAGCTACTGCTGACCTCAGGAAAGTCAGGGCATTATTATTTGGCTTTTGGTTTTCAAATTAGTTGAGAAATTTCATATACAAAGAAAAAGGGAAAAAATGTAGAAAATCTTTCTCTCTGGGGCCCAAGGTCTACCTAGAGCTGTGCCCAGGGACCATTAGTTCTCTTTTCTCCACTTTCATCATCACTAGGTCACCCCATTGGAGATACAGGAGGAACTGAGAAGGCGGAGCCAATGGCAGGGAGGGTCTTGCCACGAGAGCAAGGGCTCTGCAGACGGAGTAACCTGGGACCAGACCCCAGCTCTCTGTCTCTCAGCTCTGTGACTTTGACTTTACTTAACCTCTCTGGTCTCAGTTTCTCCATCTGCAACATGGAGGCAATAACTGCCTCAGCAGATTGTTAGGACTAAATGGAATGTTGATGTTGTTGTTTAGTTGCTCAGTCATGTCTGACTCTTTACGACCCCACAGACTGCAGCACACCAGGCTTCCCCGTCCTTCACAACCTCCTGGAGTTTGCTCAAACTCATGTCCATTGAGTCGGTGATGCCGTTCCAACCGTCTCATCCTCTATCACCCCCTTCTCCTCCTGCCTTCAATTTTTCCCAACATCAGGGTCTTTTCCAGTGAGTTGGCTCTTCACATCAGGTGGCCAAAGTATTGGAGCTTCAGCTTCAGCATCAGTCCTTCCAATGAATATTCAGGCTTGATTCCCTTTAGGATCTACTGGTTTGCTCTCCTCGCAGTCCAAGGGATTCTCAAGAGTTTTCTCCAGCACCACAATTCAAAAGCATTGATTTTTCTGCGCTCAGCCTTTTTGATGGTCCATCCCTCAATTAAAAACTGGTGTCTTGGGCTAGCACCTAGGAGGCTTGTAAAATTGTTAAGAACAGAAAGTAACTCCTGGAGACCTCAGATCCTATTGGCAGGTGTACATACTGTTAAAAAGGTTTATTTTCACATCCTTATATCTTTTAAAAATATACTTCTCTGATGTTCCTTTGGGGCTTCCCTGGTGGCTCAGGTGGTAAAGAATCCACCTGCATTGCAGGAGACCTGGGTTCGATCCGTGGGTTGGGAAGATCCCCTGGAGAAGGAAGTGGGAACTCATTCCAATATTCTTGCCTGGAGAATCCCATGGACAGAGGAGCCTGGTGGGCTACAGCCCATGGGGTTGCAAAGAGTCAGCCTCGACTGAGATGTTCCTTTAGATGGTGCTAATCCTGTGACCTTTGCCCCTTCCTTTGGGGAGAGAAGTCAGTTTCGATGGGGCCCTTTCTTGGCCTGCAGTTTGCCAAAGCCACCATTGGCATGGATGTCCCCTGGCAGGATGGCCTTGGGAATCCAAGGACGTTAGCATCTCCCACCAAGTTGGCATTGCCCTGGGTGTAACTGTGAATGGGAGCCTATGACAGCAGTGTTCAGCCCAGGCTGTGGATGTGCCTGTGGGTGGGTGTTTGAAGCCCACGTTGGCTGCATGTAGAAATGCTGCATTTCCTACCCTTGGGAAAGATCAAGAAAGGTCACTTCTTACTTGGCCTCATGTCCTAGGAGTTGGAGTTCCCTAGTCTCTCCAGCACGAGTTTTGCTTCCTTAGCTGTCTGAGTTGAAGTAATTAGGCCACATTCAGGGCCTCTTTGAAGATGAGGACCATATCTACCCTATATTGCGTGTACTGGGTTAAATAAAATATATTATCAAAAGGAATTTTACCTGTTCCTTTTTACTGTTTTGTTAATGCAGCTACTGGAAGCATTTACACTGCATGTGTGGTCTGCACTGTGTTTCTATTGGATGATGCTGGTGACAGTCCTCTCCAGGGTATCTAGGTCTTAAACTGCACAGACCTGGATGCATTTTATGGCGAGCTGAGTGCTGGGGGCAGAGGTGGGCATGAGGTGCTGTTATTGGCTAGTGTACCTTCCAGATGGTGAGAGCTAGTTTCCTGTAAGGGGGTGTACCTGAAAAGATATGTCTACCCAGAGCCTGCGAATGTGTCATTGCGGGTGAAGTTAGGATCTGGAGATCTCATCCTGGATACCCAAGTGGGTTCTGATTTAAAATCTTAGAAGAAAGAAGGCTGTGTGAAGACAAAGGCAGAGATTACAGTGCTGGGTCTCCAGTCTAAGACGCACCAGGGGTTGATTGCTGGCAGCCACCCGGAAGTGGGAGAGAGGCGTGGAGTGGCTTCTCCCACAGAGCCTGCAGAGGGAACCACCCTACCAGTGCCTTGATTCTGGACATTTGTCCTCCCTCCAGAATTACCAGAGAATATACTTCCATTGCTATAAGCCACCCATGTAGTGGAAGTTACAGCAGCCCTGGGGAACTAATAATACATGGGGGAGATGGTGAGCCCACTGTACTGCTGGGAGTGGGCAAGGAGTTCCCTGAAAGAACTGGAAGAAACCAGTGCAAAACCAGGCTGGGGTGTTAAATGTCTTGCTATCACGGGCCACCGCTCCACCCTACAGAATTTACTCTGGAAATTAAAAGGGACAGTATAGACAGAGAGTGCCTAGTACAGCTTCCACAGTGAAGGACGTTTTCATTGTTAATGCTGAAAGGCACTCTGCCATTGACCTTGAAGATGAATTGGTGGGAGGCCGCCTTTGGGCCAGTAATCCTGGTAGTCTGGAGATACTTAAGAGTCCAGACATTTTGTTTATGGCTTGTGAGGCTGTCCTCTTGGTTTTTTTGGTTATTTTCCTATTTGTTTTGTTGGCTAAGGGAAGAGGAGGAACTGTTTGCTAATTATGCAGCTTTTTTTTTTTTCTTCTCAATGAGAAATCTGTCTTTTTGGTGCTCATTAAATGCTCTAATTGGGTCCCTTATTTTGGGGAAAACAACATGATATGCTGGTTTACCTAGACATTTAGGTCTCCCACCAGCAATTTTAGAAGGGGCCTCACACTAATTACAACAAGGGGGAAGAGAAAGAATATTCGATGACTATCTAGAATGCCTCAGATGTTTTTGCACAGTTATTTCACTTCATCCTCAGGTTAAGCCNTTATTTTGGGGAAAACAACATGATATGCTGGTTTACCTAGACATTTAGGTCTCCCACCAGCAATTTTAGAAGGGGCCTCACACTAATTACAACAAGGGGGAAGAGAAAGAATATTCGATGACTATCTAGAATGCCTCAGATGTTTTTGCACAGTTATTTCACTTCATCCTCAGGTTAAGCCTGGAAGATGAGTGTTATCCTCTGGTTAGGCTTTCAGCATCAAGACATCTTTTCTCTGAGGGTCCATCACAGCTGGACGCCTGATCTGGACTGCTTTGGTTGGATGGGAATTGGGTGGGGTGGCTATAGGCGTTCCTCTGGATCTCTCCCCGATGACACCCACACCCAGGCAGGCCAGGAGCAATCCCTGCTGAGTGGGTTTCAGAAGTTGTTTTTGTTTGTTTGGTGCTTCCCTCCAGCTCCCTCTCTCTGATTCCACGGATTCGCCATTGCATTTGTCGCTGGAGTTTCTAACCTCTGGTATTTTGAGTTTTTCCTTGCAGATGAGTGAGGAGACAGAGGGGCTCCATGGGAGATGGTGTTTCTGCAGCTCCTGGGGCGTGGCCTTGCTGTGATGTGGAGCCTTTGGGGAGGATGGGACCTCAGTGCCCAGAGCTGCCCCTGCTAGCACTTGGGCTCTGGGGAGGCAGGGGCGCTAGGTCCTCTGGGGACATTCCCGTTATGGTGTGTCCAAGTGGAGAGGGGCCGAGCCCAGATGCCAGTGTCTGGAGGGACACATATTTGAGAGGAGAGTTGTACTGGTGAGTTCACGGAAGAACGTTACCCTTTGCAGAAGAAATATTCACATACCAAACATTTGTTGGTGCCCACGAGGATCCACGTCCACCACGACAAGACCAAAATCTTTGCTCCTTCCAGAACCGTTCCTGGTGCAGCTGGAGTGGACCTTACTATCTCTGGGAAGAGGCTTATTCTCATTACTGCTGTGTTATGTTAGCAAGAAAATACCATCATTACTGCCATTTTAAGGGATCTTCTCCTTAAAACCTTTTCGCGGGAAAATGTCTCTACAGACACAATAGCTAAATTGGGCACTTGTTAGCTAGTGGTCAGGGTGTGGAATTTATTTAGAGCTAGACAACCTATCCCCAATCATGGTTCTACTACGTGTTCTCTATGTGACCTTGACGTGAGTGTGTGCTCAGTCATGTCCAACTCTTTGCAACCCTGTGAACTGTAGCCCACCAGGCTCCTCTGCCCATGGAATTTTCCAGCCAGGAATACTGCAGTTGGTTGCCGTTTGCTACTCCAGGGGATCTTCCTGACCCTGGGATCTAACTCGTGTCTCCTGCATCTCCTGCCTTGGCAGGTGAGTTCTTTACCTCTGAGCTACCTGGGAATGCATGTGACCTTGAACTAGTTAGTCTTTCTCTGCCTGTTTGCTCATCTATAAAATGGGAGATGACAATGGCTAGCTTTCAAAGTGGATGGGACTTTCTTGACAGCTGTACTGTAGGGTTGCTGTAACAAATGACCACAGAGTGTCCGGCTTACAGCAAGAATGTAAGAATGTGTTCTCCCACAGTTCTGTTGTCTAGAAGAGCGAATTCAGCACAGCAGCAGAGTCTCTTCCTTCTGGAGCCTCTGAGAGACGCCTGTGCCCCAGCCGTCTCGTGGCTTCTGGTGGTCGCCAGCCCTGCCGGGCACTCTTGGCTTGCAGACATATCACTCCCATCTCTGCCTCCATCTTTATATGGCATTCTTCCCTGTGTCTCTGTCTAGATTGCCCTTTTATAAGGATTCCAATCATTGGAATAGGGTGCACTCTGACCCAGTACCAGCCCCCGGTGGTACAGTAAAGAATCTTGCCTTCAGTGCAGGAGAGGCAAGAGACACGGGTTCCATCCCTGGGTCGGGAAGATCCCCTGGAGAAGGGCATGGCAACCCACTGCAGTACTCTTGCCTAGAGAATCCCATGGACGGAGGAGTCTGGCGGGCTACAGTCCATGGGATTGCAAAGAGCTGGACACGACTAAGCGAGCATGGACATTGAGCTGACCCACCATGACCTCTTCTTAACTTGATTACACCTGCAAAAAAACGTCTTTCCAGATGAGGTCACATTCACAGGTCCTTGAGGTTAGAATGTGAACTCATCTTTTGGGCAGGGGGGCCACGGTTCTACTCACTTCAGTAACCTTGGCAAAATACTAACACAATATGCACATACAGTGGGTCTTCAACAAATAGTTTCCGTTTCTCTTCTGAACCGTTTGGGAAAACCTTTGTGCACCTTTCTGACTGAATTTTGCTGTATTTTCAGGCCTTTGAGGTTTACAGCATCAGTAAAACCAGAGCATTTCTGTTGTTTTTTGGTAACGTGCAGCTTTTCTTTGCGATACGATGCTCTTCTGGGGTATGTATAAGAGCTGCCATGCATCTCAATTACGGAATACGTTTGGCATTTGGATTTTGAGTGACTTTGGCCCAGTGCTGTCAAGGTTTGCTTCGGGCACTTTTGTCTTGCTTAACGATGCAAAACAGAAAATGCTCACAAATGGTTACCCCAAAATGAGGCCTGTCGTTATAGCTTCTTTTACCTCCGGGGCCCCAAACTGCAGAAGCTTATTCACTGCGAGACAACGAGGGCTCTAAATCTCCCGCCTCCATATATTACATTTCATATTACACTCGAACATGGCAAAATTAATTGTGGCCGAGGCAGGGAAGACAGGAAAAACCTATAATGGTTTATCATATTTTGCAGGCTTCGTGGGGACCATAAATTTAAAGTGTATAGGAATTGTATTTATTCCTGAGATTTCACAAATTTGTCATGCTCCCCTTCTCTGAGGATGACAAGTGCTTCAAGACAACAGAATCTCTGATTTGGAAGCAGAAAAGGAGGCGACCGTGGAGATGTTCCCAGGTGACTACAGAGCTGTCCCTGTCAAGCTTCTTTGGTTACATGGCTGTTAATAGCTAATTTATTAATGCAGGTTTGCTGGGGAAGCAGGCCGCTCTTGACCGTTGTGTCTCTTACATCAGCTCTTTTATAGCTGCAGATGTAGGAGTCAGATATCCTATGGAGCAATCATAAATTGAATAGTGTGTGTATGTGTGTGTGTGTTGGAGCTTGTAGTAGCCTCTGACCTTATTTCATGAGTGCTCTTGTGTCTGGAACCTTGAGATGCAGGAATTCACATCTTGGAATTGGATTCCTCTTGGAGCTGCTTAAACTGGGACATTTATCCGTTACTGAATTTCACTGATAGCTCAGTAGCTTCCATCAGCACGGACATGCTCCCTACTTTGACCTGTTTGGATAGCGAAGGCACATATTCCAGTGAAATTCACTGAAATGTTGGCTTCTTCAAAATCATAGTGAAGCAATGTTGAACAAATTGCTTTTATGGGGGAGCCCCTCCCACCCCGTGTGGCACAGGATGTGGGATCTTAGTTTCCAGTGAGGGATCGAACCTGTGCCCCCTGCAGTGGAAGCGCTAAGTCTGAACTACTGGACTGCCAGGGAAGTCCCAGGATTGTAGTGAAGCAGTTTTGGCCATAGAGTCTCAGTGGCTGCATCCACAGGAATGCAGCCTTGATTTGATGGTCTTTATTTCCTTTTCCATAGGGAAATCCATGAAATGATTTTTTTTAAAAAATCACAGAACGGTATCACTATCAGTAACTCTGTAGCTCACTGGCTTGAATCTTTGTTGATAACTACCCACAGAAATGTATTTATAAAAAAAAAATATATGTCCACACAAGCATTTTTACATAAACAGTTCATAGCAATGTTATTCATTCTAGCCCCAAAGTGGAAACAACCCAAATATTCATCAGTGGATGAAGGGTTAAATAGATGTATTACATGCAATGGAATATTATTCAGCTATAAAAAGGAATGATATACTGATAAGTGCTACAGCGTGACTGAACCTTAAAAACATTATGCCGAGCAGTAGAAGCCAGACACAGAAGAGCACATGTAGGATTCTGTTTATGTGAAATGTCCAGAATACCATGGAGACAGAAAGTAGATTGATGGTAAGCTCGGGTAAGAGTGGGAGTTGAGAGGAAATGGAGTGACTGCTCTTGGGTGTGGGGTTTCCTTTTGGGGTGATGAAATGTTCTAAAATTGATAGTGGTGCTGCTTGCCTATCTCTGAATGTAGTAAAACCTGCACAGTTGAAATAGGTGAATAGTTTGGCCTGTGAGTTATGCCTCGATCAAACTTCAAAATCACATTTACTTCACAAACTAGAACATTTGTGGAAAGCTGAATTCAGACTTATTCTTTCTGTGTCTGGTACATTCTGATTTATTCCAATCTATTCCGTTCCATTTCTTTAAAAAGTTGCTGCACGTGGCCCACCAAATCGATCCCCTAACCCATACTTCTGTAGATTCCTCTCCCTTTGACAGATGAAAAAACCGAGTCTCGGGGCTTGAGAAGGGCCTGCCCAGGGCTTTTGATGCCCAAGTCCACTGTGCTTGCCAAGATGCTGGGTCTTCTTTTTAAGAGTGAGCGGGATTTGGGGTTAAAAAAAGGTATTGGCCATGAATAGCTTCCTTGTAAACACCTTCTCTCGGGACCTGGGGTGGTGGACGGTCCAGGACACGGAAATGGGCTGAATGCAGCCTTGTATGGAGCCCGATACCCAGTCCAGTACACACTGCATGGTCGTGGCTTATCCAGGTGGCCCAGAATGTTATTTTTCAGGGGAAGATGCTGTTTTTTTCTGAACATTGCAAAGTACAAGTGTTAGAAACTCCTCCTCACTGCTTGGCTTCTAGTCCTTCTGAAAGTAAAATCTGAGATGGCGAATGATAGAAAATTAAGAACATACAAACAGACAATTAGGGAAAAAGAGGAGCTGGTTTCCCCTAAGGCTCTTGCATCAGCCAGCTGGTAGCAGTTAATTGTGCCCTGAATACACAGTCCTGGCCAGAGATGCAAAGAAAAGAGAATTTTTTCCCTGGTAAAGGAAGGGGAAAGAGTGGTGAGTGGAGGTCCCTCAAAGGTCCAGTTAGTCTAGGTGTCTGGTCCCTTTGCTATAGGCTACAGGATTAGTTTCTGAGCACTGAGGAGCTGAATCAACCCTGCTCTGTGCTCCCAGGTCTGTGAAAGGCTATTTCATGGGCAGGGCTATTTATTCACCAAGTTTTGCTCAACTTTTGACAGAGCAGTCTGCCTCCTTGGTTAGTTATGTACATAAATATTTGCTCCTTCCCAGCAGGACTGTCTCCTGTATTACACAGGACTCACGTGGATTCAAGGCTTTCTTTTCTCCCTCCTGCTATGAATATAGTGCTGGTAAAGGGGCCCACCTCTAGGTCAGAACACCTCCGGTCTAGTTAGGGGTCTGGCGGAGGAGATGGCCTGTTCGTCCAGTGGTCTGACCTTCAGTGGGATTCCTGCCTACCTAGGAGGGCATCTGCCATTGAATTAACATTGGATGACAGCAGTGAGAGCCTGCTGTGTAGTTTCAATGTCAAATGGAGGTCTGTTTCTTGATCAAGGATTGATTTCCTCCCTGGCCTGATTGGGGCTTCCCAGCTGGCCCTAGTGGTCAAGAACCCACCTGCCAATGCAGAAGACATAAGAGACGTGGATACGATCCCTGGGTGGGGAAGATCCCCTGGAGGAGAGCCTGGCAGTCTGCTCCAGTAATATTGCCTGTAAAATTCCGTGAACAGAGGCTCCTGGTGGGCTACAGTCCATGGGGTTGCAAAGAGTCGGACAGGACTGAAGCTACTTAGCATGCATGGGCACATCCTGGCCTGATTGAGAAGGTAGCGGGCAGGGATCATGCTGGAGGGAATCTGAGCAGCAAATATAAGTAATATTTCATAAAACAATAACAGAAATTGGTTTGAGTCTAAAGTCTCACTCAAATTCTGAACATTCCGGTCTACAGACTAAGATGCTGCTGAGACTGAGATGGGCCAGACCTGCCTCAAGTCCCAACTCCTCCATCTGCCCACTGTGCGACCTTGGGGATGTCTGCTTCCTTTCCCAGCCTCAGTTTCCTCATCTGTCAGCTGCAGACAGTGATGTCCTAGCCTCGTGGGATGATAGGTGGTACACGCATGGCACTTAGTGTGCAGAAGACCCATAATGTGTGCTCTAAAGATGACAGCTGTTGGTGTGAACGGGGGCTGACTCTCTTACCCCCGTCTGACAGATCAGGAGGCGAGGTCGGAGAGCTCATGTCACTTGCCCGGGATTCACAGCCCCAGAGGAGTAGGGCTGAGACCTGTGTTTCGGTGCGTCTGACTCTGGACCTTGTGCTTTCATCACGGTGTCCTCCTGGCGTATCAGCTAATTAAGGGGGTTATGTTTAGAGAAGCCACCTGGATCCTGCTGCCTTTTCGGATCTGCACATCTTCCTGAAGGAAGTTGCCTCACTCAGGTGACCTCAAGGATGTTCACTGGAGGAGGGGAGCCGCATGTTGTGTAAGAGTGGACCGGCCCGTTCCTCCCTCTCATGTCCCTGTTCCTCTATTCCTGGAACTGCTGGGGCTGCGGAGATGTTTTGCACTTCCGTTTTGAATTGGAGATCTCTGGACTGGTTTTGGTTGTACAGGTTCCTTTGTCATCTGGTTTTCAGCCTTTAGTATGTGTCTGTAACAGATTACAGTCAGTCCTGCCAGATACAGGCCTTCCCACCATCCCCCACCCGCTTCCCCAGCTTCTTTGATGCTTGCAAACCTTCTCTGGGCTAATAAGTATTGGATGGCCCCAAGAAATTGAATAAACACATTTAATACAAGGTTGATTTTCTGAGACCCTCGCACCAGCCTCCTCTCAGCTGTAGAATATTCTGTCTCTATCAGACTTGTATGCATGACTTGTGTGTAATCACTTAGAGCCAGTTGGGCAGGCTGATTTAAAAAAAAAAAAAGAGGAACCCAATAAACAATCCTAGAATGAGCCTCTGGAGAGGATTGTCCTGGTTTCTCTTGAAAAATATTCTCTATGGCTCCAGGGAGGTCAAAGATGTGAGGCTGGGGGCCTGTGGTTTGTAAAGGCAGAGGATCCTCTAATTGGGGCCTTGTTCTGATGGCTCAAGGAAGCCTGTGGACTCAGAGTAGTAATAGTAATAGCAATTTAAAGTAGGCCCATTACTGGAGCAGTTATTGCTTTTATTCAAAATGGCCCATCAAAGTCAGGCCCTATTAAATACAGCCGTTCAACTGACACTTAGCATCTTTAGAGAGATAAATTATCCTTTGGCCTGGTCACCTCCACTTGGAAATTTGCTCAGTGCTATGAGCCCTGGGAGGGCAGTTGGGGCTGACACGTCTGCCCACGGCAGCTTCCATTTCTATCATTTGTTCAGCCCACATTCAATGAAGACCTGCTGTCTTCTGGATACTGAAGCCAGGATGTTTGCTGAAAATGGGTCCTGCTTTTAAGGGGCTCACAGGCCTTATTCAGTCATGAAACATTGATCGAGCACCTAGTGCATGCAAAGCCCTGTGTTTGGCATTGTAGGGGAGATGTTGATGGCGGAATGCATGTGCCTGGGGGGCCCTGACCGCCTTGTGCAGAGGACAGTCTTGGAATCCCCTGGTAGGGCACAATATCCTGGACCTGAGTGTACGCTCCGAAGAAGGGGGATGTCGTGAGTGATTGATTCCATCACTTGGACTGAAGATGGCTTTGTGGTAGAGGTGACATTAACTGATCCTTGAAGGACATCCTCACTGATGAAAGTCAACCAGATGAAAGGCGCTCAAAGCAGGGCTACTCCTTAGGGGCCTAGACCAGAGCCAGGAGGCTCTCCGGAACGGAGGCTGCTCCTCGTCCCATCTGTCTTGAAGCCTGTGTGATTGCTGCTTCGGGGTGTTCTCGTCCTGTTGCCTCCTCCATCTTCCCGTCCACACCATCCCAGTCTTGTCTTCCGCCTGCTCTTCCCACTTAGCTCCCTGCTCTTTGGCCAGCCGTGCCCTAAAGCCCTGCAGAGAGGCATGTGTTCCACCTGCCTGACTTTCCAGGGTGTTGCCGGTACCTGGCTGTCAGCAGAGGCCAGGGTCCCGCGCGAGCAACAGTGATGATGACCTGGTCCCCAGGGGCCCTGGGCACAGCAACGTCTAGGAAGGGTGGGCTGTGTGTGCTCTGGACCAGACACTGTCTCTCAAGATGGGGTCCTTCACTGTGCCTGCAGAAACGTCAGCCAGGATGTTCTCAGTTGTTCCGTTTGCAGTGGTGAAATGTCCATCTAAGCTGAGCGGACTGAGCAAATAAATGATGGCGTTGTCCTCAAGTAGAGCTTTCTCGGGCAGCTCAAATTAGAGAACTAGATCTTCGCACACTGATGTGGGTAAATCTTTCCAGAAATTTAGAGTGAGAAAAAGAAAGGATCTGTATGGTATGTGCCACTTGAGTTTATTTTAAAACCACACAAAACAGGACTGTCTGTCTGTCTAGTGTGTATGTACATAGTGTGTATATATAGATACATAATTATGTTTACACTTAGAGTGTGTGTGCATATATGTGTGTACATATGTATATTATATTCATACACA
This sequence comes from Neotragus moschatus, assembly GCA_006410615.1. NCBI lineage: Eukaryota > Metazoa > Chordata > Mammalia > Artiodactyla > Bovidae > Neotragus > Neotragus moschatus. The sequence goes on along the minus strand of SJYA01002280.1, from coordinate 537,456 downwards.
TTGTTATATATGTGTAGTAAAGGAGAAAACCTGGAAAGAAGATTCCCACCAGGTTTACAGCTGCTTCTGAGGAAGGTGGAAAGAAAATGAGGTGATGGATGGGAGGGTGCTCTCAACCATCCCTCTCAGTAGTGTTTTATTCATTAAAAAAGATAGGAACTAAAGCGAAATGTTCATATTTGTGAGTTTGGAAGTCTGGGTCCCTTATGTCAAAAATTATGCTTCTTTTTATGGTTGAAATGTTTCCTACTAAAAAGGATGTTTCGAGCATGGCAGATTGTGTGGGGGAATCTGGAACTTGGTCTGTCCTGGTCGAAGGGAGGTAGATGATGCAGGTAGAAGGTGGAGGGAAGCTGTGTCATGCAGGCTGTGAATCTTCCTGCCAGTCGAATTTTGGGCGGAGGAGGTGAGGAGACATGGAGTGGAGGCAATGATGGGATGCGCCCTCTGTGTGAAAATTAGCACGGGGGTAAGAGCTTGCGGGCGCAGAGATGGGGCAGGATGCTGGTGTGATGGTCCAGAGGGTTTGGGGGCCAGAGCCAGGGTTGGGGAGGTGGCGAATCAGAGAGCATGAGGTGAGGCGGTGGGACCTGGCCGTCATATTCTGGCATCCTTTACCGGTGTGCCCTTTACACTCCAAGGCGATGCTGGCTGTTGAAGTGGTAGAACCCGTTTACCCAGACCTGAAGGCTGTGTGTCCTAGATGTTCACTGGTACCTGTTCTATCAGGGAACTGCCTGCAAAAGCAGATTGTGGTTGGAACAATACCTTGAGGAAAAAAAAAAAAAAAAAACTCCAGAGAAGTGGTCTTTGCTTCAGCTGACTGGTCAGGTGACTGTCTGAGACATACTGTGGTTCAAGTGTCATGTGGGCATGCTGGAAATGTAAAGGGTCTGTTCCATTTCCAAGTCGCACATTAGGGATGCCACTTATTACAGAAAGCTTCTGTGCAAGAATTCTTTAATTAATGAGCTTCATTTATGCGTTACTGTATGGTTTCTTTATCAAAAAAAATCTTTTAATTGAATTATTAGGGGAAACTGTCTTGTCAGAGACAAAGCCAAACTCCTTTGATTTACTCTCTGACAGTTTGGTTCTATATTGGTCTCCGCCGCCAGTAAAAAAATTCTGAAAAATCACATCTATTAGGATTCTTTTTTGATAGCTCTGTTTATTTATTTATGACTGTGTGTGGGCTTTCTCTAGTTGTGCTGCACAGGCTCCTCACTGTGATGACTTTTCTTGTTGCCGAGCATGCGCTCTGTAGCTGTGGCACACTGGCTTAGTTGCCCCCCAGCAAGTGGGGTCTTCCTGGACCAGGGATTGAACCCATGTCCTCTGCATTGGCAGGTGGATTCTTGACCACTGGAGCTTCAGGGAAGTCCATTTGCTATTCTTATTGTTATTTGTTGTTGAAAATACAGTCAGAAAGGAGAAAATAAAAACCACCAATAATCTGACCATTCAGGAAAAAATGATGTATTACCCTTTCTGACATGTTGTATATGTGTTTGTATGTATCGATAGTTTTAAAACTTCATTTTATACATGATGAACATTTTTGTTTCTTAAAACATTCCTATTTTAGTTTTTCCTCAGTTGTTTTCACCCTAACTCTTTGGCCATCGTTTTTATTAGCTTTGTTTTCTGTAGTCTATATTATGAAGACAATAGGCTTTTCCATTGTCTCCTAACTTAGAATGTCTGTTCTAATACTAATTGATTTGTTTTGAAACCACACAAGACCACTCTTAACTGAGCTGCTCTCCATCTAGGGAGGATGCATCTACGACCAGCTACCAGTTGTGCACGAGTTTTAATGGCTGTATTGAATTCTGCATTTATTTAAACACATCCGAGTTCGGGGCAGTGGTCTTGTTTCCGAGTTTTTGTTTGTCATTAGCATCGCTGTGGATAGCCTGTTTGCAGCATGGTATTTGTGCACATTTGTAATCATTTCTGTGAATTAGAAAAATTCCCAGAAATTCAACACCCATTTGTGTCCCCAGTATCAAATGTCCAGGAGCAGAAACTATTGTCTGGCTCTGGTTCCTGCAGAATATACAGGAGCTCTACAGGTCACTGCTTCATGTGTCATCCTTATCGTTTTGTTAACAACTAGAGCATAGCTTGTATTGCATTATCCTGTTACTGCCTTGTTTCCTAGTAAGAGCCCATGAGATAGTTCTCCAGAGCCCCATTGGTACCCTCAGCTATCACCATCTCCTCTTGGTGCTTTTTTACCCCCTTAGCTCTGGCTTTTTGTCTCAGCAGCTACCTAGGGTCACCCTGGGTCTTCCTAGTTGAGCATCAGCCTCCCCTCCACCCGCCAGACTCTCACTTGGCTGCCAGACAATAAATCTCACTTCAGATACAGCATCTCAGAAGATCAGGGGCCTCTGTGGTGACCTGCTCCCTTGCTTCTTACTTCCTAGTAACAAAGAGCTGAAAGGGACCACCTAGGTAATGAGGTGGTGTTCGTCATCCTCCCATAAATGTATTAATGTAGAGTCAGCCATTTCCTGCGTAACTGTGTCAACTTTCTTCATTAACTCTCTGGTCTAGAGGAGCCTTGCGTGTGTTCTTAGGTTACCATACACATTTTTGTTAGGTGAAACCATACAGTTTCCAATTAAGACAAAGAATGTGCAATTTCCTGAAGTCAGGATGGAGGTCGTAACCTTGAGTGCTCAAGAATTTCAAGTTTAATTAACCCACCCAATTATGATGGCTAAGAGGAAATGTCCTGTCAATATTAGATGTTACGAGACAGCGATCTGGCTGTGACAAGTCTCTCTTCTGATGGCTGAGCCTGATCTTAGCTTATCCAACCTGCACAGGCAGTGTCTTCTATCTGAGTGAGTGGATAGATGCCCACCTTCCTGCCTAATACCCTTTTTCTGTGTCTGTGTACACTCCACACAGATTTGCCATTGTGGGAGTCCTGTGTTGCTTTCCTTCCACATTACCTGTGTTTCTCAGTGTTACTTTCCTACGAAAGTGGAAGCTCCTTCAGTTGGGAGGCCTGAGACTTTCTGAGATGAATGGCATTGGGGAGATTTGATCCTGGCATGTCCCTCTTCTTGCTGGGAATGAAGTGTTTTCAGTGTCTTTGTTTCTCTTCTCAAGAGTCATATTCCACAGAGGGACCATCTGTTAGTTCAGCTTAGGTCACATGGCTTCCCTTTGGCTGGAGAGCACGAGACTCCTGATTATGGTCCTGTTACATCATAGTCATTGAGAGAGAGGTTATGCCAATAAAGCAGAGTCAGAAATGAACACCGAACCTGCCGCCAGTGTCCACTGTGGCTGTGGCTTTAAAAACAGCCTACTCACTCCCCATCCTGTTGGAAGCATGGGCTCTGGGACCTTGTTGAGTGGCACCATTCCATATTCTCTGGCCCCACGCATTTGGTCTTCTTTAATCCTTTTTCTCCCTGAATCGTGAAGGCTGTGTAGTTATCAGAGTGACAGTTAACTCAGGGTTTCAGCTCTCAGTTTAGAGAGAAAAGCCTTGAATTTTGGGGGCATATGTAAATGGTTTAAAATTTTGGCTCTGCAACTTACTAGATGGATGATCTTGACTTTCCCCTGCCTTTATTTCTTCATGGGTGCCATTGAGAGGATGGGACATGTCCCAGAGTGTTCTGAGAATTCAATAGAACAGCCTCGGTGGAGGCACTGTGCTGGGTGACCAAGATATAGGAGGCTCTGAATGGCCATGTGATGTTTTCTCCTTCCTTAGAGCCCCAGTGAGCATCTGGGGCTGCCTGCCCCTCAGCAGAGGCTGCAGCCCGTGGAATTTCAGAGCATGAGTCCCACAGACCCAGTGATTCCGCTACTCTGATCAAGTGACCTTGGGCAAAGTGTTTAGTCTCAGAGCCTCGGTTTCCTCCTCTGTAAAGTGAGTGCTAGTTTCATCTTCACTCAGGCAGTAGTAGTGAAGGATCCTGTGCAAGTGCAGGTTTTGTGTCCTGAGCTTAATGCCTGGCACATAGATCCTGGTTCGTTGCACAGGGTGAAATCTCCAGTGAGCTCAGCCCTAGGGATCCAGACCTCCCTTCCGGCTGCATCTGGCTGGCTGCACTGATGCCCCTTCTGCTTCTTGCAGGGGAGGCACCAACTGTAGCTCAGGGAGCCCGGTGCCTCTCCTTCCTCCCCTCCTCCCCAGCACCCCCGTGCAGTGTCCCCTCTCCATCTCCTATTTGTGTCCCAGGCCCACACAGTCGGCCCGAGTGACTGTCCATCTGTGGGGAGAAAGTTAGCAATTCCAATTCCAAGAGCTTTTGAAAAGGCCCACCTCCCCAGCAGGCATTATGCACTTAAGCTTTAATCTTTGTAGATTCCTCTTGAGTTGCTCTCAGTGCTCCCAAAATCCCAGAGTAAGTGGACGTAGTGCGTGCACCCGGAGTAATTATTGCAACTTTCTACTAGCGAGGGAACATGTAATTTGCAGGAATGTGTGTCAAGACCCACCCTGCTAAATTTATACCGTGTAATTTGCAACGTGTGCTGGCACCGCATCGGCAGATGGGTGAGTCTAGCCTACCTGCTTCGCAATTATATCCGGTGGCCGGCGTTGCAGGGTTGAGTAACTGGGGAGACGGAGATCTCAATCGTTTAAGTAAATTAGAACCGGCTCCTGGGACCCATCTGAGATCACCCTCTGGTAGAGGAGGCTGGTGAATGATGATGTTTCCTTTGCACACACTTGAGAGGCTCTGATAAGGGCCAGGAGGGAAAGAGGCAAAGTCTGCAGGCTTTCCTGGGTGTGGTGGACCACAGGCCTGGGCGAGGCGTGTCTAGCGCTCTCCTCTCCGACAGGCCTCTGGAAGAGGAAAACACACGACTCATCCAGCAGAGAGGGTTTTATGGTCTGTTTTATGAGCTGTATCAGCCCTAATAATTGGCTCTGGGGAGATTCTTGTCAGTTTTTAAAACTGGAAGTCACTTCATAGCCTTTGCAGACTAGTGATTTTTGTAAAATCCTCGTAAATTTTCTGATGGGAGAAAGCTGCAGGAGAATCTTGTTACTGACATGCAGGCTTCTTGTTTTGTGGGGTGCTAGTGTGTGTGTGTGTGTGTGTGTGTGTGTGTGTGATGACTGGACTTTCCTATGATCATGTTTTTTTGGGGTCAGATGGAACATTCCAGCAGAAGATAAAGTATAGACAGACCCAGCCCTATATAAATTCTAGTTTCCTCAATTACTGCATGTGACCTTGGGCAGACTGTTTCACCTCCCCGTGCAGCCTTTCCTCATTTGTGAAATGGAGCTAGTGATTCCTTTGATTAAGGCTGTTATAAATATTAGATGTTTGTAAAGGCATCTGGCACATGGGGAACACTCAATAAATGGTAATTATCATCAGTGCCATTTATGTTGGGGGAGGGCAGTTTATTTATCAGTTGTAACGAACGTTTGGCCTCACAAACCAGACAGCATTGGTAAACAAATTGGGTCAAATCCTTTTTTCTTTCCAAAAGCCATTTGTGTGTACACTGGGAGGCCTGAGAGAGACAGATTGGATGTGGTGGGTGCCGCTGATGGGGAGCGAGGGTTATCTCTAAAAAAAGCCTCGCTCATCCCAAGTCCAGGGTTTTTTCAAGAGGGAGGGATTGTTATGTGGCCTTGGGACTTCTGGAAGGCTTGAAAAATAAAAGGAGGAATTCAGAACCTGGAGAGAGAGAGAGTGAGAGATTCCTTCCCTAGGGAATTGGTTGTGGTTGGGGACTGAGGCTTTAAATGCTCCTGCTGCAAGATTAGGTTTGTAAATCCATGAGCAGTTCTGTGGGTATCCCACTGCTGCTCAGTGAGAAAGAATATTTTCCATGTATGTGCATGCATGCGTGGGCCCTAGGGTGCNGAGAGAGAGTGAGAGATTCCTTCCCTAGGGAATTGGTTGTGGTTGGGGACTGAGGCTTTAAATGCTCCTGCTGCAAGATTAGGTTTGTAAATCCATGAGCAGTTCTGTGGGTATCCCACTGCTGCTCAGTGAGAAAGAATATTTTCCATGTATGTGCATGCATGCGTGGGCCCTAGGGTGCTTACATGTATGTGCATATATTGGGCCCAAATATGGAGTGTGTGTGTGTGTGTGTGTGTGTGTGTGTGTGTGTGCCTGTGCCTGTGTGTACTTCTCTTAAATATTTATGGGCTGGGAGATTGCAACTGGGGAAGGCCAATGTGTAACTGGCTAAGTCTTAATAAGTACGTTTAAGAGAACTGAGGCCTTTGTTTTGTCTTCATCAGCAATGAATCTGCCCTCATTCGCTGTGTTTCTGCAGGAAGCCGTGCTGTGCAAGGAAGAAGTGCCGCTTTGTTTTCGTTGTAGGCCTTCCAGCTTGGGCTTCTATTTCCATGGAGGCCTTATTTTTAAAAACATGTTTTCACAGAAGAATTACAGTTCTGGAGATTACGGCGGTCACTTACACTCTGATTATGAGCTGAATTAGTAAAGTGTCTGTATCTCTTTTAATGGACCCTTTTCCCACCTTCCCTTTTCTTCCCCTGGGACTGTGGCAGGTATCTCTGTTTTAGGTCTTTTCTTTGTCCAGCACTCTGAGATCGGGGCCCAGCTCCACACTCCCTACATCATCCTGCTTCCTGGCACCCAGCGAAATGGATTTTGTACTGTTCTCACGTCGCCAGCTTTCTCCTACTCCTATCTGTGACTGCTTTACCTTTTTATTCCTGAAACATCCCTGAAGAGTTTTTTCCTTCTCTTGGCGTCACTTCCTAGGAAGCTCCTTTTTTTCAGCTCAGAGACTGACATTTTTGTTTCCTTAAATCAAAAACTTCCAAACTACAGTTTAGGTCTCTTGATTTGGGATCAGATATCATCTGATGAGTTCCATTGGCAAGATTTGGTTGGCTGTTCTGGTCACCTGGCTGAAAGAAGGTTAAGAAAAAAGTACAGAAAACAGCCCTGTATTATTTTTCTCTTCCACATCTGAAAAATTAGTTTCTGTTAGAATAGAGATGGTTTTTCCTCCTGCCCAATGTTTCTGTCAAAAGGAGTAAAGTAGGATTGCATGGTGAAATGAAACTCTTCAGGAAAGGAAGGCTTTCCCACCCCTTTATAATTCCGGCTCTGCACCCTCCTAAGTAAGTTGGTGTTGCTGAAACGCAGATGCCATTTGTTCTGTTACTGGTTTGCTCACAAAAAGTATCAGAGATTTAATCTATGCAGAAAATGCTATGAGTCACTCATCTGCAAGAGTTTCTTTATTATTATTATTAATATTATTACAGAAAGGAGCACCTCAAAAGGCAGTTCTAAAAAAACAGTTTTCAGAAAGCTAGTTTTTTGTTTTTGTTTTTTTATCTTATAAAGAGGTTATTTTCAAGAAATCTTAATCAGTATCAGGGATTTTCCAGTTTTGCCTGCATAAACCACTATGACTGTTGGATTCTCTTCCATGCTTGTCTCTCTGTTGTTGTTGTCTTTTGAAGGTTTGTTTACAGAGTGCTGAATTGTTTGTAGAGTGCTCAGCAAATGCCAGCCCCCAGCCCTGCCAAACATCACCAGCTTTGGAGACTGAAGAATATAATCTCCTCTGATGTCCTTGCGCCTGGGTTATCACAGTGCTCACATTTGAAGCCCAGTGCAGCTTCTTTTATTGGGATGGCCTGCCCCTTCTTCCAGTGATGGAGGCTGAAGAAATACAAAGTGCAGCATTAGCTTGAGCAAAACATATAACTAGGACAGTGGGTCTGCTGCCAAAAATACCATCTGCTGTTTTCCAGAGCCAAAGATTGATGACTTGGGTTGTCTCCTCCTTTAGCAAATAGAGACTCAATATATTTATTTACTTTAAGTTTGACCAACTTTTTGTAATATTTCTTGTGAGAGGGATGAATATATATTGGAGTTAGCAAAGTCAAACCCAACTCTGATTCCCAGACAGATGCCTAAAAGTTTCCAGTAGCTTCCAAATCAATTTTTCTTAACTGTTTCCCTGCCCCGGTGTCTGTCTAGGTAGGAGTGCTAGGTTAACCGACCTGAAGCGTTACTCATCTCCTATCGCTCCCCTGCTTGAAGCTGATGTCATTGGTTTCTTACTGTGTACAAAGTTAAGTCCAAACTCCGATAGAGTGGCTTTTAAAGCTTTTCTCAGCCTGCTCCCTCTTGTTCCTCGTGACTGTTTGCTTTTGTGCCTCAGCTTAGCTTAATGTTTCTTTGGAATGCAAGTTTACACCCTCCACTCCTACCCCTCCCACCTCCATGCCGCAGGATCAGCCTGGTTGAGAATTAATCCATGAAGCATCCCACCATGCTTCCTTCGAATACATGACTTCCTCCTTGATGACACCCCCATTTTCTCCTCCTTTCTTGTGGCATTTATGATCCCAGCTTTTACCATTACAGCTGTCTAGATGCACACACCTCTCTCTGGTTAGCTGTAGGCTTTGAATGTACCCCAACCTTGTGGTCCCCATAAGCTTATCTCAGGTGCCAGTAAGTTCTTTATGAGGGAATGAATGAATGAATCAGTTAGTTGAATGTCTGTGTACCATGCAACAGAGCACTCAGTGGGGAACAGGTAGAGATTAAATGTTTAATTATGTTGTTCCGTGGACCTAGTGCAGTGGCAAAATGTCCAGGAAAACATGGGCTATGGTGGTTTAGATGTGAGAATGCAATGGTTGCCCATGGAGATGAGTTTCACTTCTGAACAGTCCTTTAACACTTTGTGGATTTGTATATCAGAAGTTCCACTATTCCAATAATAGTGAATTAAGACCTTGAAAGGGTGAAGAGAGAACCACAGCAATTGTAGGTCGTGTTTTCTTAATAATAGTGTTGTTTGTTTTTGCTGTGTTAAGAATACAGTGGTGGTTTTAAGGAAAAAATGAGAGCTTTGGGGAGCCAGATCGACTCTGATTTGTATCCCAGTTCTCATTCACTAGTTTGTCATCCTGAGCCTCAGTTTCTTCACCTGTAAAATGCGGATGAAAGCCACTCAGTAGAGATGTGGTGTGGATTAAATGATGTGTAAAAACACCAGTGCAGATCTTAACACATTGTGGGTGCTTCATAAATGTAGGCATCACTTCTAAGAGAAGTTTGAGTGGTGGCCTGTTGCTAACATCATGAATCCATGAGTTTATGGTCTGCTGTTTTTTGTCACTAATGTCCTTGAAGATAGTTTCTTACTATTGATTTTAATTAATAAAGTTAGCCTTCCTTCTATATTCTAAGATTAGGAATTCTTCCTTCTGTATTCACTAGAGGTTAGGAATTCTGAGTGCTGTATTTCTATTTAAAGATATGAACCTCTGGGAATTTTGAAACTGGAAAAAAATACTGTGGATGGAAAACGTAGGGGTGCGGGGAAACCCTGGTGCTTGGGGGCAGAAAATGGAAATTTATACAATGTTTAAATTCTTAGTTCTCTATTATAATTCTGAAGTTACTTATTAATTTTGAAAGGTTATTGGCTTGCCCACAGATAATTGCTATATTTAGAGCTGGAAATGCCGTTCCAATTTATTTGTGTGGACATTCTGGACAATATTTTGTGTTTGAAATGATTCTGAACTTTCTTCTTTCGTGTTCTTTAAGCAGCACAGAGGAAAGTGCCTGATTCAGATGCGAGTTTGGTAAAAACAGACATTTTTTCCCCTGAAATTGTGTGCTTGTTAGCAGGGCCCCTTAGCCTCTTGGCAGCTGACTTACGAGTACGAACTTTGAAGAACTGTTTCTTGAGATGGTGTTTTACAAAATAATCCCTTCTCTCCTCACGAGTTTGTAAGCCCCGAGGAGTGCTGGAGATTTCCCCTCCTACTGGGGAGGTGGCCGTGGTGGTGGCTTGGCGTCTTCCTCCCCACTGCCCCGGCCAGTTTTGCCTACATTCCCGGGCTGTGGTTCCATGTTTACGTGTTATCTGCTAGGATCTGGAAGGCACTGGAAAAGAGCTGATGCCAGGCTGGGTTTGCTGGCACCCCATTTTTTTTCCTTCATAAAGACTCTATTTTTGTTAAGCTTTCAGTTGGCTCTTTCTCTACAGGCGTTCCCGGTGTGATCTTTGGATCTGTGACTTGCTGCTGAACTGTGGGTCTGTGATTCTTGGGCTCGCCTGAGGTGTTCCTTCCACACCTCACCACCTCCCTGCTCTCTGAGCCCATCGTTTACACAAGTTTGGGATTTTTCCTGGGGTCGGGGAGGTGGCAGGAGATTGAGTTTATTCTGGGGGGTGGGAGGGGGGCAGCACAGGGCATGGCTGGAAGTTGGAACAGAAGCTGTTTGTTTTGTGAGAACACAAGAGGCTGATCTGAGAGATAGACGGACAGACAGAGAGAGGTGCTTGACAGCAGTGGAGTGGAATCTGTATGCAGAATACACATAGGGGCATCACCAGCTTGGGCTTTCATGAAAATGCTGTAAGGACATCCTGGGAGATGATGGGCCCTCTTGGACGAAGTTGCTGGAAGGGGTGTGGTTGGTACCTTGATGATGCCTGGAGTGTTCTTAGAATAAGACACTCCCCTCGGCAGTGAGGGGCTCTCGTTGAGTCCTCTTGCTTCTGTGCTGTGCTCTCTGGAGGTGACACTTACCGTGCTGGTGAGCTACAAGCATCTTCTCTTCCCTGCAGCTGAAGATCCTCTCTGAACACGTGGGTAGCGGTGGGGGTGACTCGGCAGCACCTTTTTGAAACCACGACTATAACAAGGGAGAGAGAGACAGAGAAAAAGCGGATTCAGAGTTCCCATCCAGAGAGTTCAGTGTTGAGGTGCCTAATGTGTAGATTCATGGAATATACATCCTTTTGGATTGCTTTTCTTTCCATATAGTTTTCTATAAACTTTACATTATTCTTCATGTCAAAGACAAGCAAACAGAAACCTTTTTATTTAACTCAAGAAGCGGGTAACCTCCAAAATAACTGCATGGAAAGTTCATTGAAAACCGAAATATCTGTGATAACAAGAGCCACAGAGGAGGTGAGGAATGAGGCTGAAGGTAGCTGGAGATGACATGGGCTTTCCAGAAGGTGAGTCCCAGCCTGGGCTCAGACTCATTTTGGAATGTGAGCTGGAGCGGTTGTTCAGACTTTGCAAATGCTTCCTGGAGGCTTGCACTTCGGCCAGGGTCAGTCGATGGGGCCCACAGAGCCTCCTGCCAGGCCTGAGAAGTCTGCGTGCTTGGGGTTTATTGGGGTGGAGCTGATGCCGTTTTGGTCATTGCAGAAAAGAAGTGGGGCTGTTTTGATATTAGGGGAAAGTGAGCAAATCAATTAAAAATAAAGGCTGGACATTCCATTCAGCACTTCTGCCTCTGCCCGTTCCCCCACCCATCGATAGATCGTGCCATTGTGGCCTGGAGACCTAGGAACCTGGCCTGACTTTGACCAGTGAGTTTGCTGGTGGCTCCGACTGCGAAAGGAAGAGAGGAGAGGGTCCACTGAGAATGGTCAGAGATGGTGCCTGTGAGCCAGCTACCATTCAAGAGATTTTTTTTTTACTAAATAAACTTTACAGAAGTTTAACCTACTGACTGAAAAGTGTATAAATGTTAAGTGCGGAGTTCATGAATTTTCATGAAGCAAACACGCCTGGGAATCTAGGGCTCAGGTGGAGAAACAGACCATCACCAAGCACCCCAGAACCCCCATGGTCCCCCCCACATCCTGGCTTCCAACCCCATAGGGTACTTTTGCCTGGTTTTGAACCTGGCAAGAATAAGTGTCTCGTTCCTTTTTCTCAACCTTAAAAAACATCTAATTTCCGCCCCCTTTTCCAAGAGGTAGACTGTGGGATGACCCTCCATCCACTGAGGTTGTGAGGACAGCTCGGAAACCTTGGTGACCAGACGCCCCGCCAGCCTCGGGCTCCGGGCTCCAGGGCTTTCACTCCAGGCGCCCTGAATGAGCTCTGTGTCTTCCAGCAGAGAGTGTGGCTTGCTGCCACCTGGAAGACGCAGGAGTGTGGAAGCCGGAGTCCAGAGCAGCTATAATTGTGGGCTCACACTGAGCCCAGCAAGCCTTGGAGAGACTTGCTACATTCCTTGCAGAGGACAAATTAGATTTATATCCCTTAATCAGAGTCAGGGCTCCTGGCGCTCCCTCACAGGCCACCGGGTGGGGGCCTCCTGTGGGGAGAAGGGCTGGGAGGGAGGGGGGCCCAGGAGGGGTGGCCGCAGCTCTTTGTCGAATATATTTTTGTTCTATTGGGGAGTAAAGGGGAATACAGCCCTTAGGTAATTTTCCAGAATAACTCATTAAGAAGCAGCCATCCGCAGGTTTTTCCAGATGATTCCCTCCTTAGTTTTCACATTTGATTTTATTTTTTACTATTAGTTTGGGCCAAAGGTTGGTGCTATCAGTTTCGTAACTACGTAAAAGTCCTCTTACCCAAAGTTGTTCCTTGTAAGTTTTAAGGCATGCTTTGCCTTTCTAAATATTTTGTAAGTTCTTGAATAGAAGGGTGACCTTGTCCTTTTGGCTTTTGCTTCTGAAAGCTGAAGGAGCCAGTCTCTCTCATCCTCTCTGTGAATGTGTGTGTGGAGGGGTGCATTTTGTTAATGAGCAGCGCTGTGCAATTGCTCCCCTGTATCATAGTGGTTACTCTTGTATCATTAAGTTCTCCAGGCATATTTACTTATGGGGATATTTTAAGAAATTTGTTTTTTTTTTTTTTTTAAAAAGATGCTAATAGAAAATATGACCCATATTTTGAAAGGACATCTCACTTTTTTCCCTCAGAGTGTATGTTCTAAGACCTGCAGATGTAAATGGGGCTTATATATTACCACATACATCTCTAGAGATAAACAAAAGTGGATTACATTATATATACCGTTCTGCACCTTGCTTTCTCTCCTCTGCCTATATTGTAGCTATTCTTCCATGTCAGTACATTCTGGCTGCTGGATTTTTTTTTTTAAAGGCTGTAGTGTTCTTGGTGGGTATGCCATATCATATTTACCCATCTCCTGCTTGGTAGATCTTTAAGTTCTTCAAAGTTTTGAGCTTTTCCAAATAACCATGTAAAGGAAAACCAGCCTTCTGCATGTTTCTCTATGCATTTATATTAATATGTTCCCAAGGATGAGCTTCCCCGATGGCTCATCGGCAAAGAATCCACCTGCAGTACAAGAGACGTAGGTCCTATCCCTGGGTCAGGAAGATCCCCTGGAGAAGGTCATGGCTACCCACTCCCATTCTTGCCTGAAGAATTTCATGGACAGAGGAGCCTGCGATCAGTCCATGGGGTCACAAAGAGTTGGGCATGACTTAAGTGACTTAGTACACATGCATTCCTAAGGATAGATTCCTAGAAATGAAACCAGTGAGTCCAAAGGTAAGCTCAAATTAAAATAGTGCTGGGCACTGCCAAATAGCCCCAGAGAGCTGGTGCCAACTGATTTTCCCCCCAGTAGTATCAGTGTGCCAGTGTGCTTGGAGCCACGCACAGCTACGTCAGCTCAGTATTATCCATCTTGTTAACTTTTGCTGATCAGATTGTTTTAAAAATGGCATTTCCATTTGCATTTGTTTAATTGCCATTGAGGTTGTGCACCTTTTTTTCTATTAGCCACCTGGATTTTTTGTGACATGCTTGTTTATTTCCTGTATCTGTTTTCCCCTTGGTTTGTTTGAGATTTTTCTTCTGAATTTTTAAGTTCTTTGTAAATAGGGACACAGAGGATTGTTTTGAAAGATAACATTTAGGAAAAAAATCATCTTGATGGGCATTCCGGGCTATAAAGCTCCACCAAAGATCAAGTAGTCCATCTTCTTTGGGGCGCTGATTAAAGGTTTTGGTTTTCTGTTTTTGTTTTTATCTAATTAGGTGCAAATTTTCCTCTTAGCTGGAGAGTAACTGCATTATCGTTGGTGCAGCGTGGGGTGGATGGTGATGTGCTCTGGAAAGGGAGCAGTGCCAGGCAGGGGTTGGTTCCTGTTGGAGCTGATTACTGTGGGTGTTCAGTGAGAAGCTGAATTCCTTGTCTCATTTAAAGACCGCGGCCGCTCCAGTCTTCAGCATAAAGACCCATGATCGACAAAAGGAGAGACAGGGAGCGTCTCTGGGGCTCTGTTGGCAGTTCTGGCTCATGGCGTTTCTTCATTCTGCTGGCATTTCCTAGATCGGTGCTGCTCCCTAAGCTGTCTTGGCAGGTTCACATGGAGCCGGGATTTTTCCCTCCACGTCCAGAGCCCGAGGAGGGTAGCCACCTCCCATGCTGATAAACAGACTGGGTTGTTTGTTCCAAGGAGGCCAGGGTTTCCAGGAATGGAGGTGGCTGGGGGCCCAAGTCCCAGTGTTCCCGAGACCTTGGATGGCAGGAACACCTTTGACGGAACCCCTTAGACCCCTCCGTTTCTCCAGGCCACCCACACTGCTCCAGTAGCAGAGGGCTTGGTGCCTTGCCTGCTCTGGGTGAGAGTCCCAGCCCCCAATGCCACTGTCTTCAGAGCAGCTGTCGCTGCTCCCTGGATACGGAAAGAAACAAACAAAGGCCAAGTGTGTGGGGTGCTGATGGTTTGAGATTCACTGCGGTGAAAGGGGAATCAACCCGCCCCTGGATGGAAGCCTGAAGGCTTGCCTGAGGCTGCCTGCAACACAGCACCGAGCAGAAACAGAAGGGGGGCTGACTCTTGTGTGTGTTGTCAGTGCCTGGATGCATCCGGGCCTGATTCTTCTCTCCCAGGAACCTTGATTTCTTGTGAGCAGGCTCTTGAGAGAATGGGTCATCGCAGAATGTTGTCTTTCCTGTGTCCCCGACAGCTGTGTCCGCTCTTGCTCACAGCACATGGCCTAGACAGAATCCTCACGCCCAAGAGTCCTGGAGGCCAGCTCTTACCTGCCGAGGTTACCGTCAAAGGACTGGGCTGTGTTGGAATGTTTACTTTGAGCCATGGAGAATTATCCATTTACGCTCAAGTGAATCTAGACGTGAAGACAGCTCTGTAGAAAATCCCTGAGCCCATGGACTTCTCAGAAAGGAGAGCAGTAACAGTGATAGGAATGAAATTACTGGGGAATCCTGCTCCCCTGCTCCCATTTTTCAGATAATTGAGTTGAGATCAAATTGTTATCTGAGCGTGAAGAAACATGTCTTCATTCCATAAATCTTGAGCTGCATACAAATGTGGACTGTCCGTATGATTGAGGAATAATTTTAACCTGCAGGAATCATCCACAAAATGTTGAGTGAGAGGCTATTCAGAATATGATAGCCCGAAGAAGCAGCCATCCATATTTCTATACACCCACACACTTCGTGCCTCCTACCCTCTCTCATTTCAGCATTCTTGTCCTTGGCTCTGGGCTACATTAGGACACTTTCCCTCCCTTGCTGTAAAAGTTGCTCATGGGGTTTTGTGGGAAGACTGGCACACAAACAGTGGCTATTGTGAGAAGGGAAGGATAAACATTTGCGTCAGTTATGTTGGAAGTTCTGATAGGGGAGCTTGTAAAGTGACCNTCTCTCATTTCAGCATTCTTGTCCTTGGCTCTGGGCTACATTAGGACACTTTCCCTCCCTTGCTGTAAAAGTTGCTCATGGGGTTTTGTGGGAAGACTGGCACACAAACAGTGGCTATTGTGAGAAGGGAAGGATAAACATTTGCGTCAGTTATGTTGGAAGTTCTGATAGGGGAGCTTGTAAAGTGACCTGCATGTTAGGGTCGCAGGAGAGGTGGGCTGGCCAGGACGTGCACCCCTCCTGTGCTGACCCCAGGGCCGTGGCCTTACCCTCCATGGAATGACGGTGAGGGATGTGATCAGGTTTGCTCTATGGTTACGTGAGGGATGCCTTTTAGAGGTCAAGACTGGATTTTGGAAAGCCAGCAAGGAAGTTATTAATGCAAAGCCATAAAGCCAAGAGAGAAGTATTTGAACTAGGGTTGTGAGTGGTGGAAATGGTGAGCAAAGATGGAAGTGAAAAATGTTTTACATTGGTTGATTGACATGGGTGGAAGTAAAGGGGGAGGGATGGTTGGCCATTCTACCAAATGAGATACTGAGTGATACAGGAGGGGCAGGTTTAGAAGAAAAATCCAGAGTTCTGTTTGAAACATGCTGAGTTGATGCCTGGAACAGGGTGTCTTGGGCAGTAGTGGGTGGAAGTGTGCAGTTGTGGGTGGAGGATGGAGCTGAAGGGAAGAGAGCTGAGCTGGAAGTTGACCCTCATGGCAGACAAGAGAGCTTATCCAGGGAAGATGACTCTGTCATTCGAGCAGTGGGAGACACAACTCTAGAGGTAAAAGGGGGGGGAGTGGAGGGAAAGAAGCCTTCAAGGAGATGGAGGAGGAATGATCAGAGAGCCAGGAGTGTGGGGAAGATGGGGGAACTGGAGAACTTCATGTTGGTGAGGCCGAGGGAATGGAGTTTCAGGAGGAGGGAGCCATCCAGTTTATCCACTGCAGCCTGGTCGTGTGACAGATAAAGACTGAAAGTAACTTTTGGATAACAAATGCTGGAGAGAGTGTGGGAAAAAAGGGAAGCCTCCTACACCGTTGGTGGGAATGTAAATTGATGTAGTCACTATGGAGAACAGTATGGACGTTCCTCCAAAAATAGAGTTGCCATATGCTCCAATAATCCCACTCCTGGGGGACATATCTGGATGAAACTATAATTTGAAAGGCTGCATGAACACTTATGTTCATAGCAGCATTATTTTCAATAGCCAAGACAAGGAAGCAACCTAAGTGTCCCATCAACAGATGTACAATGGAATATTACTCACCCATAAAAAAGACTGAAATAATGCAATTTGCAGCAGTATGGGTGTACCTAGAGATTATCATACTAAGATAATGGTCAGAAAGAAAAAGACAGATACTATACTACATCACTTATATGTGGAATCAAAACTGTGATGCAAATGGACCTATCTATGAACCAAAACAGACTCACAGACAGAGAGAACAAATTTGTGGTTTCCAGAGGGGAAGAGGGGTGGGGAGGGTTGAATTGGGAGTATGAAACCAGCAGATGCATACTGACATATAGAGAATGGATAAACAAGGNAGTGGATGAATATGGTCATAAAGTTTCAATAAATGCCTATTGTAGATTCAGGAGGGAATCCTGGAAGGACTGTTTTTGTTTTTGTTTTTTTTTTTAACAACTCCTTTTCCCCTAAGACTGTTTTATTTCCAATGGCTCATGATCTTTCAGACTTTGATCACAGTGACTCAGATGGGTCCGATTGATCAGATCCTGGCTCCTTTGACAGTTGGCCTCCAGGGTCTGTAGGTGGATGAACTCTCCTTGACCTTCCCTGTTTCCTTTCCAGCCCGAGTTGGCACTATGGGATGAGGGGCTTGCCATTCTATGACTGTGTTCAGTGGAGTTGAGTCTCAGCCTTGAGGCTTGGTGCTAAATCTCTGGGAACTCTTGGCACGCCTTCCAGGGACTTGGTACTCTTATGGGGCTAGAAGGCCTGCACTCAAGTTTCAGCCTGACCTTTCCTCCCTATGTGATCCCAGGCAAGTCAGTTTTGTGGGCTGGGGCTCCTGTTTCCTATAGTGAAATTATCTCCCAGTATTCCTGTCGACTTGGCCGGAGTTCAGGGATTCTGTGATCATAGGGCCTCAGAGTCTGAGACCTGGAAGGAGCCTGCAGTTCCCATTGTTGGAGGCGCTGAGAGTCCCTCGTTCACTTCTGTCTTGGAAAACTTTCTTTTTAGCCTCTGCCAATGACCAGAAGAAAAATGCTTGCATTTTGTGACCAGTCTTCGACAAAGCAAGAAGTCTGTGAGCATCTGTTGTGTGCTCAGCACCAGTGAAGGGCTTTCTCATGTAGGCCTCACAGAATCCCCGGGGCTGGGGCAGCTTATATGTCTATTTCACAGATGAGGAAACTGAGGCCCAGAGAGGCAACGTCACCCACTGGAAGTGTCACATGCACTGCCTGTGTGGAGGAAGAGTTGTGGCGGCCCGGGTCCTTGGCACCTTGGCCATGACGTCTCACCGCCCCGTTCCTTTCCTCCCACAGAGAGCCAGCTGCTCCCCGGGAACAACTTTACCAACGAGTGCAACATTCCAGGCAACTTCATGTGCGGCAACGGGCGGTGCATCCCCGGTGCCTGGCAGTGCGACGGACTGCCCGACTGCTTTGACAAGAGTGACGAGAAGGAGTGCCGTGAGTGGGCCTGCCTTTTGCTAGGGGTGCGGGCGGGGGGCCGTCCTGGGATGTCAGTGGGGAGTTCCCCCCGTCTGTGTGCTGCCGGTTGCGGGGCTCGGGCCTCTGGCCGGCTGTCCTGCCTGCTCCACCTGTAACTCAGAGTAGCGTGATCAGTGCAGAAGCAGAGGTCTTGGTGTGGTGGGAGCCACAGCTTTGGGGGAGCAGGGAACCCTTTCCCCAGACTCTCCTCACCCCTGCCCTGGGGTCCTCTCACTGCCTTCCCCTCACACGTGGGATGCTGAGACTCCCAGAGGCTGAGCAGCTCCAGTTTCCTCACCGGCAAGCAGCCGACCTGGATTTGAACCAGGGCTGCCTGACCCTGGGGCGCAGGCTGGGAACCACCTAGCATGTCTTCCACACTGTGCAGCACTCTTGATGAATAATTCCACTGCAGCATCTCCTCAGGTATCTGCCATGGAGTGGGTACTGACTTATGGTAATCTGCTTCCAAATGCCCTTTTCTCTGCCGATACCTGGGGCAGCATTGTCAGATGGGCACCACCAGGACCGGGGTCTTTTCTTGTCCTCCCCACCCATCTCCCTTCTTTAGCCTCTTACCCATTTTGTACCCCAAATCTGCACGAGATTTGGGTCGGTGGTCATCTCTGAGAAAGAAAGCCCCGGGGGTGTGAGTTGAGGGGCCCCCAGAGAGTGGTAGGATCCTTCTCCCTGGTCATAGAGCCTTATTTCTCTTCATTGCCAAAGCTGGGTGCTGCAGAGTGAGCTGGACTGTGGCACACTGGCTGGCAGGAAGCACACTGGGGCCAGTGCGGAGGCCCCGGGTTGCCCGGTGCCCGGGGACCACACAGCTGGACATTGGTTCTTGGCTATTTCCTGGGCTTGGGCATCGGGCCACAGGGCCTCTCGCACAGGAGAACTCTGTGTTCTGGCTCTGAATCTGCTGTCTTTCTGGAAGCCAGCTGAGGAAATGAGGAGATGATGATTATCTGAACTTTTCACATAGCTGTTACCAGGATTTGAGGCTCAGCCTGTTGACGTACAGGAAGTAGCGCTGGGTTTGAGGCCCCCTCGGAGGCCAGGCTCCCTCCCCTCGTGATGTGCCCCCTCTGAGACCGGCCCCTCAGAGGTCTCCTTGGGTCCCTGATGCCTCCTCCGACTCTTCAGAGGAATTTTGGGAGGGGGTGGCTGAGAGTATGTCTTTTTGTGAGAGGTAGTTCATCTCGTTTGTTGCAAGTGATTTCTTCTGAATAGACCACTCTACATAATGCATTTTTATTTTTACAGAGTTATATTAAAAAAAAAAAAAAGTATGAAGCCTGTTTCAGCTTTTTCTGTTTCTAGCCTGGCTTCAAAACTGCTGGAAATTGAATGCTTGTAATTTGAGTTTCGAATGAGATAGTATGTGTGAACCCTATAATCTGTCCAGTTTGGAGCATTATTAAACATTCAGAATGTGAATGATCGTTTTTGGAATACAGTGTGTATTTGAACTCCCATAAGTACAGATTATGTTTAGCTGAACTAGGAATATTCAGAGCAGGGCAAGTTTGTGACAGGATGCAGGACCAAGAGTTGAGACCTAAGTTTGATTCCCAGCTTTGTCGGTTGCGCTGTGTGATCTTAATGTTTTCTGTGACATTCTCTGTCCTCTGCCAATCCAGTCCCGTGATTTCAGAATTCATGCATAAACGGGAAGAGGTGGTGAAAAGAGAAATTAAAAAAGAGAAAGGATGGTGTGGGCAGCTGCTTGGCAAGGTTTGGTTTGGTTTGGAACAGGCTCGCCTTGGCTATTCGCCATTATTTTCTTTCTCCTTGTTTCCTACCCTTCACCCCCAAGTGNGTTTCCTCACCGGCAAGCAGCCGACCTGGATTTGAACCAGGGCTGCCTGACCCTGGGGCGCAGGCTGGGAACCACCTAGCATGTCTTCCACACTGTGCAGCACTCTTGATGAATAATTCCACTGCAGCATCTCCTCAGGTATCTGCCATGGAGTGGGTACTGACTTATGGTAATCTGCTTCCAAATGCCCTTTTCTCTGCCGATACCTGGGGCAGCATTGTCAGATGGGCACCACCAGGACCGGGGTCTTTTCTTGTCCTCCCCACCCATCTCCCTTCTTTAGCCTCTTACCCATTTTGTACCCCAAATCTGCACGAGATTTGGGTCGGTGGTCATCTCTGAGAAAGAAAGCCCCGGGGGTGTGAGTTGAGGGGCCCCCAGAGAGTGGTAGGATCCTTCTCCCTGGTCATAGAGCCTTATTTCTCTTCATTGCCAAAGCTGGGTGCTGCAGAGTGAGCTGGACTGTGGCACACTGGCTGGCAGGAAGCACACTGGGGCCAGTGCGGAGGCCCCGGGTTGCCCGGTGCCCGGGGACCACACAGCTGGACATTGGTTCTTGGCTATTTCCTGGGCTTGGGCATCGGGCCACAGGGCCTCTCGCACAGGAGAACTCTGTGTTCTGGCTCTGAATCTGCTGTCTTTCTGGAAGCCAGCTGAGGAAATGAGGAGATGATGATTATCTGAACTTTTCACATAGCTGTTACCAGGATTTGAGGCTCAGCCTGTTGACGTACAGGAAGTAGCGCTGGGTTTGAGGCCCCCTCGGAGGCCAGGCTCCCTCCCCTCGTGATGTGCCCCCTCTGAGACCGGCCCCTCAGAGGTCTCCTTGGGTCCCTGATGCCTCCTCCGACTCTTCAGAGGAATTTTGGGAGGGGGTGGCTGAGAGTATGTCTTTTTGTGAGAGGTAGTTCATCTCGTTTGTTGCAAGTGATTTCTTCTGAATAGACCACTCTACATAATGCATTTTTATTTTTACAGAGTTATATTAAAAAAAAAAAAAAGTATGAAGCCTGTTTCAGCTTTTTCTGTTTCTAGCCTGGCTTCAAAACTGCTGGAAATTGAATGCTTGTAATTTGAGTTTCGAATGAGATAGTATGTGTGAACCCTATAATCTGTCCAGTTTGGAGCATTATTAAACATTCAGAATGTGAATGATCGTTTTTGGAATACAGTGTGTATTTGAACTCCCATAAGTACAGATTATGTTTAGCTGAACTAGGAATATTCAGAGCAGGGCAAGTTTGTGACAGGATGCAGGACCAAGAGTTGAGACCTAAGTTTGATTCCCAGCTTTGTCGGTTGCGCTGTGTGATCTTAATGTTTTCTGTGACATTCTCTGTCCTCTGCCAATCCAGTCCCGTGATTTCAGAATTCATGCATAAACGGGAAGAGGTGGTGAAAAGAGAAATTAAAAAAGAGAAAGGGTGGTGTGGGCAGCTGCTTGGCAAGGTTTGGTTTGGTTTGGAACAGGCTCGCCTTGGCTATTCGCCATTATTTTCTTTCTCCTTGTTTCCTACCCTTCACCCCCAAGTGCAGTAGAGACTTTATTGGCATTTATTTAGTCTTTTGATCAAAACATAATTTAAAAAACCATACACATAAACACAGGCGTTCACAAAACCTTTCCTCCATTGGCCCTCTTTTTTTCTTTTAGTCTTTAAAGTATAAAAACAGAAGACCACTGTAAAGTTTAGACAACAGAGGGAAGGAAAAGAAGTCCCTTTTCTAAAACAAATTCTCCTTGCAGTTCAGATTCCTTGTGTATTCCCTGAAGTGTGAGACCTGGAGAAGGACTTTGTCCAAACCCCAACCCTCCTCCCCACCCCGCTCCCCACCATGCCGTGTGATTTTAGGAAAGCTACCAGAAAGGTCTAAAAGTTAGTCACTGGGAGGATTAAATGAGAATTCCTTAATCCTTCTGCTGCCTCGATTCCCTCCTCTCAGAAGGAGAGTAGTCAGCCTTCTAAGTGGCATTGCTGTTACTTTCTCATGGCTGTGAAGCGCACAGCGCCGTGCTTGGGTATAGTCAGTGGCTTATAAACATTGAGAGTTACTGGTCAGTCTGCACAGGGGATGGTTGTTGTCCTGGGGCATGTGATTGAGTAACTTGCTTTTCCTGCACTTTACTTTAGAGACCTTTGGCACATTCCCACACGTGTAGCACCTGTAATTGTTGTTTTGTAGGTTACCTACCCTTCCATCCAGTAGATGCTCTGTAATCTAATAATTTCCGTATTGTCGGATGTTTAAGTCTTTTTTTGCTTTTTTGCTTCTGCTGATCAAACTGTTTAGGGTCCGTTAAGGAACTTATCCATACTCGGAGGACAGAAATACAGAAAGGTTTCAGCCAGAGCCGGGATGGCCTGGGCCGAGGTCTCCAGGGTAGGTAGCATTTGATCCATCCTTTCAGGGGCTCCCTAAGAGTGGTCGATTTAGAATCCATGCCACCCTCTTCTGTGTCTTGCTTAGAAGTTACAGGGTTCATTCTCCGATTCTTTGGAACAAACTGGTACTTACAGGGAAGAGAGTGAGGGCAGTTGGTGTTCTCACGGGGGAGAAGGGATCGCCTCTAATGCCCTGTGAAATAGCTTTGGCATTTAGAAGAGAATACACTTCGTCAGGGAGTAGCCTTGCCCTTTCCAAAGGGTGAGAGAAGGGCCCGGAGAAGTGTGTACTGGAGGGTTACAAGGCAGAGAGCAGTTAATGCTGAATCCACAGCAGAGGAAAGGTTTTCGTGAGACAGGAAGAAACTTGTTCATTTAAAGGTAATGATAAAAATTGGGGGAATGGGGAAGGAGAAAAAGCAGCATCCCGCATAGAGTCTGTCCTCTTTCGTAGATCACTGTTAGCATCTTACAAGTTTGCATTTAGGCTTTTCTCAGTTGCAGTCACCAGAGGTATACAATTTTATATTTTAATTTTTTCCCAGATAACATTTTAACATTTTTCTATGTTTTTACAGTGTATTTCTCTATCACTTTTAATGCTTAAGCAGTCCATTCATTTGGTATAATGTAGTTTCAGATCAGTTCAGTTCAGTCACTCAGTCGTGCCCGTTATTTACCTATTTGGCATTCTCATTGTTTGCAGTTTTTCACTTAGAGATAGTGTTCATGGTTGTGAAATGAGGGTTTATATGACTTTCCCCCTATTTTGAGAAATTTTCTTCAGCTTGATTCTCAGAAATGCAATGGTTAGGTGAAAGGACAGGAGGTTTTTCTAACTCTTGATCAGACTGCCCACTTGTCCTGCTAACGGTTTGCACCAGCTTGTTCTCTCACTGGCAACATGTGTGACTTCTGGCTTTATTTTAGTCTTGGCAGCATTGGGAAATATCTTTAAAAAAATAGCTTTTCTGGTTCGTTTAATATAGTTGAAAACAGTTACATATTTTCACTTTTTAAAATTATCTAAAGTGGTTGATTGTTTTCCCGTTCCCCTGTTTACTGGTTGTATTTCTGACCTTCTGAAATATTAATGGGCGAGAATAAATTTCCAACTAGGTTGAGTCATTGAATTTTCCACCTAAAGAGTTTTGAGAGTAGAGGCTCATTTGGGGATAGGCTGAGTGTATTTCTGTTCTTAGTTAGTGGAATGCCCTAAATGACTGTTTTATCCAGATAACTTTTCCTTGGAATAAAAGGGTATGTTTTAAAAAAGCATAAAATTCCATGAAAGCCCTGATTATGACAAGAGCAACGGCATGCCGTTACTTGAGCTTCCTCTGGGCTGCACTAGCCAGGCACTTTACGTTATATTAACATGGATTGTCCGAAGTCTGATGAGAAAGGCACTGTTGTTATCTCCGGTTGAACAGACTGAGCCGTAGACAGATGATGCAGAACTCGACAGCTGTTCCCAAGAGTAAGTCCTTGTAACCTTTCTCTATCAGAGAGCACCAGTGGGTTCATTCAGTCTTTTGTCCACGGATCCGTGTTATTCTGCTGAACAGGATTGTACTGCATGCTATCACGACTGACCTACTTCTCAAGAAACTTAAGAAACATCCATAATGTCTTCCTGTGGACAGGCATACTTTGGAGATGGTATGGTTTCACGTCTAGACCATCTCAATAAAGCGAGTCACACAAATTTTTTAGTTTCCCAGTGCATATGAAAGTTGTGTTTATACTATACTGGCTTCCCCAGTGGCTCAGTAGTAAGGAATCCACCTGCAATGTGGGAGACTCAAGAGACACAGGTTCGATCCCTGAGTCAGGAAGATCTCCTGGAGGAAGAAATGGAAACACACTCTAGTAATCTTGCCAGGAAAACCCCATGGAAAGAGGAGCCTAGTGGGCTGCAGTCTATAGGGTCGCAAAGAGTCGAACACAGCTGAGCAACTGAACGGCAGCAGCAGCAGTAGTCTAAGTATGCAGTAGAATTGTGTCTAAAAATAACGTACATATTTTAATTAAAAAAAATTAAAATCGCTTTAAACTACTAACCATCATCTGAGCCTTCAGCGAGTTGTAGTCTTTTTGCTGGTGAAGCATCTTCCCTTGGTTGTTGATGGCTGCTGACTGATTGGGGTTGTGATTGCTGAAGGTTGAGATGGTTTTGGCAATTTCTTAGCATAAGAAACAGTGAAGTTTGCTGCATTAATTGACTCTTTCATGAACAATTTCTCTGTAGTGGCAATGCTGTTGCTAGCATTTTATGTATAAAACTTCTTTTTAAAAAGTGGAGTCAATCCTATCAAACCCTACTGCTGCTTCTTATCAACTAAGTTTATGTAATGTCCTAGTCCTTTGTTGTCATTCAGCGATCTTCACAGCATCTTCACCAAGTATAGATTCCATCTCAAGAGACCAATTTCTTTGCTTATCCAGAGGAAGCAACTCCTTACCCATCACAGTTTTATCATAAGATTTGCAGCAGTTCAGTCACATCTTCAGGCTCTGCTTCTAATTTCTAGATCTCTTGATATTTTCACCGCATCTGCATTTACTTCCTCCACTGAAGTCTTGACCTCCTCAAGGTCATCCGTGAGAGTTGGAATCAACTGCTTGCAAACTCCTGTTAATGTTGATATTTTGAGCTTTTCCCATGAATCACGAATACTCTTTAATGGAATCTAGATAGGTGAATCCTTCCAGAAGTTTTTCAATTTACTGCTCCCAGATCGATCAGAAGAATCACCGTCTTGGGCAGTTTTAGCCTTAAGAAATGTATTTCTTAAAGAACAAGACTCAAAAGTCGAAATGACTCCTTGATCCCACAGGCTGCAGAATGGATGTCAGCAGGCATGAAAACAACATAGACCGCATTGTTCATCTCCGTCAGAGCTCTTGACTCACCGCATGTGTTGTCAGTGAGCAGTAATGTTTTGAAAGGAACCTTTATTTCTGAGCAGTGGGTCTCAACAGTTGTTTTAAAATATTTAGTAAACAAAGTTGTCAACAAATGTGCTGTCATCCAGGCTTTGTTGTTTCATCGATAGAGTCCAAATAGAGTAGATTTAACATTATTCTTAAGGGCCCTAGAATTTTTAATGGCAAATGGTAAACGTAAAGTCCTCAGCTCTTTAGCCCTCTAACGAGAGAGTTAACCTGTCTGTGAAGCTTTGAAGCCAGGCATTGACTTCTCCTCTGCAGCTATGAAAGTCCTAGATGGCCTCTTCTCATAAATGGTTGTTTTGTCTACACTGAAATTTTATAGTCACCTGTATTCATTATCTGAACTGGATCTTCTGGATAACTTCCTGGAGCTTCTACATCAGTACTTACTGTTTCACCTTGCACTTTTGTTATGGAGAGAGCTTCTTTCCTTAAACCTCATGAACCAGCCTCTCCTGGCTTCAAACTCTTCTTCTGCAGCTTCCTCAGCTCTCTCAGCCTTCGTGGAATTGAGGGGAGTTAGGATTGGACTCTGGATTGGGCTTTGGCTTAAGGGAATGCTGTGGCTGGCTGGGTCTTCTGTCCAGATCACTGCAACTTTCTGTATCAGCAATAAAGCTGTTTTGCTTTTTTATCATTTGTGTATTCACTGGAGCAGCACTTTTAATTTCCTTCAAGGACTTTTCCACAGTGCTGATTGTTCAGCACCAGAGGCCTAGCTTTTGGTCTTTGTTGAAAGACCAAGTTCCTTACTCACCGAGTATCACCATCAGTTCTAGGTTTTTGTTTAAAGTGAGAGATCAGTGACTCTCCCTTTCACTTGAACACTTCGAGGTCATTACAAGGTTACTGCTGCTGCTAAGTCGCTTCAGTCGTGTCCGGCTCTGTGTGACCCCATAGACAGCAGCCTACCAGGCTCCTCCATCCCTGGGATTCTCCAGGCAAGAACACTGGAGTGGGTTGCCATTTCCTTCTCCAGTGCATGAAAGTGAAAAGTGAAAGTGAAGTCGCTCAGTCATGTCTGACTCTTAGCGACCCCATGGACTATAGCCTACCAGGCTCCTCCATCCATGGGATTTTCCAGGCAAGAGTACTGGAGTGGGGTGCCATTGCCTTCTCTGCCAGGCTCCTCTGTCCATGGGATTTTTCAGGCAAGAGTACTGGAGTGGGGTGCCATTACTATTTAACCTAATTTTAATATTGTGTTTCAGGGAATAGGGAGCCTGAGGGTGAAAGAGAGGGAGAGAGATGGGAGAAAGGCCAGTTGGTCTGTGGAACAGTCAGAACACACACATTTATCAGTTGAGTTCACCATCTGACCTGGGCATGGTTCCCGGAGCCCCAAAACAGTGACAGTAGTAACATCGAGGATCACTGATGACAGATCAGCATAGTAAACACAATAGTAATGAAAACGTCACCCCCAACACGTGGCAAAGAGACACNGAACAGTCAGAACACACACATTTATCAGTTGAGTTCACCATCTGACCTGGGCATGGTTCCCGGAGCCCCAAAACAGTGACAGTAGTAACATCGAGGATCACTGATGACAGATCAGCATAGTAAACACAATAGTAATGAAAACGTCACCCCCAACACGTGGCAAAGAGACACAAAGTAAACCAACGGGGTTGGGAAAATGGCTTGACGGGGTTGCCACAAACCTTCAATTTGTGAAAAAAAATCCCTCAATATCTGCAAGGGGCAATAAAGTGAAATGCAATAAGGCGAGGTATGCTTGTAAATGATTTCTAAAATGGCAATTAGTCTGTGAATCTCTGAAAGAAGAAACTGCACTTTATTACTGCCCCTTGCCATAATAATAAAGCAGAAATCCAAATTTCGAGAGCATACATGTGACTTGAAACCAAGAGCCTTCAGATCTCCCGCCAGCTTTGTGCTGGACTGCAGCTGCCGTTTCTCTGTGTTCTAACCAAGTAGGGGAGAGATCTTGAGCTCCGGGTCACAAGGTGGTTCATTTGCTTTTTTGAAAAGTTATATTGATCACTATCTTTGAGGCATGTACAGACTTTTAAAATCTCAGGCCCTGTGTGTGTGTGTGTGTGTGTGTGTGTGTGTGTTAGCAGGGATGGGGATGGGGATAAATTCAAGAATCTTGTCAAATGATAAAATTTTAATGAAACTCCAAATCCAGAGATTTAGAAAAGTCGGTCCAAAAATGTAATTTGAGTTTTCTTTGCTTGTAGTGTTCCCAACCATTTCTTGAGCATGACTTTTACTTGCTCGGGTGTGATGGCAGAAACCTAGGAGAAGGGGTTGAGAGGGCAAGTTTGAAATAATGATCACCAAGAAATGTCAAAAGGGAGGAAAGCCCAGTCAGAAATTCTTCCTTTTCTTTTCAGGTCTTTCTCATCATCTGACTCTAGGTGGTGCCACATATAATGTTTTCTATTAAACCTGGTGATCCAGGGCAAGCGGAGATGAGGGGGGGAAAACCTGGATTCTGAGTCGTTCTCTTTGCCAAACTAGCAGTAATTCAGCTGTTTTACCAGGACTCCTCCTGCTTGGCTTGCATGCAGAATGTCCCGGGAAATCAGGCAGTTTCCATGGGACAGGTACAGCTCGCTTCTTCATCTCTCAGGCGCTGTCTTTTCCTAGAGAAGGGGGTGGTGACATGCTGTGACCTGCAAAGTAGCCCACAGTGCCTGGGGAGGTGCAGCTATAGTGGGGTCTAGTCCTCCCCTTCAGCCGTGTAGAGAGCAAAGCCGGCACAGCACTGTTGCCCTTCAGTTGTGTCCCGATCCTCACCACCAAGCTCATGCGTTAAAGTCCTATAACCCCAGTGCCTCAGAATGTGACCTGGCCAAAAAAAAGAACCAAATTTTGCCATTTTCAGCAACATGGATGACTTGGAGAGCATTATGCTACGTGAACTAAGAGAAAGATAAATACTCTATGATATCACTAATACGTGGACTCTAAAAAATACAACAAACTAGTGAATATAGCAAAAAAGAAGCAGACTCACAGAAAAAGCTAGTGGTTACCAGTGGGGTGGGGGTGCCCCTTCTGCTGCTGCTAAGTTGCTTCAGTCGTGTCCGACTCTGTGCGACCCCATAGACGGCGACCCCATAGACGGCAGCCCACCAGCCTCCTCTGTCCCTGGGGTTCTCCAGGCAAGAACACTGGAGTGAGTTGCCATTTCCTTCTCCAATGCATGCATGCATGCTAGGTCACTTCAGTTGTGTCTGACTCTGTGTGACCCCATAGACCAGGCTCCTCTGTCCACAGGATTCTCTAGGCAAGAATACTGGCGTGGGTTGCCATTTCCTTCTCTGGGAGTGGCAGTGGGGGACAGTAATATAAGGGTGGGGGGTTAGGATGTACAAATGATTAGGTTCAAAATAAGCTGCAAGGATATATTGTACAACACGTGGAATACCACCAATATTTTCTAATAGCTATAAATGGAGTACAGCCTTTAAAAATTGTGAATTGCTATATTGTACACCTGTAACATGATACTATACATCAGCTAGACTTCAATTAAAAAATGTATTAGAAAGGGACTTCCCTGGTGGTCCAGTGTTTAAGAGTCTGCCTCCAGTACAGGGGACGCCGATCTGATACCTGGTCAGGAAACTAAGATCCCACATGAGGCGGAGCATCTAAGCCCCTGCACCACAGCTTCTGCGCCCACTCCCTAGAGTCCTCGAGCCGCAACTCCTGGAGATGCCTAGAGCCCGAGCTCATCACCAAGAGAAGCCACCGCAATGAGAAGCCTGTGCGCCAGAGCAGCCCCCACAAGGCCCATGCGCAGCAACGAAGACCCGTGCAGCCAAAAACTATAAATAAATTTTTAAGAAAAAACATATTAAAAAAATTTTAAATAGCATGAAGAGGCAAAAAGAACACGACCTTATTTGGACGTAAGACCTTTATAAAGGTAATCAGGTTAAACTGACGTCATTATACATAATTATAATTATAAAAAGTCGCTCAGTCGTGCCCGACTCTTAGCGACCCCGTGGACTGTAGCCCACCAGGCTCCTCCGTCCATGGGATTTTCCAAGCAAGAGTATTGGAGTGGGGTGCCATTGCCTTCTCTGAGCGTGGACCATATCCAATATGCCTTTATAAAAAGGTGGAGTTTGAATACCAAGATCCATACAGAGGGAAGATGATGGGAAGAAAGAGAGAGAGGGTGGTCGTTTATAAGTCAAGGAGAGAGGCCCGAAACAGCCTTCCCCACAGCCGTCAGAAGGAACCAGCCCTCCCAACACTGGGGTGTAACTCATGGCCTCCCGAGCTGGGAGACAAGGTGTCTGTTGTCGAAGCCACCAGGTTCTTGTCCTTTGTTATGACGCCGCTCGCAAACTAGCCCAGCCATCTACCCGTCTCTTGCTTTTTCAAAAAAGTGTTAGTGGGTGACAGCTGCCCTGCAGCTGTGTGACAGGACGACAGTCACAGACATCCTGCTTCTATTTTTTTTTCACAATGTAAAAGCAAAGATCTTACTATTATAGGTTCAGTTATGTTCCTGCCAAAGACATTTCGTAGTCCTCACCCCCCAGAACCTCCGAATGTGACCTTATATGAAATTGGGATGATGGGGGTGTAATTAGTTAAGATAAGGTCATACTGCAGTCTGGTGGGCTTTTAATCCAATGTGAGTGATGTCCTTGTGAGAAGTGCTATGAGGATATGAGGGAAGAAGGCCACGTGACAGCAGAGGCAGAGATGGGAGTGACGCAGCTGCAAGAGAAGGAACGTGGAGAATTGACAGCTGCCCCCAGGCGCTAAGAGGAGGCGGGGAGAGAGTCCCCATGAGTCTCAGAGGGAGCGTGGCCCTGCCGACACCTTGACTGTGGACTTCCGGCCTCCAGAAATGGGAGAGAATAAATTCCGTTGCTCAGAGCCACTCAGTGTGTAGTACTCTGTTGTTGCAGCCCGAGGCATCTAATACCATCCTTCCCAGGGACAAGTCAAGCCATTGGCTGCTGGGGGCCTGCCCAGCCCAGTAGGTGTGGGCCTACTGGCGTCAGCCGCGCTGCCACTTGCCTGGCCTCTCTGAGAGCCTCACTCTTCTTTCTGCTGCGGCACACCGCCTTGTCACACAATCGAGGCAGCCCTTTTTCCTCCAGGACGTATAGCTGGCAAGCCGTTGTTAAATGCTAAATTTCAAATGCCTTCTGAAGACCTCGATCTTCAGAAAACGAGAGTCTAGAGAATAGTGCTGTGGTTAATTCTCTGCCCCTGAAATGCTCCAGAATGAAAACTTTCATTCCTCTCTGGCACTCATGGTGCAGAAGGAATCCAGGACCTGTGTGTGTTAATGTTGCCCCTTTTCTAACTTAGTCATTTTTGTTTGTTTGTGTGTTCGTGTAGAAACATCTCAGATCGTTTCAGGCATGGCTGCCACTTCGCTTGGCTGCTTTCCTCTCAAATGTGAGACCGTAAATCCTACGGTTAAAAGGAGGGGCTTTGGAGGCCAGGGCTTCCTGGATGGCTCAGTGGTAAAGAATCTGCCTGCCAATGCAGGAGACCCTGGAGATGTGGGTTCCATCCCTAGATTGGGAAGATCCCCTAGAAGAGGAAATGGCAACCCACTCCAGTATTCTTGCCTGGGAAATTCCACGGACAGAGAAGCCTGGCAGCTATAGTCCATGGGATCACAGAGTCGGACGTGACTGAACACACACGCGCGTGCACACACACACACACACACATTAGTGTTTGGCCTCCGTTTATGCTCTCTGAGGCTCTGGACACCGACTTACCTTCCGCTATAGCAATTTCCTCATCCGTGTAATGTGGATAATAACCCAGGGGTGATAGTTAAACGTTTAATAGACGGTGTGTCCAGGCCGTAATCCAAGTTAGAAACAGTAGGGATCAGCAGAGCTGACCACAGGGCGTTGCTGTCACTCTTAAATGAGCTAACGTGCGTGAGGCTCAGAGCTGGGGTTCCAGGCCCTGGGAACACGTTCAGTAAGCGCTAATGGACAGTATTCCCTCAAGAGTGCCAGTGACATGATCCTCGAGCCCAAGTCTGGAGTGACATTCCTGGCCCCGCCGTGCTAAGCATCCAGCCCATCCCTTGCCCCTCTCCCCCAGAGCTGCCCACCCCATCTCTTCCCGCCTTCGCTTAGAAGCTGTGGAAAGCCCTTCAAGACTCCCGCCTCCAGAGAGTCTTAAACATGCAGTTATCAGCTCTTTCTAGAAATTCTCTCTAGCTTTGTGCTCCGGGGGCAAACCAGACACGGAAGCCCTGGTACAAGGAACCAAATCTTTGAGGACCTGAGGTGGGCCGGGCAGGCTCACTGAGTCACAGGGAGAGGGACTGGGCGGAGCTCTCTTGTGTTCAGCTGGGAACCCGTGTCTTCACGGCCCTGCACTTGGCCTCCACCCGCCAGTGTTCCCAGCTCTGCCTGAGTCCCGCACAATTAAGCACCTAAGTGGATTTTGATGACGGCATTTTGCGGCTCCACTTCAACAGCCTTCTGAAGTCTCTGCCTTCCCTCCCGTTGGCCTGAAACCCGCACCGCCTCCCTGCAGCCGCCAAGGTCTAGGACTCCTAGAGGTCACATCCTTCCAGGCCCTCCCTCCCCATCCGGACGTGCGCTTTGCGCCCGATGCCAGTCGTGCTCTCCAGATGTTGGGATCGCGGTGTAAATTCCCAGCCGGCCGGTCAGCTACTTAGGGACAGCTTCCCGCTTGTCAGGCTACACTTGACCTCAACACAAATTGACCATATGCTAACGTTTCTAAAAGGGCCCTCCCTGGCTGCTGTTTGAAGAAGCCAGCAATTTTACAGCAGGTGGAGACATACGATAGTGCTCCGAAACTCCCTGGATATTTCAGCTGCCTGGGGCTACTCAAACAAAATGTCACAAACCCATGACTTGAAAGAACAGAAATGTACTCTCTCCCAGGTCTGGAAGCTGAGTGTCCAGAATCAAGATGTCCACAGGGCTGTGTTCTCTCGGGAGGTTCTAGGGGCAGGTCCTTCTTTGTTTCATCACTGGCATCCTTTGGCATCTTTGATCTACACGGGATGTAGATGAAACATCGTGTGGTTGTTTGCCCTGTGCACGTGTGTTCTGTGTCCAAATTTCCCTTTGCTTAAAAAGGACACCCATCGTTGGCTTGGGGTCACCCCTCGTCCAGAGTGACGTCATCTTAACTTGATTATATATACTGCACAGACTCTTTTTCCAAGCAGGGCTCCATTCTGGAATTCTAGGACGTTAGTCACATACCATACCAGGTACATGTTGACAAGGCCGAGTGTGCAGTGGCCAGCGCCCCCAGGACCAGGCCTGAGCACTCAGCCCCCTGTGTGCTATGTGCTGGGTGAGTTTTCACTGCATCCCCTTGGGGTCATTTGATGTTCTTGTTTTACTCCTCCCTCTATATTTGGTGGTCATGGAACAAGAGGGCTTCTCAAGTGGCTCAGTAGTCAAGACCCCACATGCCGAGGCAGGAGACACGGGTTTGATCCCTGGGTTGGGAAGATCCCCCGGAAAAGGAAATGGCAACCCACTCTGGTATTCCTGCCTGAAAAATCCCATGGACAGAGGAACCTGTCAGGCTTCAATCCATGGAGTTGCAAAGAGTCAGACACAAGTGAGTGACCGAAAAACACATGTTCACATGAAATAGGACCGGTGGTGTCAATGGAACAGGAGTAGGTGGAAAGCCTGGGAGAGTGCTTTATATGAGAAAGTAAATATTTTTTGAGTCAATTATAGAAGTATGCTTACTTATGTGAGATGTCTTTACTTGGCTACTTCCATGATTAAAAAAAAAAAATTACTCTGACCACTAAGTAGTGTGTATGGCAGCCTGTGAAAGTCCTGTGCTTTTAAAAGCCACTGGGGTGGGAGTGCTGTAACTAAACTGATGCCTGTAGCTCTCTGTCTTCCAGTGCACCTGGGAGAAAGCTGGGAGCGCTCCCAGACAGACTAGACTGTAGGCAGCCTTTTTGTCCCTATACAAAACATGAAAAACACGAGTTAGTTGCCAATGTTTCCAAATCGGAAGCTTGCACATAAAAATTGGGATTATCAGGTTTTCTTGGAAAATTAGATTTAGTGTTAGGATACTCTGCGCTCAGAGAACCTTGTTTCTACTCTGCATCTGTGGTCTCTGGTTCATTTCACCATCTTGCTCATTCGAAGTTCATCGGTGTTTCTTTAATCCTAAGATACACATCTTTTTACATTTTCAGGTCTCTGAATGTGAGACACCTTTTATAATCAATGGAGTAAGAAAACATGTGTCCTGGTTTACTTGGCAGAGTACTTTTTCTTTCCCAGTTGTATGTAAATTATGGCATGCCTTATAGTTGGTGGTGTCTTAGACTCAGTGAAATGGAATTCATTTTCTCTGGCTTATTAGCATATGGTGTTTCAACCAAAGGTGCTGACATTTCCAAACAGATAAACGTACTATGTGTATGTGTTTCCTTGGGGTGCTTGCTGTGCTTAGAGCAGTGCAGAGTTGGGGGGGGGGCCTGGCTTTGGGGCCACAGGGCCTCGGTTGAATCCTGGCTTTGTCACGTGTGAGCAGTGGGCCCTGGGCAAGGTACTCAGCCTCCGTTTCCTCAAATCCCATGGCATTTTTAGGAGGATTAAATGAACTTGAAAAGTCTTCAAACTGCTGCTGGTATGAAATAAGTGCTTAGTAAACTGACTGTGCTCTTACTGTCAGTGTGGAGTCACATTTCTGGCTTAAATCCCAGCTCTGGCCCTGGCTAGTCATTTTGCTTCTGGAGCCTTAGTTTCTCTATCTGTAAAATGGGAGGTCTTGAAAGGGGGAGGGGTATGAGAGTCAGACATTCAAGGGCTGATGTCTGGTACACAGTGAAAGTGAAGTTGCTCAGTCGTGTCCGAGTCTTTNTTTCTGGCTTAAATCCCAGCTCTGGCCCTGGCTAGTCATTTTGCTTCTGGAGCCTTAGTTTCTCTATCTGTAAAATGGGAGGTCTTGAAAGGGGGAGGGGTATGAGAGTCAGACATTCAAGGGCTGATGTCTGGTACACAGTGAAAGTGAAGTTGCTCAGTCGTGTCCGAGTCTTTGCAACCCCATGGACTGTAGCCTACCAGGCTCCTCAACCCATGGAATTTCCCAGGCAAGAGTACTGGAGCGGGTTGCCATTTCCTTCTCCAGGGGATCTTCCCAACCCAGCAGGCACTTAATAAAATATGCTTTCCCATCATCTGCCTTCCTCAGCCATGCATGTGCCCTGAAAGGGAGAGTCTCCAGGATTGCCGGAGAATTTTTAATCCAGGTTCCCTGGAGCTCCTTCAGTCGTCAAAGAAGGGCTTGGAAGATGCTTGCTAACATCTACTTTCTAACAGGTTCTCTAAGGAGGGTGGGCTGTTCTATTTCAGAGATACTGGGAATATTCAGGGTGGCAGCACATTAGTCACAGAGAGCATTTTCAGAAGACAGAACCCAGAGACCCCGCAAGGCTCTGTTTTGAGATGTGTGCTGCATGGCAGCCGAAGATGGGGGAAATGAAAGTTGCTCGGTCATGTCCGACTCTCTGCGACCTCGTGGACTGTAGCCGACCAGGCTCCTCTGTCCGTGGAATTCTTCAGGCAAGAACACTGGAGTGGATAGCCGTTCCCTCCTCCGGGAGATCTTCCTGGCCCAGAGATAGAACTTGGGTCTCCTGCATTGCAGGCAGATTCTCTACTATCTGCACCACCAAGGAAGCCTGTGCCGACTTTCGTGATCTCAAGTCTCCAGTGTACCCTCAGAAGCTGAGAGGAATAAGACTGTCTACCAGAGGTCCTGGTTACTCTTCACCAGGGTCTGCCACAGGAGACTCTCTGGTTAGGGGATGTTGAGTCAGGTCTGTTGAGGTAAGACGGCCTGGAGCCTAAAGAAAGACTGGGAGGAATTTGTCCAATTTAGCATCTTTCTAGATGAGAGGAACTTTTTCATTACTGAAGTCACGAAAGCTCCCACTTCTTAAAAAGTGTTATTATTTAGTTAAGGCTCCCCCTCCCTCGTATCCCTGCTGGTCCTTCTGGTCCTCTTCTCAGGGTGCCAGGGAGGCGCCAACGGTTCTGTCTGCCAGAACCCCCACCAGCCCCACCTGGTTCCCTTGGTTTCTCCCAGGTGATGGCAGCTGCCGTTCAGGATCTGCCACTGCTTTCTCGGTAACCTCCAATTTAAATACCAACACCGTCACCAGCTGAGAAGTTGGTGACATGGAGTCATGCTAAAGTCAGGTTTCAGATCAACTCTTCTGCACAAATATCAGCTTCACTCCTTCTCACCAGTCCTCCCTGCGACATCCAGAAAACTCTTGTTATTACCAGCCCTGCAGGCTGCCTCTTCCTGCCTGCACAGAGAGAATCTCGATGAGGCGCCCGAGCTGGGAAGGTTTGTGTTCCTGTGTCACTGAACGTGTGAGGCCAGGTTGCCTGGGCCCTGTCATTCAGGCGCTGCTCTCATTGCCGGGACTTGGCTAGAGCTGCAAGATGTCGTCAGCGGTAACAGGCTCCATAATTGCTAATAAAATTTAAATGGCTGCAAAATCACAGAACATTAAAAAAAAAAATTTTTTTTTTTTTCCTGGCACATCCAGACAAATCTTGCTGATCCAAGGGAGGCTGTGACTGTGCAGTCTTTTTTTGTTGTTTTTTAATGCAGACTTGCACTTTCATCAGCGATACAACTAGTTTGCAGTTGCCTAATGGCTTTTAAAAAAAAATTTAGAGACAGATGAAAAAGTAATAATTAAAAGAAGAGGATATGGTGCATTCTTGTAATTCAGATACGTGACTGGAATGGTTCGTTTACTAGCAACATTCAAAGACTAGCTTCAGGATGGTTTAGACTAGGAGAGAAAGGGGGCAGAAAATCTTTGAGGTCAGAAGGTAACTGTGCACCCCGCATAAAAAAGCATTTCAGGAACCCTGGGCTTCTTACATCGTTACGACCATGTCCTTTGTTAAGATCCCAGAAGAGGAAGCCCATAAAATGTCGGAAATGTCTTAGAGCTAAAAAGGCTGTCACGTTTTCTAGATTCAATAGTTGAAAGAGAAGGGACTGAAACAGATGTTCTGTGTCCCACAGCACGGAACGGCTTCAGGTTAACTCGAGATTAGGACACAGACTCTGGCTCCTTTGAAAAGGTGTCGTTTGCGTGGTGGTGTTGCTCAGTCACTAAGTCGTGTCCGGCTTTTTGCCACCCCATGAACTGCAGCATGCCAGGCCTCCCTGTCCCTCACCATATCCCGGAATTTGCCCAAGTTCATGTCCAGTGAATCAGTGATGCCATCCCACCACCTCACCCTCTGTCATCCCCTTCTCCTCCTGCCTTCAAATCTTTCGCAGCATCAGGGTCTTTTCTAACAAGTCAGCTCTTTGCATCAGGTGGCCAAAGTATTGCAGTTTCAGCTTCAGCATCAGTCCTTCCAATGAGTATTCAGGGTTGATTTCCATCATCAGTGCCCTTCATTTGGAGGCATGCGGGTGTGGTGACAGGTAACCAGTGTCTCCAATTCTCAATGCACTTCAAATTTGCAGGGGCCCATGCCCTCTTGATTCCTAATATTTCATCTCAGGGGCAAGGGTTGCTGGCCTCTCCATTCCTTTTGGAATCTAGCGGTAAAGTCTGTGATCTTTCCTGACCTCCTGAACGAAGACAAAATTCTTTAGGGCGGCTTGGACACTGTTGGAGGTGTCGGTGATTCTGGTGAGGAGTCATTCATGGGCTGTTGAGAGCATCACGTGCCCTAGAGAGCAGGGTGGGCAGCCCACTTGACCGGTGACTTGATGGCAGTCGCCCAAGTGTAGTAAATGCTTTTTTCTCTTGGCTTTTTGTACCTTGCGGCCAACAAGAGGGGAGCCTGCCTGTGGTGGTGGCTTTGTGCCCGGGTCTGCTCAAGCCCATCACCATGACACTGCCGCGTGTCCTATGGTTTTCCTATTGTGCTTCTAGCATAGCCTGCCCCTTGATGCTCACCGAGACGGTCCCATTGCTCTCTGGGCCCCGGCCACCTGGTGTGGAGCGCCCTCATATAGAACACGGCCTGTCTCCGCCGCTCGCTGTCTGACAGTAGGAGCCAGGCTGGGATCGTTCCCATTTGCCGCAATTGAGGACCCCAGCCAGTCCGAGGCTGGGAAGCGGGTGAGGGCAGGAAGTCACGTGCTGCTCGTAGTCGGCTGTGTTTCGGGGCGCAGCAGTGACAGTGCCAGTGCTCGGATGCCCCCTCCGCTTCCTGCCATCGCTCAGGGCCCCTCTGAGCGCCTCAGATGGGAGGCACTCTGCTCCACTTCCCCACTTCACCTCTTACGTGCCGCGTGCTGGGAGGCTGCTTCTAGTGGCGACCTGAGGAAGACTTCTGTGCAGCCGCTCTGGCTTTGGGGACAGGCCTGGAGTAGCAGGTGGGACCTGGCTCTGCCACTGCGTTATCCAGGTCTGCTGAGATGCTGACGCCAGGCCAGATGAAGCGCCCCTGAGACCTCCTGGGGGTGGGAGCCAGGGAAGGCAGGACGGGCGGAGATGGGCGTGGAGCCCTTGCGGCGGGAGAGGTGGAAGGAAGGAAGAACAGGAGGGACGGGGAGGAGGAGGAGACCGTGCCGGCTGCCAGGGGTCCGGCCAGGCCCTCAGGTGGCCCAGGCCTCATCCCAGGCCTCGCAGGGTGGGCAGGGCTCCGCACACCTGCCCTGCCAGTCAGTGGAGGACGCCCCTGGAGCGGTGCAGCTTTAGCCTGGATACGGCCGCAGGATCGGGGCGAGGGGGTGGGTGCAGAAGCCCCCATCAGTCATGCTCGCGGCCCTGGAGAGCTGATGATGCGTTTTCCTGATCCCCACAGCCACTGATGAGCCATGTTTGTGAGCTGACGAATTTGCTGAACAAGAATTTATACAGCACCTACTGTGCGCGTGGCACTTGCTGGCACAGGGCAGGAGGTGGCAGGGGTGGGTGGTGAACAAGGACATTCCTGTCCTAGAAGAGGATGAAGTCAGCTGAGGTCACACTCCACCGAACAGA
This sequence comes from Neotragus moschatus, assembly GCA_006410615.1. Taxonomy (NCBI): domain Eukaryota; kingdom Metazoa; phylum Chordata; class Mammalia; order Artiodactyla; family Bovidae; genus Neotragus; species Neotragus moschatus. The sequence continues at coordinate 499,192 of SJYA01002280.1, read as the reverse complement.
GTGTGACACACGCTGGGAAAAGGGGTGTATCCTGGGTGCTGGGATCCCGCAGGAGGGTCCCTCATCTCACCTGGGGCATCCGGGGAGTGTTCTGGGAGAAGCCGCTGTCTAAGCTGAGACTGGAAGGGGAAGGATGAGTTAGCCCAGTAAGAGATGGAGGTTCTCGCAGGGAAGGGAAAAGCCTAGCAGGTTCGAGAGGGGGCGCCGGATAATCTGATCTGCCCGTGGTAATGCGGTGGCTGGTGGGGAGGAGGAGCACCTTCCAGGGGTGTTCAGAGAAGTGTATGGTGGGGGGCAGTCGTGTGGGGCCTTGAGGACATTGGCTGCGTGCCTAGTGGTCGAGGGCCTGATGAGTCAGTCACATCAAGCCCTAACGCTTCCTGCTGTGTGACCCTGGGCAGATTACTTAACGTCTCTGTCCTTCAGGTGCCACATCTGTAAAATGGGTCAGAGGAATTCTGTTTTACAAGGTTATAAAGATTAGCTAGCCCTCTGTAAAGCTCTTGGAACCATACTTGTTGCTCAGTAAGTTCAACAAATGTCATTTATTGTTCTTGCTAGCATTCCATGCTTTAGGTTCTCCTGCACCAAAGTCCCGATGGGCTCGTCCTCAGTCCTTGCCAGCTGTCATCAGTCACCAGACTTATCAGGACGACGTGACTAACACATTTTCTGGATGAATGAAGGAGAGGTTGTAGGGTTATCTCCGTGGCTCAGCAGGAAGCTGCTCCGTGAAATACTAACAAGAACAGACAATGAAGAAAGGAACCTCAGCAGCTAGTTTTCCTTGAGGTTTCTCTTGAACAACAGTTGAAGGAGACTTTAAGCTGTTTCCCTTGGGAGGTCCTGGTCTCTTAGGGTCAGACTTTAACCAGTGCCTCCTGAAGTGTGCATGGTGAGTTACCTGACTCATGGCTTATGTAGGTTTGGGGACCACTCAAAACCCACTGAAACAAAATCTCTGAGATTGAGGCCCCAGCATCTTTATCTTCCCCAGCAGCCCAGGTGGGTATTGTACCCATGACATTTTGAGACGTTCTTGTCCTACGATTTATTGAACAGTTGCGGGACGGGGCAGTTACTTAGGATAAGCCCTGTCCTGTCAGCCTCTTCCCATAGGGGGGATACCCAGAGAGCATCCCTCCTGAGAGGCCCAGACAGAGGAGGAGCGTCCCAACTAGGGCACTGGCCTCAAGAGCAAAATGCTCTAAACGGGGCTCTGAGTGACGTGATGGTGGCGTGCTTAGTGCTCTGTTTTACTTTTGAGAGGCTTTCACGCATCTTGTCTCCTAAAGAGAGCAGATGAATGGCTCATGCTATCCCAGTTCTACCCATGAAAGAAAATGACTCTATCTGGGCCGGAAATGAAATTTTGAGCAAGAGGAAATCTCAGGAAGGAACACCAACAAGATTAAATCCCCGTTAACAGTGGATGACTCTGAGAGGCAGGGTGATGGATAATTGCTCTTTCCCAACTTCTCATTACTTCTGCATGGGAGGCAGAAGTGTTGAGGTTCAGAGCACACAGGCCAGGCACAAACCTGCTGGGGGTTTTCCTGGATCCTCTGTCCCTTGGGAAAGTTTTTGAGGTTCTCTGTCCCTCAGTTTCCTCATCTGTAAAATGAGGAATAATCAGCTAGTATCCACCTCAGCAGTAAAGAACCTGTCTGCCACTGCAGGAGACGTAGGTTTGATCCCTGGGTTGGGAAGATCCCCAGGAGGAGGAAATACCAACCCGCTTGAGTATTCTTGCCTGGGAAGTCCATGGACAGAGGACCCTGGCGGGCTACAGTCCATGAGGTCACAGAGAGCTGGACACGACTGAGTGACTGAACGTGCACACACGTCGACCTCGTAGACTTCCTGTGTATTTTTTCCAGGAATTTCATTGCTGGCTCTCCTTAGCATGTCTTTCCCTCTCTCTTCCAAGTGAGATTACATCTGATCTACAATGTTGAACACTCATCAATTCTCATCTCTAGGATGGCTTGTAATTGTTTTTTGAGAGATATTCCCCCGGTGCTACAGTTTTAAAATCTATTTTATTTATCAGTTTTAAATTAATTTTTATTGGCACATAGTTGCTTTACAATGTTCTGTTAGTTTCTCCTATACAGAACAATGAATCAGCTATACATCTGTCCACTCGCTTTTGGACTTCCTTCCCACTTAGGTCTCCACAACGCAGTCAGTAGAGTTCCCTGTGCTATATGTGTGTCATGAGTTATCTAGTTTATGCATACTGTTAATAGTGTTAATCTGTTAATCCCAACTTTAAATGTATTTATACCTGTTAAGTAGGCTTCCCTGGTGGCTCAGATGGTAAAGCGTCTGCCTACAATGCGGGAGACCCGNATCTGTTAATCCCAACTTTAAATGTATTTATACCTGTTGAGTAGGCTTCGTTGGTGGCTCAGACGGTAAAGCGTCTGCCTACAATGCGGGAGACCCGGCTTCGATCCCTGGGTGTTTAGATCATGTCTGACACTTACTAAGCTTTTGAGAAAAATTAGCCGTTATTATTAATCTTTACATCCATGCAATAAGAGGTTTTGAGTGATTTTTAAAAAATGTATGAAGAGCAAAGCTGCCTGGGTCATAGAAGCTTACATATGAAGGGTCCAGAAACTCTGCATAAAGACCGATAGAGATTTGTGAGGATCCAGCTCTGTAGTTTGGGTCTGTAGAGAGGGGAGAGCCGGGGAGCAAAGGGACCTTTGGGTCGGGGCCCTTCTCTCTCTGAAAGCAGAGCAGCTGTACTTCTTCCTATCTCTTTCTCTTTTTAACTATCTGGTGGGCTTCGAATAAGATTTCATTTTCACAGTGGGTCTGTGTTGAGCAGACAACAAGAGTTGAATCCCACGGGACCAGATCCTGAAAAAGCCACCTCCCTGCTTTTCATCCCAGCCTTGATATCTATGATTCCAGAGGCAGCATGGTAATTATCCTTTTCCAGAACAAAGTTCACTTCCAGTGATCATAGCATGGGATTCTTGGAAATGTGTTTCTTCTAATGAGCCCAGCTCTGCTTTCTGGAACTCTTTAACGGTAGGTGAGTGAGTCCCTCTGCCTGTCGAAGAGAGGATGTGCGGGTGTGGTTAGAGTGCTTTCGTGCAGACAGTGGTTCACGCCAGGGACGCCGCTGCTCTGAGAATCGGGGGTGACTGGTAAGCATCGGCTTGCGACAGCAGAACTGACCTGTCCTCGGTTGCATTCAGTTCCCAGGCAATCTCCCTTTACGGCTCTTGACCTTGGCCATGGGCCACATGCCATTAGGAACCAGGCTTTTACGGTCTCTGTAAGCACTGCCTGGAATCGTATGGGCACCTACTAGAGGTTGCGGGACCCTCTTTAAAACAATCACCCTGATGCTGGAGATCAGCCTCACCCACATTCAGAGCCAGGGGTGTGGTTCCTGTGGAGTCCATCAAGGCCACAGGCTTCTCATTGCCCTGCAGCGCGTGTTTCAGAAAACATAAGCCGTGGCTGGTAGAATAATTCTCTGATGCAAATCACATCTTGGCAAGTGTGAACGACGAGGAAACAATACACACGTGGGACGAACGTTCCCTGTGCTTTTTCTTGGATGTTCTGCTTCTCATGCCAGGTTTTCCCTCCATGTTCTGCATTTCAAAAATATTTTGTTTTTCATTCCAAATAGTGGGAGTACCCAGGCAGATTTGTTTCATCACTTAATTTGCTAGTTCTGCCAGGCTTTTTCTCCCGCCGATGAGCAGTCCTCCTCACAGTGTTATATTGAAGGCTGGCCTTTAGGAGAATGACAGAGGCCCAGGGTCGGATTTACCATGTCTGTGTGTGGCTGCGGAGGACATAACTAATATCAAAACAAAGCAAACAATTTAGAAAACCAAACAGTGCCTCTGTGAGTAGCTTCTAGGGTAGGCTGGTAGGCTGCGACTGAGCAGGGGTGGGCGCAGACCTATCTTGGTTCCTTCTTTCTTTCTTCTTTTCTTTCTGTGCTGGGTCTTCGTTGCTGCCTGTGGGCTTTCCCTGGCATGCAGGCCTGTCCTTACTGTGGCTTCTCTTGTTGCAGAGTACAGGCTCTATGGCACTTGGGCTTCCATGGTTGCAGCAAATGGGTTGAGTTGCCCCATGGCCTGTGGGATCTTTCCAGATCAAGGATTGGACCTGTGTCTCTGGCACTGGCAGGCAGATTCTTAACCACTGGACCACCAGAGAAGTCCTTCTATCATTGTTCTTGACCCTGTGTGGGACTTAAGGCATGTGGCTTTACTTTTCTGAGCCTTCTTTTCTTTCTAAATAAAAACCTGCCCTCTGACTTTTTCCCAGAGATGTTAGTTATTTACAGGATTGACATCACCCATGTCACCAAGTTTTGTTTGCTTCCTTTATGATAGAAATGTGGAACTGGAAACACCACCAGAGGCTGCTGCTTAAGAAGAAAGAAGATGGATGGATAGAGGGATGAATGGATCAGTGGATGGATGGATGGAGGAGTGGGTGGATGGATGGATGGATGGATAAATACAGAGACTCTCATCCTATAACCACATCCCACTCAGAAGCCTTCCTGCCCTCCTCCCCAGGCTAGATAGATGCCCTGTCTCCATATCCCTTCTCTTCCTTACACTAATAAAGAAGCAGATACAGTAAAGGGTATTAGGTACTATCTTCCAGGTGACGTTAGACGTTTCCGGACAGCTAGGAGAGACCCTGCATACATCTCGATCACTGTTATCCCCACGCCAAACCGTGTCATCTCCTGGCACACGAGGGATGTTCGCTGCACAGTTTTGAATGAACCAGTGAAAGAGCCATGACTAGTTACAAGGATGCGTGGGGCAAATTTCGCTTGCCTTCCTGTATCGCTCTCATACTGCTGCTCTCTCAGAGTTCCTTGTCCGTCACCAGGAAGCCAGATGGGAATGCTAAGCTGGAACAGGATTCCTCCTACCAGTAATGCGCGTGTGCGCGTGTACACACACACACACACACACACACACACACACAATCTCTCTCTCTCTCCCTCAAGACGTTCATAGGGGGCATCTGACAGATTTGCTCTAGCAGCCTGACCTCACCTCCTTTTCCACATCTTCCATCCTAATTCCTCCTTGTTAATGAGTCAGTCTTCTGAGGGTATATATTCCTCCAGGACCTCTTCTTTCTCCCTGGGCCCCAAGGGCCGTGGCCTCTAGAAGAGCTCTTCCTTTCTCTCTCTCTAAGCCTCTGTGTTCAGTTCAGTCGCTCAGTTGTGTCCAACTCTTTGAGACCCTGTAGAGACTCATTATCACCATCTGAATCCTTGGATCCTGATATTTTCCTGGGATTTGAAGACCGGTGGCAGAGGCTAGTGAGGGCTTCCACGTGCAGAAACGGGGTGCCTGGCAGCTTCGGCGGTTGCTCCGTTTAATTCCAGGCCTTCGGGACACTCATTGTGCTTAGCACAGCCCCAGGGAAGTGGCAGAAGCACTCTGGCTTTCCTGGGCTTTAGTGTTCTCATCTGTAAAGCGACTATAAAGACACTCCCTTCAACTATAGATGTCTGTGATTTAAAATAGAATGTTCTCCTCCCTGGAAAATACAGAAGAGTTTTCTGGCATGTGGGCATACACAGGGAGCGGGGGATTTAGGTCAGTTTAGGCCTAGGTGCAATGGTGGAGATTTCAGGTGAGACTGTAGTGTAGCGTCTCTGGGGTCAGACCCTGGAACTTGTAAGTGGTCACCAAGTACTGTGGCCAGGGCTCTACTTAGATGGTCTCATTCAGCCCTCACCCCTGCCCCCCTGCCACCCCAAGTAAGTCCTATTAGATCTCCACTTTAAGATGAGGACTGAGGCTTAGAGAATTAAGAAATTGACTAAAGTGCTCGCATGGTCCTGCCGAATTTTAAAAGCAGACCATGAGGCTTGAGTGAGTAGATGGATGCTCTGCTGTGCTGCCCCCTGCAGGTAAGTGCGTGCCATGCAGCTCTGTACAGGGAGGTTGTCAGGGTTCAGGGGGAGCTTCCCGCCTCCCTCGCGTTCCTTGCAGAGGGAGTGCAGACTGAATGTCTTGGACAACACTTTCCCATCCTGCAAAAAAGATAATGTTTTAAGTGTTTGCAGTCATGCCTGCCATTGTTCTGGAGAGTGCAGCAGGGGCTTGAAGCATCAGAACCCATACGGGGTTCTATTAACAATCTCTTGTTGACTTTGTAAAACTCAATGGCAAGAAAATATCAGGAGACTCTGCCCTGTGTATTGGATGAGGGTGACTGGGTGCTTGTCCCTATCCCCCTGAGACTATCTCTCTTTTCCAGTCCAGAATTTCTCAAACATTATATATGCCGGAAAGGCATGGAGATCTTGGTAAAATACAGATTCTGGTTCAGCGGGTCTAGGGTGAGGCTAACTGAATTTCTAGCTGTTAGTCTGAATTTCTAACAACCCTCCAGGAAGTTGCCGATACTGCTGGCCCAAGGTCTACACTTAGGGCAGAGAGGGCCCAGGGGTCTCAGGCTGGCCGTGTCAGAATGACCTGGAGTCCTCAGTAAGCAGCTCCCTGGGACCTTCGTGAGAGAGTCCCAGTGAGCAGGTCTAGGATGGGATCCCAGCAGCTGCAAGTGCTCCTGGGACCGCCCTGTGAGAAGCACTGCCCAACTCAGTGGTTCCTTAGCCTCTGTGGTCACTAGGGTTCCTAGGGGCTGAGGCCACTTGCGGAAAGATTAGTTCATGGGCCTCGGGTGGGGTGAAATACCCTCTTGAGTCTTAACTCTCCAGGTGAGTCTGACCCTCTGACTCGCACTCGGGTTCGGGACTTACTTATCCTCAGTCTCCCTGGCCCCAAACTCTTGTCTCCAGCTAGAGTCCTGCCAGCCCCTGCTCTGTCTTTCCCTTCATTGTGTTTCTCTGGCCATCTGCCGTCTAAATTTTGCATCTGCTACAGTAAGGAAACTGCTCTGGGGAAGGTCACCAGGAGTCTCCTAGTTGTCAGATCTGGCAGGTGTCAACATCCGACCCTACCTGACCTCGAGCAGCATTCAGCATCCTTGGCCTCATCCTCTTCTCCCTCCTTTGCTCTCCGGGGTTCCATCCCCATCTCCTCCCTCACAGAGACCCTACCGGGTCTGCTTCTCTGCATTATCATTCTCCCAGAAATGATCCTGTCCTTTCCGTATAATACATCCTCCCCTGGTGATATCTCATCCACTCCCATAAACTAGTGATGCCTGAGTACTAATCTCCTAAATGGCCTTCCTAAACCACACATCAGGTCACGTTACTTCTCTCTGAGTTAAGATGGGAGGCACAGGATTCCGGCACCATCAGCCTGGGCTCAGACCCTGGCTCTGCCACTTGCCAGCCAAGGAATCTTGTACAGGTTGTTGAGCTTCCTTAGCTGCAGTTTTCTCATCTGGAGGCAGGGATGAAGGGCCTTTTGTAGGTGGAGTGACCAGTTATACAGTGAGTACTCCTAGATGCCACTTTGAGTTTATTTTGTGTGCTAAATCACTTTAGTCATGTCTGACTCTTTGTGACCTCCGTGGACTGTAGCCCGCCAGGCTTCTCTGTCCATGGGGTTTTCCAGGCAAGAATACTTGGGTTGCCATTTCCTCTTCCAGGGGATCTTCCCAACCCAGGGACTGAACCAGCATCTTAGTTCTCCTGCATTGGCAGCAGGTTCTTTACCATTAGCACCACCCGGGAAGCCCCAAGTTTATTTTAATCATTAATAATAAGGAATGTGAATACCAGCAGCCCTCTAGCAGCTCTCAGGTCATGCATAGAATCAAATGAGACTCTGAAGTGTCTCTGGCCTGACCCTCCTTCCTCTCGCCCTCCTCCCCACCCCCAGGCTCACACCCCAGTGCCTTTGCACGTGCTCTTTCCCCTCTACGTCTCCACATAAGGCACAGCCTTGGAGCCCCCGTGGAGCTCCCCTGGGAGCTAAGGGCCATGTCCTCCTTTGTGCTTCTGCTCAGTCTCAGGGGTTCTTCTGATGCCTGAGTCCTGCTGTACCGACTTGACTTGCTTTTATGTCTGTGTTCTCATCAGACTTTCCGTCACAGCTGTGTCCCTGGCACTGGGTATGACCAGCATTCTCTGTGGACTGTGATGCTCACTGTGGAACAAATCAATGTTTGAGTGACAGTGATATCTAGAGCAGGGCTGTTGGCGTGGAGGGCAAACCCTCAGAATGTGTGAGATGGTCTTACCTTGTTATGGACAGAAACTTAGGGGTCATTCTTGGGGCCTCTCTTTTATTGGCTGCCCCCTCTCCCTAATCTAGTCCATCAGTGAACCAGGGCATCTCTGCCTCTGAAGCAGTGGATCTCAGCCAGGGGTGATATTGACCCCTGGGGTCAATGTCTGAGGGTGTTTTTGTTTGTCGTAACTGGAGGTCCTTCTGGCATTTGGTGGGTGGAGAGCATGAATGCTCTGAAACATCCTACAGTTCATGGGACAGCCCTCCTTCCAAAGAATTCTCCAGCGCCAGTGTCAAAGCGCTGAGGTCGAGACATCCTGGTCTAGAGGGTTCTGGGTCCGCTCACCATCTTACCCACTCCCACAGTGTGGGCTACCACCTTGGATGGTCTCCATGCCTTTTCCTCCATGCCCTGCATCTCCTCTCCACGAGGCAGCTGGGTGATCTTTTAGAGATACATCAGGGATGTCCCTGGCAGCACCGTGGTTAAGAATCCTCCTGCCAATGCAGGGGTCACAGGTTTGCTCCCTCATCCGGGAAGATTTCTCTTGCTGCGGAGCATCTAAGCGTGTGCGCCTCAACTACTGAAACCACGTGCCTAGAGCCCGTTCTCTGCAACATGAGAAGCCACCACATCAAAGAGTAGCTTCCGCTCACTACGGTTAGAGAAAGCCCGCACGCAGCACCAGAGACCCTGCACGACCACAGATAAATGATTTTGTTTAAATTACATCAGATAAAATCACTCCTTATAACGCTTCCCATCACACTTGGACTCGAGCCCCGACTCCTTAGCCAGGCTGAGGGAGCCTGGCTTCTGCTTTCTCCCCCTCGTCCCCACCTCCTCCTCCACCTCCGTGGCACTCTGCTCCAGCCGACCCTGCCAGTCTTCTTGCTCTTCCAGGTTCTTTCCAGTCTTCGGTGCGACCTTGAGATGTTCTCTCTGTCTGGGTTGCACTCCCCTCATCCCTGCTCCACTGGCTGCTTCTTGTCGTTGAGATCTCACTGCAACTGCTGCTGCCTCAAATATTCCTTCCCTGATGACCCCAACTACCCACACAGTCTCTCCTGTCACATTGCCTTGCATCTCCACGTAGCAGTTAGCACCGTCGGCTCTTGCATGTTGGTTTGTTAGAGCCCCCCTGCCTTGTGCAGGGCTGTGTCCACCCCTGCTTAGAACAATACCTGCCACATAATGGGTTATCAATAAGCTATGATGGAAGTAGAAGCAATAGTCATTGCTTGTATAAAGGAGCCTGAAAGTTGTTCTACGGGATTTGCGTTGAGTACCCGCGTTGTCTCCATTTTATAGGGGAGGAAACTGTTGTTGTTGTTCGGTCGTGTCCAACTCTTTGAGACCCCATGGACTGCAGCACGCCAGGTTTCCCTGTCCTTCTCTGTCTCCTGGAGTTTGCTCAAACTCCTGTCCATTGAGTCGGTGATGCCACCCAACCATCTCGTCCTCTGCCTCTGCTGCCTCCTTCTCCTCTTGCCCTCAATCGTTCCCAGCGTCCAGGTCTTTTCCAATGAGTCAGCTCCTCACAGGCCAAAGGATTGAGGCCCCAGAAATTTATGTGACTCGTCAACAGATTCTGTAGCTAGAAAGTGGCAGAGCTGGGATTTGAACCTAAGGAATCTGATTCCCAAATCTTAATCGCTTTTCATCAGTCCACAAGACTGCTTGGGGAAGAAATGAATGCGGAATATGGATGATGCATTCACGCCTGTTCTTCCTGAGTGAGTGATAGCAGGGTAGTCTTTGCAGGACTGGGATTTTGTTTAATTTGGCTTCAAATTTTGTGACTCTCTCTCATTTTGTGAATGATTCCCTAATGTCTAGGTTATTAAGAAAGAGCACCCAATTGAAAGAGACATGTGTATCCTAATGTTCGTCACAGCCCTGTTTATAATAGCCAGGACATGGAAACAGCCTAGGTGTCCATCAGCAGATGAATGGATAAGAAAGCTGTGGTACATATACACAATGGAGGATTACTCAGCCATTAAAAAGAATACATTTGAATCAGTTCTAATGAGATGGATGAAACTGGAGCCGATTATATAGAGTGAAGTAAGCCAGAAAGAAAAACACCAATATAGTATACTAACACATATATATGGAATTTAGAAAGATGGTAATGATAACCCTGTATGCGAGACAGCAAAAGAGACACAGATTATAGAACGGACTTTTAGACTCTGAGGGAGAGGGAGAGGGTGGGATGATTTGGGAGAATGACATTGAAACATGTATACTCTCATGTAAGAAACGAATCGCCAGTCTATGTTTGATACAGGATACAGGATGCTTGGGGCTGGTGCACAGGGATGAACCAGAGAGATGATATGGGGAGAGAGGTGGAAGGGAGGTTCAGGATTGGGAACTCATGTACACCTGTGGCGGAGTCATGTCAATGTATGGCAAAACCAATACAGTATTGTAAAGTAAAATAAAGTAAAAATAAAAATTTTTTAAAAAAAGAAAGAGCACCCAAACTCTCTGTTGCTCATAGTCATACAATCCTCTATGCATACATTCTGGCTACTACCTTCTTCTGCTTTCCCCTATAACATCCCATTTTCCCCATTTTTAACTGATTTCCTTTCCTAAGCCAACTCAGTTTAAGAATTGAGATGGAGCAAAAGCAAACAATAAGAGACATCACTTTGCCGACACAGGTCCATATAGTCAAAGCTATGGTTTTTTCGGGTGGTCATGTGTGGATGTGAGAGTTGGACCATAAAGAAGGCCGAGCGCCAGAGAATTGATGCTTTTGAATTATGGTGGTGGAGAAGACTCTTGAGAGTCCCTTGGACTGCAGGGAGATCAGATCAGTCAATCCTGGAGGAAATTAACCCTGAATACTCATTGGAAGGACTGATGCTGAAGCTGGGTCTCCAATACTTTGGCCCCTGGATGCAAAGAACTGACTCATTGGAAAAGACTCTGGTGCTGGGAAAGATTTGGGGCAGGAGGGGAAGGGGACGAGGATGAAATGNGTCGGACGCAACTTAGGGAGTAATTAACAACACTGTTCCTGCGCCCGCCTTTGCATATGCGGTTCCCTCCATTTGGAACCGCCTTCTCTCCACAGTCCCCCAACACTGAAGGCTCATCCATGGCATAGCTATCACCTGTGTATCCTCGTTCTTTGGGGAATGACAGCGTCTGTGGATTAGTATGAGCGGAATGCGTAACTAAGACCGTAACTGCCTGAGCATCACATCCGGTTGCACCCGAGCTGTGTGTCTCCGCTGAGGCTGACTGTCCTTTGAGAAGGCTTTTCCGCCATCAGCTTCTTCCCCGACTTGAGGTTAGGTGTCCTCCAGCTCCCCCATCAGAGCACTGAGGGCACTGCATGCGGAGGCTCTGACCAGCCTGCTCACCCGCCACCGGTTGNGAGCTGTGTGTCTCCGCTGAGGCTGACTGTCCTTTGAGAAGGCTTTTCCGCCATCAGCTTCTTCCCCGACTTGAGGTTAGGTGTCCTCCTACTCCCCCATCAGAGCACTGAGGGCACTGCATGCGGAGGCTCTGACCAGCCTGCTCACCCGCCACCGGTTGGAGAGCCCTGTTGAATCTCCACGCAACTGACCCAGGGCCTGACAGGTAGTAGGATGCTCAGAAACGTTTTGTTCTTTGCCAAGAGAGAGCAGTGAAAAAAAAAAAAATGTTGGCCCCTTGAACTCTGTTTTGTATATGCACAGGGAAAATGTAAATCCTTAAAAAATGGATAGACCTGGTTAAGAGTTTAAGAATTCCAAATGAGCTTGGTTTTGTGTGTGTGTGTGTGTATGTGTGTGTGAAAGCAACTGCTGTTTGAATACGAGCTCACAGCTGTTTAAAACAGAATTATTTATTTACTTGGCCGCACCGGGTCCTGCTGCGGCACACAGGATCTTCAGCTGCAGACTCTTGAGTTGCCGCACGTGGCATCCAGTTCCCTGACCAGGGAAGCTCTGTGACTCTTTGCTGGGCCCCAGATGTTACCCACAGGAAGATGGGAGTCTTTGCTCTGAGAGGGTCACAGCCTGATGACACCGGGCGGCTCTTGGTTCCCTTCTCTCGTTCTGACATGATCTCCAAATACTGGTCCGGTGGCTGTGGCCTTCCTGCATTCTGGATGCTAATGCAGCTTTTCCTTTAGGGCGATGGTGAGTAGAGGTTATTGCGGATGTGTTTATGTCCTTTCTGGCTTTAAAAAAAAGTTGACAACTTTGTTATTCCTTCATCCACTTCCACCTAGGTTTTTTTTTTTTAATGTTCTATTTTACTGGTCCGTGAAGTCCAGAGCTGTGACAGTCAGGCTCTAAAAGGAAGGGGAGGGCTCAGATCAGGAAATAACCCAGCCCCCTGGGGAGCCCCCAGCCCTGTCTTGCTGCTGGTGAAAGCTGCTGCTTTGGAAAGTTCACGGCGCAGGCCGGTGAAGCGCGGTGGATTCAAGTGTTCAGTGGGGTGGAGTCGCCGGGCCAGCCTCTGTCAGGCAGCTTTAGGCAGGGAGAGTCTTCTGCTTCCGCCAGGGTCTGCTGAGTGTCTTGCTGAAATCTTCCCTTCATGGAAATGAGGGTGAGCTGGGGACAACCAGATTTTGTCCAGGACTCCCCTGAGCCCCCCAGGGGGCCGTGCAAGCAGGGAGCTGTTGTCAGCCTCGGGCTTCTCTCTGAGCCTCTGCAGACGCTCGGCGGGCTGCCCGTGGTCCGCGCTGTGGTTGCCTGAGCAGGCGGTGCAGGTGTACATCATAACAGGACTTGCTCCCTGACAGAGAAGGTGGCTGCGCATCAGTGACAAGGCCAGGAGTCTCAGTAGTGATTTCTGAAGGTGGTGCAGGGCTGGGGCCAAAGAGCTGGCTAATTGAATGGTACCTAATTCACGTACTGTTGTTTTCGTTCTCTTTCCTTGTCTAGTCCTTGGGAGCTGGCCTGAGCCTTAAAATTATCTAAAGAGACAGGAGAATAGATGTCGGTTCGGTTCAGCTGCTCATTCGTGTCTGACTCTTTGTAATCCCGTGGGCTACAGCACACTAGGTCCCTGTCCATCACCAACACCTGGAGCTTGCTCAGACTCATGTCCATCGAGTCGGTGATGCCATCCAGCCATCTCATCCTCTGTTGTCCCCTTCTCCTCCTGCCTTCAGTCTTTGCCAGCATCATTGTGTTTTCCAGTGAGTCCTTTGCATCAGAGGGCCAAAGTATGGAGTTTCAGCTTCAGCATCTGTCCTTTCAGTGAATATTCAGGGTTGATTTCCTTTAGGATTGACTGGTTTGATCTCCTTGCAGTCCAGCAGACTCTCAAAGAGTCTTCTTCAACACCACAGTTCAAAAGCACCAATTCTTCAGCCCTCAGCTTTCTTTATGGTCCAATTCTCACATTCATACATGAATCAATAATTAAAGTTTGAGCCTTGACTCCGTTGATCAGCAGTGTCAGGCACCTTCATTTCTGGACCTCAGTTTTCTTATCTGTAAAGTGGGTTTTGTGAGAAGTAAATGGGACGGTAGCTGTAAAGCACAGAGCACAGTGCTCAGCCCAGACTAAGCCTTCGCCCAAGGCTAGCTGTGATTATGCAGCCCAGTCTCTCCTTTTCTAGGATCATCAGTATATTCAGTGAGTATTGATTAGGTGCCTACGATAGCCACTGTACATTCACACTCCTTGAAGAGTGGTGAATGAGGGCCTTCCGTGGTGGTCCAGGGTCTAAGACTCCAAGCTCCCAGGGTAGGGGGCTCAGGTCTGATCCCTGGTTAGGGAACTAGATCCCACATGCTGCAACTGAAAGTTCACACACGGCAACTAAAGATCTCACGTGCTGCAACGAAAACCCAGCACAGCCAAATAGATAATAAGCAAAATAAATATATTAAAAAAAATAAACAAGAAAAACAACAGAGAAATTCAATTTTTTAAAAAGCGATGAGTTAGAGTGTCCAAGTGTGTGTGTGTGCATCAAACAGCTCTGCACAAAGTCAGTGACGTTTCTCCTGTGCAGAAGAAAGAATAAGGGCCAACATGCCTGAGGCTGGGGATCGAGGTTTCCACTGTAGGCTTTAGGAAAGTGGAGTGAGGCTTGCTGGCCCTTAAGAGAAAGGCATTCCAAGCAGAGTGTGCCGCAGGCTGCCCAGGGCCTCAGACGGGTGCTGGGAGGCCAGCATCGCTGGAGCATGAACGTGGGGCATCAGACCGGAGGGGTTCCTTGGAGCTGCTGATGCTGTGATGGGAGCTGTAGGCATTCCTAAAGTGTTGGGAGGACACTGACGTTTTGAATAGGGGAGTGATGTGTCGAGTTTATAGAGAGACTCTGAGGTGAGATGTCAAAGCCCATGGGCAGCCTTTCTTCCCTGACTGCTGAGAAGGCGATGGGAGCAAGGCTGCCCGAGCCTCTGATTTGAGCGTCTGTTGCTGAGCCTCAGCTCTGACAGTTATTGCTGTGGCGTCTGCTTACTGGTCACCTTCTAGTTCCCACACCTCTTCTATGTTTACTGGAATTCTTCTCCCTCGTTGATACATTTATTCAGTAGTTACGGGTTCAACAGATCTATGGGTTACAGTCCAGTACTATTGTTGTTAGCTTTCTTGCTCGAGTTGTTCTAACTTTGGCCATTGGGAACTCCTGCAGGTTCTCTCCTGTGACCTTTTGACATGCCTCCATTGTATTTTGAACACTTATTTACTTTCTGCCCAGGTTTATCTTGTCTCCCCCACCGCCCTGAAATGAACCACTTCTTCAAGGAGCCCTGGTTCTCTTTATCGGATAATGGGTATTTAGAAACCAAGATCTAGGTGCTGGCTTTGCTTATGGCTATGGGGGTGTACTACTTCTGGTCTTTCTTAGCAGCTGGAGCTAGGAAATATATGTATGTACACTAACACACGCATGTATCTTTCTACCTGTCTACGTTTACAAACCTTGAGTTCATAGTGAAGCCTTCAGTTCCAGTCCAAAGCTTCAGGGTTTGTTTCAGCCTTCTCACTTTCTTTATTTATAATTTCCTCCTCTGACAGTAAGAAATCTTGCTCTTGTTATCTGTAATATACTTACCTATTTGTTCAATGCTAGTACACACAAAAGGCTGCTGCAGAATTGCTGATTCATACCTCTGAGAAACAAATATAACTGGAGTATTTGTGAACAGTTCTTTTTTTCTTTAGCCTTATAGAATCCAGGCAAAACAATGTTTTCTTAAGCTAGTTCTTTTCTTCCCTTACCTCCTTCAATCTGTTGCTGACTCATCTATAATATAGTTATGTTCATTTGTTGCTATTTATGTTTCATTTTGATTCCTCCTCCCCCAGCACACATATCAATTTCAGTTGTTTACTTTTTGAGTAGGTAGAATATTATCATGGTTCTAAGAGTCAGAGCTATACACATAGCCCCAGAGAAATGTCGCCTTCTCATTCTGGCTACCTCATTGCATTTCCATTTCCCCATCCTTTCCAACCCTTTACCACCCACCCGCTGTAGGGATCCAGTCTCTTTCGCCTCTGGTTCATCCTTCCTATACTTCTTTTGCACAGATAAGCCAATATTTGAATGTTTTCTTAGATCCCCTTCTTTTGCTATACAGAGTGGATAAAGTACTATAGATACTATTTTGCACTTTGCTTTATTCACTTAACAGTATATCCTGGAGATCACTTCATGTCAATTCATATCTATGAACTCATAGATATGAACTTTGATTATCAGAAAAAGAAATTTAACAACCCAAGGATTAATTTTAAAATCCCATTAGCCTAGTGATGATGCTGATGCTGATAATAAATAGCATAAGCTCTACCATTAAATGAGCATCTACTCTCTGGCGTGCTCTGGGCTAAGCATTTTATATGCATTATTGCATTGAGTCCTTCCTAGAGCCTGGAGAAGGCAATGGCACCCCACTCCAGTACTCTTGCCTGGAAAATCCCATGGACGGAGGAGCCTGGTGGGCTGCAGTCCATGGGATCGTGAAGATTTGGACACGTCTGAGCGACTTCACTTTGACTTTTTACTTTCATGCATTGGAGAAGTAAATGGCAACCCACTCCAGTGTTCTTTCCTGGAGAATCCCAGGGATGGGGGAGCCTGGTGGGCTGCCATCTATGGTGTCACAGAGTCGGACACGACTGAAGCGGCATAGCAGTAGCAGCTTCCTAGAGCCCAGTGAGATTTACATACTGATGGGGAAACTGAGCTCAGTAATTTTTAGAAGCTTGCCCAGGTTATGAAGAATAGAACCACAATTTGAACCCAGGACACTCTCCTAAATTCGTGCTTTGTGAAGAGCACACTCTCACCCTTCTAAAGTATTTTCAGGCTAAAACAAAGCCATGTGGGTTTTTTAAACCTAGACATATCTCAGGCCTTAAAACCCTGTTGATCGTGTCAGCTGCTGCCAAAATTGGCTTGTTACTGATGGCAGGAACATGAAGGTATTTTACTGCTTGTTCATTCCAAAGAAATGGCCCTTCCTTCCTGAGGACCATAGGTCCTGCCTCTGGACAGGAGACAAGAGGGATGCTAGGTGGAGCCCACTACCCCGGATGCAGCAATACATCCCATCTCGTGTTGTAATCGCCAGCCACAGCAGCCGGCCCCATCAATGGGAAAGTGCATTGCCCCACAGGGCTGTTTGGTTAGCAGGACACTCCATCAAGCCTGAGTTACAGCAGTTTCTCTTAAAACTGTTTGTACAGCAGGAGTGGAAGAAGGATTTCTTGGGGCAGGAGTCTGGCTTCTGTTGTGAGAAGTGACAGCCTCTGGCAGAGGGACAGTACGGTTGAGAGCATGGCTTCTGGGTTCTGAGTGCCAGGGACCTCACACCAGCATCAGATTTTCAAGCCTTGTAACCCTGGGCAAGTCACTTCACCTCTTCAGAGCATTTCTGTGACATGATACGACCTATCTTAGGAGTTTCCATGATCACGTTCAGTTTCTATGATTTGCTAGAAGGCAATGGCAACCCACTCCAGTACTCTGGCCTGGAAAATCCCATGGACGGAGGAGCCTAGTAGGCTGCAGTCCATGGGCTCACAAAGAGTCGGACACGACTGAGCGACTTCACTTTCTTTTTTCACTTTCATGCTTTGGAGAAGGCAGTGGCAACCCACTCCAGTGCTCTTGCCTGGAGAATCCCAGGGATGGCGGAGCTTGGTGGGCTGCTGTCTATGGGGTCGCACAGAGTCGGACACAACTGAAGCGACTTAGCAGCAGCAGCAGCAGCAGCTAGAAAGAATCAGAGAACTCAGCACACAGTCATACTCGCGGCTATGATTTATCACAGAAGAAGGAGACAAAGCAAAGGCAACAGAGGGAACACGTGAAGGAGCGAGGTCAGAGGACACTGAGCCCAGGCTCTCAGGGTCCCTTCCCAAGGCAGTCACATAGACACTTCCCTCCAGCAAGTGTAACATGGTATATGTCGTGTTTTCTCCCCAGAAAGCTCATTAGAGACTCAGTGCCCAGTGTTTTTACTGGGGTCTGGTCATACAGGCACTCTCTGCCAACATGTATCAAAATCCCAGACTCCCAGAAGAAGGGCAGGGGTTCAGCATAAACGCACTGTTTGCGTGAATGGTTTGCATGAACGGTGAGCCACCCTCAGGAGAAAATGATGTGAACCTTCTTGAAATGCAAGTTCCTAGATGCCAGCCAAGCGAGGGCCGACTTTGCAAGCAAACCTTTCTCGGGCTGGCAGCCTCGGGCCTCTTAGGTTAATAACTCTTTTCTGCTCACCAGCCTATAGGGTGGTTGCTGGGTGGATTAAATGAGATGATGTAAGCACAGGGCACACTAGCTGGTTAGTAAACACTCAGCAAGTGTAGACTATTACTTTGAGAGTTCCGGGTATGAATTCGGAGTGGTTCTTTAGCACCTTGGAGCAAGCTCCATCCATGATCCGTCTACTCCCCCGTTCATTCCTTTGTTCGGCACATTTTGATTGCGCCTCACTGGCTCAGGGGCTGTGTCTGGGCTCCTTGGGACTTTGGTAGCAGTGGATCTCCCCCTTCCTGGAGGATGGTGCATGGGGGTTTCCATTCTGGCTGGGTTTTGGAAGTGGGTGCTGGTGGTAAGAAACTCTGGGGATTTCAAGGTAGATGTGAACGGACCCTGTTGCACCCTCCAAGTTAGCGGCTTGGGTGTGCGGTGCTCAGAAAACTTATCCTCCTGACGTCTCTTGTTTATCTTGTTTGTCCTCCTGCAGCCAAGGCTAAGTCGAAATGCGGCCCGACCTTCTTCCCGTGTGCCAGTGGCGTCCACTGCATCATCGGCCGCTTCCGGTGTAACGGGTTTGAGGACTGTCCAGACGGCAGCGACGAAGAGAACTGCAGTAAGTGCTGGGGACCCTCCATCCTGGCCGCTCTCATCTTTGGGCTTCTTACACCACAGCCTAGGGCCTTTTCTGTTGTTACCTGGAATCAACTCTTTACCACTTCTTCTTTGTGTATATGTACAGAGGCCCAGCTACCATTTATCAGGGTCTCTGCTACATGCACTGGGCCAGGAGTGTAGCTTGTGTTCAGTTCTGACGATTGCTCTGAGAATACAGGCGTGTGATCTCTATCCACAGATAAGAATGTGAAGCACAGAGGGGTCAGTGGATTCATCCAGAGTCACACAGCCTATCAGGAGCAAAGCCGGTTCTAGGCCCATTCAGACCCTCATCTGATTGACTCTCAGGCTCATCACCCCATGTTTATGTGCTTGCTTTCCTTCTCACTTTGAATTCTTTAAAAAAAAAAAAAAAGGTGTGTATATATTAATAATATACATACTATAAGAATCTCTTCTCTCTTTAGTTGTTAAGTCGTGTCCGACTCTTGTGACCCCATGGACTGTAGCCCACCAGGTTCCTCTGTCCATGGGATTCTCCAGGCAAGAATATTGGAGTGTGTTGCCATTTCCTTCTCCACTATAAGAATATGCTCTTGCAAGTTGCCATATGATCCAGCAGTCCCGCTCCTGGGCATATATCTGGAGAATATTCTAATTTGAAAAGATACATGCACCTCAGTGTTCATAGCAGCGTTATTTATGGTAGCCACAACATGGAAGCAGTTACGTGTCCATCCACAGATGGATGGATAAAGAAGATGTGGTATATCTACACAATGGAATATCACCCTGCAATAGAAGCGAATGAAATAATATCATCTGTAGCAAATATGGGTGGACTCACATTATCATATGAGTGATACCATATGAGAGATTATTATACTACGTGAAATCAGTCAGAAAGAGAAAGACAAATACCACACAGTACCAGTTATATGTGGCATCTAAAATATAATACAAATGAATTTGTTTACAAAACAGACTCACAGACAGGAAACAGACATGGTTACCAGAGGGCAGAGAGGGTGGGGGAGGGATAAATTAGGAGTTTGGGATTAGCAGATTCAAACTACTCTATATAAAATAGATAAATAACAAGGTCTAACTGTATAGCAAAGGGAACTGTATTCAATATTTTGTAATAAACCATAATGGAAAAGAATAGGAAAAAGAACTTGTGTGTGTGTGTGTGTGTGTGTATATATGTGTGTATGAATCACTTTGCTGTACACCAGAAACTAATACAACATTGTAAATCAACTATGCCTCAATTTAGAAAAAGAACATGCTCTTGGAAAAGTATCCAAACAGTAGAAAGCTGAAGTTTTCTGTGACTTGTGACCGCCCCTGGTTCTTTTTACCTGCTGTCTAGTATTCCACTGCATCAGGAGACAGACACACACACACACACACACACCTCCTCTTGTCCTGTCTACCCCACCTGGCTCTCGGCGGTCTTGATGGTGAAGCTCACCTGGCTCCTCCTTGGTCTGCACACGTGCAGTCCCTTCCTTGGCAGCGTCTCTGTGTCCAGATTCACGCTCAGCAGCTTCAGTGACCATCAAGTGTACCTTCCCCACCTTTCACTCAGCAGTTTGCTTTGTACCTGCTGCTGGTTCCTCTGATCACTGCTCAGTTTATTCTCTTTCCTTTCCCCTGAAATATTTAGATAGCAGTTGGCTGTGGATGGGTTCACATGTTTACTTTCTGCACTTAGCTATTTTAATAACCTTTTTTGCTTCCAAATATTGCAAAAGTTGCAGAATTTACTGGATTCCCTCACCCTCCTGCTCTCCGCCCAGGCACTCCTTCTCAATAGAGTCTCATTTTGTCAGCAAAAAAAAAAGTTGCAAAATATAGAAAAGTATAAAGAGGAAAGCAAAACTGCCTAGGAAAAAGCCCTGTTAATATGTGGGCTATTTTGTGATAGTCATCCCCCACTCCATCTGTGTTTCTATCTTCTCTAATATGCTTACTTGAGATGTCCTCTTTATTGTGACCATTTTCTCATGTTATTAATTTTTTTAAAAACAAAAGTTTTAATGACTTTAGTGATTGTTTTGATGAACTGATTTTCTCTTACCCTGTTGCTTCTATTTTAAGTCTTCAAAGAGGAGAGTGACTGTCTCCTGTGTTCTTTATATCTTCCCACGGAACAATCATTGCTGTACCCTCCCAAGAGGGACAGAGTTTATAACTCTCCCATGTACCTTCTGTTGCCTTATTTCACCTTCTGAGTCTCAAGTGGCAGAACTATGGCAGAGCCGCTAGATTGTCGAGTGGTAGTGGAGTGGATGAAACCCACCTTGGCCGGGAGGGTGCATGTCATTAACAGGGTCAGGGGCCTGGCTGAGCAAAATGACTTTGGAGCTGGGATCTGACCTCAGATTTGTGTTCTGCCCTGGGGAAGCACACGTTAGGCATCTTACATAATCTGCTTGCACAGTGGCTTTTCTCTAAAATTGAGATACTGACAGCCTTTTTCCATGTTTGTTGTGAGGATTAGATGAGATGATATCTGAAAAGTGCTGAGTGTGGTGGCTAGCCAGAGTAATTGACTTTAAAAATGCAAAGTGGCTTAAGGCAAAACTGAGTGATTAAGAGGAAGACCATGTCTATTAGGATTTTGCCTTTGGCTTTGAATGGCTAAAGACATAGTTCTTTTATACACGCATTCCTCTGAGATACGGTGGGCTTGGTTCCAGACCACAGCAATAAAGCAAATGTTGCAATAAAGTGAGTCACATGAATTTTTTGGTTTCCCGGTGCATATAAAAGTTATGACTACACTATGCCGTGGCCTCTTAAGTACGCATTTGCGTTCTGTCTGGGAAGAAAAAGCAATATAGCTACCTTAATTTAAAGACACAGAACGAAGAAATGTTAATAGTGACAACAAAGATCACCGATCACCGATCACCAATGACAAATATAATAAAGAAAAAGCTTAAGTTACCAAAGTGACACAGCAACGCAGAGTGAGCAGGTGTTGTTGCAGAGAGGGTGGCCACAGACTTGCTCAGTGCAGGGTTACCATGCATCTTCAGTTTGTTTTTTAAAAAAATGCAATATCTTCAAAGTGTAATAACGTGAAGCTCAGTAAAACAAGGTGTGCCCATGTTTTACTTAGTCCTTTTGTGAGTATCTGCCTGGTCTCAATTTCCTAGCGTCCACAGGAATCTTATCATCTAAGAAGGTGGGGGGGGGGATTCTTTTTATATATTGTCATGTATACATACATTCTAGAGAGCAATCCAGTGGCAATTAAAGCAGGTGTGATGCATTGTACTATGTACATTCTAAATGATTGCGCCATCCTGTGTACTCCCTGCCATAATTAAAGACCCTGTATCACTTAAATGTTTGGATATTGGTCTTCAACAGTCTAAATGAGTAAATCATATCCATTATCTGCCATTGGAGAAGAGCGGTTCTAGTTCACTACTTGGAAACTGGTAAATGAAAGAATCAAGCATTTATCCTCCCTTTTCGTACATGAATTGTGTTTCTGAGTAATTAAATAGCTGACTTAGGAAAGTTCTTTTTTTAACTGAAGAATATCAGCTAATAGAAGAGTGAGAGAATTAGAGTATGTCTGTTTTATAACCCTTAATGAAGAAATGGAGATCTTCAGTGGCTACTAAAACCATTAGATCAAAAATTGATAGGGAGTTTCGTAATGGATTGGATCCGGCAGAAAAGTTCCGAAGCCAGCAGCCAATCTTCTCACAGACGGCTGTGAATCAGTATTGCACCATAGAGTGCTAAGGAGCATAGAAACCTTATCACTCTACGGATATCTTTATATTATAGTTGTATAGACCGTACATCTGCCTACTTAAAAAACCCAAAAGACAATGCTCTAATTCTTGCTTTAACTTGTCCGATATATTTTGAAGAACTCCAGAGGAGAAGACTCGTCTATTATAAATATCTACCCAGATATTTGCCGTTTTGACTGCTCTTCCTTGATTCGTGTTGTTCCAGCTTGTTTTCTCGTATCATTTTCCTTCTGTCTGAGGAACTGCCTCTAGCAATTCTTTTAAAACAGTGCTGCTAGCAACAGAGACTCTTAGTTTTCCTTCATCTGCGAATGTCTTTATTTTACCTGCTTTCCTGAAGGACAGTTTTTATTGCGGAGAGAACCCTGGGGTGACAGTTCCTTCCTCTACAGCGCTTTTAAGATGTTGTGCCACTTCCTCTGGCTTCTCTCATCTCCCGTGAGAAAGTTGCAGTTATTTTAAATTGTTTTCCTCTAGAGAACAGACTGTTTTTCCTCTGGCTGCTTTGAAGATCTTTTTGGTCTTTGGTTTTCAGCAGTTAGATAATAATGTATCTGAGTATGTGGATTTCTTTGAGTTTATCCTGTTAGGGTTCTCTCTGAATCTGTAGGATTTTGTCTGTTGCTGTACTTAGTACATTTTAAGCTATCTTTTCCTCTCTCTTTGATTGAATTGTAGTTGGTTTATAGCCCTCTTTCTTTTCTTTTTTAAAATGGGATTCTGCTAACAATTTTAGGTCCCTGAAGCTCTGTTCATTTTTTAATCCATCATTTTTCTTTCCATTGGGTAGACTGGATAGATTGGATTGGTCCAGATTGGATAGATTCTACTAATCTACTCTTCGGCTAAAGTTCATCAGCTTTACTTTTTTTCTGTCATCCCCAGTCTGCTTTAAAGCCCCTACAATAGGGTACTTTTAAAATTTCGGTTACTGTATTTTTTTATTTGTCTTTTTTAATTGAAATGCAGTTTATTTACAATGTTATGTTAATACCTGCTGTATAGCAAAGTAATTCAGTTATACATATGTATTAATACATTCATTTTCACAATATTTGTTTCCATCAGGATTATCATAGGATACTGAGTATAGTTCCCTGTGCTATACAAATAGGACGTTGTTGTTTATCTGTATGCTACATAGTAGCTTACATCTGTTAATCCCAACCTCCCACTCCAGTCTTCCCCCAAGCCTCCCCCTTGGCAAACACAAGTCTGTTCTGTCTCTCTGTGAGTCTGTTTCTGTTTCATAGGTAGGTTCATTTGTGGCCTATTTGAAATTCCACATGTAAGAGATACCTTGCGGTATCTTTCTGATTCACTTCACTTGGTGCGATAACTTCTGGGTCCATCCGTGTTTTTGCAGATGGCATTGTTCTACCCTTTTATGGCTGAGTAATTACCGTGTGCGCGCACCACATCTCCTCCACCCATTCCTCTGCTGGTGGACATTTAGGTGGTTTCCATGTCCTGGCTGTTGCAAATGCTGCTGCTATGAACATAGGGTGCATGTATATTTTTGAATTATAGTTTTGTCTGGATATGTGCCCAGGAGTGGGATTGATGTATCATATGGTCATTCTGGGCTTCCCTGGTAGCTCCGTGGTACAGAATCTGTTTGCAGTGTGGGAGACCCAGGTTCGATCCCTTGGTCAGGAAGATCCCCTGGAGGAGAGCCTGGCAACCCACCCCCAATTCTTGCCTGGAGAATTCCATGGATAGAGGAGCCTGGAGGGCTACAGTTTGTGGAGTCAGAAGGAGTCAGACATGACTGAAAGACAGCACACACTTAGTATTTCTATTTTTAGTTTTATGAGGAACCTCCATAGTGATTGTTGTTAAGTCGCTAAGCACACCAGGCTCCTCAGTCCTCCACTGTCTCCCAGAGTTTGCTCAAATTCATGTCTACTGAGTCAGTGATGCCAGCTAATCATCTCATCCTGTGCCACCCTCTTCTCGTTTGGCCTTCAATCTTTCCCAGCATCAGAGTCTTTTCCAATGAGTCACTCTTTGCATCTGGTTGCCAAGGTATTGGCGCTTCATCATCAGTCCTTCCAATGAATATTCAGGGTTGATTTCCTTTAGGATTGAGTGATTTGATTTCCTTGCAGTCCAAGGGACTCTTAAGAGTCTTCTCCAGCACCACAGTTTGAAATAGTGGCAGTACCAACTTACATTTCATCGTTGGTTACTGTATTTTTTCAGTTCTAAAATTTTCATTTGCTTCTTCTTTATATCTTGTGTTTCTTTGTTGAGACTTTTTATTTTCCATTTGTTTTGAGAGTGTTCATGATTACTTGTTAGAATATCTGTATAATAGCTGCTTTAAAGTCTGTGTCACGAATTTCCAACATCTGCCTTATTTTGATGTTAGTGTCTATTGATTATCTTTTCTCATGAGAGTTGAGAAAAACTTGGATTATATTCTCGCTATTTTGGTCATTATGTGTGACACTTTGGGTTTTGTTTAAACCCCATGGAGAAGGCTTATGTTTTTGCTTTAGTGGACAAATGACCCTGTTGGGTCAGGCCACAAGTTCCTGGCAGCCCTCTGTGGGCTGTGGTTGCAGTTCTTCTCAGATGATTTTTGCAGTGGCTGCTTGGACCTGTCCTATGTCTCCACCTTCCAGTGGTCAGTCTGGGAGCTGGGCAGTGGTCTGTGGGTTTTGTTATCACAGTTTGGTGTGCTAATTAGGACAAGATCCATTCATGTCCACCTTGGGAATCCACTTCAGAATTCAAATACAATGTTATGGAGTCGCTTTCCTAGGTTCTTTGCCCTCTGTGATGTCTCTGATATTTGCCCATTTCTTGGAAGTCTGAGAGGAGAAAAAGAAGTCGACTTGGCACCATTTNATGTCCAGCTTGGGAATCCACTTCAGAATTCAAATACAATGTTATGGAGTCGCTTTCCTAGGTTCTTTGCCCTCTGTGATCTCTCTGATATTTGCCCATTTCTTGGGAGTCTGAGAGGAGAAAAAGAAGTCGACTTGGCACCATTTCAGTGCTAGTTCAAATCTTGGTCTTCTTCCCCCACATTGGTCTGCCCCAGTTTACTTTTCAGAATCTAAGAATCGCCACTCCACATGTTCCGTGCAGGTTTTCTTTAGCCGCGTTCAGGGGCAGAACCAGGGTGCCATGTGACTGCTCTGCCTGACTTGGATGTGGGGATGCCTAGAAGATAGTCCTAGCATTCAAGAAAAGAGACCACCAGACACTGGCCTTCTGAGATGACCCTAGAGGCACACCCAGCACCACTCTATAGTGTTTCTGTCCCCAGGCATCCTACCTGAATCTGACTGAGGCTCTAACTGGCTCAGTCAGCTCCGGCTGCTATAATGGAATACCGTGCACTGAGTGGCATACATGATAGAAACTTACTTCTCATGGATCTGGAAGTCCAGGATCTGAGTACCAGCACGGTTGGGTTGGTGGTGTGGCCTCTCTTTCTGGTTGTAACCTCACATGGCTTTCTGTGCACACAGAGAGAGAAATTTTCCTCCTCATCTTGTAAGGGTGCTTATCCCATCATGAGAACATCACCCTCTGACCTCATCTAACCTTCAGCACCTCCCAAAGACTCCACCTCCTAATTACATCTATTTAGGCGTTAGGATTTCCACATATGAATTTAGGGGGAACACAAACATGCAATTCTTTCTCTTTATTAAAATTTTTTTTTTCTTTTTGGTGATGTGTACAGCATGCAAGGTGCTAGTTCCCTGACCAGGGATTGAACCTGTGCCCCTGCATTGGAAGCACGAGTCTTAACCACTGACCACCAGGGAAGTCCCCAAACATGCAGCTCTTAATACTAACCACTAGTTCACAAAACTTCAGGAACGGAGGAACATACATGTTAGTGGCCCCATGGGCAGACAGATCTCCAGATCCAGAATGTGGGACACTCTCCATCACTCAGTTACACCCACAAATAAATTCTAAGGGAAAAAAAGAGGAAGAGGGAACCTACAGACTCAAAGAGACTAAGAGACAAACCAACCAAATGTAACATATGGATCTTGTTTCAGCTCTGATTCAAACAAACCACTGTTTTAAAAAACTTGAGATAGTTGGGAAATCTTGAATTGTGGTTGTGTATCTAGTGATATTAAGGAGTTATTGTTAATTTTTTTAGTTTGAGGGTGACATTCTTACTTTTTAAAATAGTCTTTATCTTTGATAAATATATCCTAGAGTATATAAAAGTAAAATTACATGGTGTCTAGGATGTGTTTCAAGTCTTTCCTCTGGGGGGGGGTGGGGGAGGTAGTGATGGGTGAGGTAGGACTGAAACAGAATTGTCAGCATATTGGTACTTTTTTCATTTTAATTATGGGTTTGTTGCTTAGACACTGGAAAATAAATGTTCTTCTTTCTTTTTTTAAATTGAAGTATAGTTGATTTACACTGTTGTGTTAATTACTGCTGTATAGCAGAAGTGATTCATTATTCATATATATACATTTTAAAAAATGTTCTCTTTCCTTATGGTTTATTGTATAATATTGAATATAGTGCTCTCTGCTAATACCTTCCTGCTTATTCATTCCATACATGAAAGTCCACATCTGCTAACCCCAATCTCCTGCTCCATCTCTCCTCCAACTCCCCGCCCTTCCCCCGACTCCGGCAACCATCAGTCGGATTTCTTTGTCCCTGACTGTGTTTCTGTTTCTTAGATAGGTTCATTTGCATCATGTTCTAGATTCCACCTGTAAGAGATATCAGATGACATTTACCTTTCTCCTTCTGACCTTCTTTGCCTTCGTCCGCTGGTCTCTAGTTGCCTCCCTGTTGCTGCAGATGGCATTATTCCATTCGCTTTATGGCTAAGTAGCGTTCCATTGTACATGCTCACCACATCTTCTTTACCCATTCCTCTGTCAGTGGGCGTTTATGTTGTCTCTTTGTCTTGACTGTTGTGAATAGTGCCACTGTGAACACAGGGTGCATGTATCTTTGGGGGTTATAGTGTTTTCTGCGTGTCTGCCTAAGAGTGAGATTGCTGAATCATATGGTGATTCTGTTTTTAGTTTTCTGAGCAATTTCCTCAGTTTTCCACAGTGACTGTACCAACTTACACTCCCGCCAGCAGTGTGGGAGGGTTCCCTTTTCTCCACACCTTCTCCAGCATTTGTTATTTGTAGACTTTTTACTGGTGTCCATTCTGACTGGTGCGAGGTGGTACTTCACTGTAGTTTTGATTTGCATTTATCTAATAGTGATGTTGAGTATCTTTTCAGTGCCTATTGGCGACCCGTTTGTCTTCTTTGGAGAAATGTTGATATATAGGCCTTCTGCCCATTTTTGAATCATACTAGTAATTATTAAAGCCAGGTGATGGAAATCCAGGGATTCCCTATACACTCTCTGTTTTCATGTGTAAATGGAATTTTTCAAAAATGGTAAAAAGAAATAAAGGATAAAGGGGTGGTTTTGTTGGATGGTGTCTTAAATTCAGCAAGTAATTGGACATTCATATTTTTAAAGAATTTTATTACTGTGATGTGTTTTTCCACCATTTGTGTTCGTTTGNTACATCTATTTAGGCGTTAGGATTTCCACATATGAATTTAGGGGGAACACAAACATGCAATTCTTTCTCTTTATTAAAATTTTTTTTTTCTTTTTGGTGATGTGTACAGCATGCAAGGTGCTAGTTCCCTGACCAGGGATTGAACCTGTGCCCCTGCATTGGAAGCACGAGTCTTAACCACTGACCACCAGGGAAGTCCCCAAACATGCAGCTCTTAATACTAACCACTAGTTCACAAAACTTCAGGAACGGAGGAACATACATGTTAGTGGCCCCATGGGCAGACAGATCTCCAGATCCAGAATGTGGGACACTCTCCATCACTCAGTTACACCCACAAATAAATTCTAAGGAAAAAAAAAAGGAAGAGGGAACCTACAGACTCAAAGAGACTAAGAGACAAACCAACCAAATGTAACATATGGATCTTGTTTCAGCTCTGATTCAAACAAACCACTGTTTTAAAAAACTTGAGATAGTTGGGAAATCTTGAATTGTGGTTGTGTATCTAGTGATATTAAGGAGTTATTGTTAATTTTTTTAGTTTGAGGGTGACATTCTTACTTTTTAAAATAGTCTTTATCTTTGATAAATATATCCTAGAGTATATAAAAGTAAAATTACATGGTGTCTAGGATGTGTTTCAAGCCTTTCCTCTGGGAGGGGGGGGGGGGGGGTAGTGATGGGTGAGGTAGGACTGAAACAGAATTGTCAGCATATTGGTACTTTTTTCATTTTAATTATGGGTTTGTTGCTTAGACACTGGAAAATAAATGTTCTTCTTTCTTTTTTTAAATTGAAGTATAGTTGATTTACACTGTTGTGTTAATTACTGCTGTATAGCAGAAGTGATTCATTATTCATATATATATACATTTTTAAAAATGTTCTCTTTCCTTATGGTTTATTGTATAATATTGAATATAGTGCTCTCTGCTAATACCTTCCTGCTTATTCACTCCATACATGAAAAGTCCACATCTGCTAACCCCAATCTCCTGCTCCATCTCTCCTCCAACTCCCCGCCCTTCCCCCGACTCCGGCAACCGTCAGTCGGATTTCTTTGTCCCTGACTGTGTTTCTGTTTCTTAGATAGGTTCATTTGCATCATGTTCTAGATTCCACCTGTAAGAGGTATCAGATGACATTTACCTTTCTCCTTCTGACCTTCTTTGCCTTCGTCCGCTGGTCTCTAGTTGCCTCCCTGTTGCTGCAGATGGCATTATTCCATTCGCTTTATGGCTAAGTAGCGTTCCATTGTACATGCTCACCACATCTTCTTTACCCATTCCTCTGTCAGTGGGCGTTTATGTTGTCTCTTTGTCTTGACTGTTGTGAATAGTGCCACTGTGAACACAGGGTGCATGTATCTTTGGGGGTTATAGTGTTTTCTGCGTGTCTGCCTAAGAGTGAGATTGCTGAATCATATGGTGATTCTGTTTTTAGTTTTCTGAGCAATTTCCTCAGTTTTCCACAGTGACTGTACCAACTTACACTCCCGCCAGCAGTGTGGGAGGGTTCCCTTTTCTCCACACCTTCTCCAGCATTTGTTATTTGTAGACTTTTTACTGGTGTCCATTCTGACTGGTGCGAGGTGGTACTTCACTGTAGTTTTGATTTGCATTTATCTAATAGTGATGTTGAGTATCTTTTCAGTGCCTATTGGCGACCCGTTTGTCTTCTTTGGAGAAATGTTGATATATAGGCCTTCTGCCCATTTTTGAATCATACTAGTAATTATTAAAGCCAGGTGATGGAAATCCAGGGATTCCCTATACACTCTCTGTTTTCATGTGTAAATGGAATTTTTCAAAAATGGTAAAAAGAAATAAAGGATAAAGGGGTGGTTTTGTTGGATGGTGTCTTAAATTCAGCAAGTAATTGGACATTCATATTTTTAAAGAATTTTATTACTGTGATGTGTTTTTCCACCATTTGTGTTCGTTTGGCAGAAGTGAGGATAAGCAAGGGCCAGTATCCCTTCTAGAGTATCACAAAGCTGAGATGTTGCCCTTTCACTGCCTTCCTTCCTCCTTTTTACTGTGTTTGGCCTCTCCCCCCTGCCTCGTTCTCAGACATCCTTGGCAGGAGGTGAAGCCCTGGACCGGCTGGCAGCGCAGCTCTCTGCAGTCCCTTTTTGGCGAGCTCGAGGACTCCTGCCAGGAACTGAGATGGCAGACCAGTCTGGATGGCCACAGTGGAAAATTCACCCAAGCAGAGTCTGCTGCTGCTGTGTGCAGCATGGTTGAGCTCCGAAAACCCACTGTGCTTCTTCCACTGCTGATGCATTCTTGACTGTCCCCCTGGACAGCTGCATCACCCAGCCAGTATATCTGTGTTTTTTATTCATGGAGCGCCTCAGTGCCTGTGTGTTTTTGCAGTTTTATTCATGTTAGCCTGGTTGAGATTCCACGTTTCCTCTTCAACCCTCAGCAGACCCATGGGTGGAGCCTCAGGGAGATGTGCCTGCATCAGTCAGAGGGGCTGGGTGAGCTGAGGAGCAGAGGGTATTTCCGCCGTGAGCTCCGAAGCTCCATCAGCACGGTCCCTTTCAAGGCTCCTGTGTGACCTGCTTCCTTGGGGAGTTGTTGCTGGTCTGCCGAGGCTGGGCTTGTCTTCCCCTTGCCTGTTGGCACACCATCTTGGGCCTGGTTCAAACAAATGCCACCGAATCAGACGCCTGCCCTGAACACCGTGTACAGATAACTCTCCCCTCCCCAGCCTCCCGCCCTGTCTCCTCCCCCTCTTCACTCTAATCCTTTGCACTTACCACCACCTTTCATTTATTTTCTGCCATCGCTACTACACCATAATGGCCATTGGGTGGTATTGTTGGTGGTTCACAGCTGTACTCCTAATGCCAACTGTATGGTCTGGTTCAGCCTCCACACGTGGTAAATGTACGTGGAATAAATTATGCTTTTCATGCTTTATCTTCAGTACTCACTGACCTGCCTGTCTCCCCAGCAGAGTGTAAGCTCTTTAGGAACAGGCTGGATTTTCTTTCATCCTTAGTGCCTATTAGAGTGCTTAATTTACAGGAGATAGTGAGTAAATGTCTGTGGAATGAATGGATCAGGCAACTAATCAAACACAGGGTTAAAGAAAGAGACAGGCAGTCAAGATATATTCTTAACGTGGGCATGTCTTCGTCCTCTTCTACGGCTACAGATATACACCCAGAGGGCACATTGAGATTGCACATTGTGGTTTC
The DNA here is from genome assembly GCA_006410615.1 of Neotragus moschatus. Taxonomy (NCBI): domain Eukaryota; kingdom Metazoa; phylum Chordata; class Mammalia; order Artiodactyla; family Bovidae; genus Neotragus; species Neotragus moschatus. Next base: position 468,176 of record SJYA01002280.1, on the reverse strand, counting down.
ACCCCAGTTGCTACCTTCTTTCAGATTCATTCTCTTTCCAAGATTTCTGTGCCAGACACCATGCAGGATGCTGCGAGGGATGTAGAAATGGCTTTGTTGAGATGATGCTCAAGCCAGGGAGACCAAAATCATCTTACCCAAGTAATTACAACATGGGTGGACAGCTGGGAGTACTGTGAGAGTCACTGATCAGAGGAGAGGTTATTTCCCCCTAGGCTTACCAGAGCGGGTGATTGAAAGAGGTGGATCCAGGAGGATGGGTACCATTTACAAGTTGGCAGTATAGTCCCATGAAGTCTTTTAGGCCAAAGGCCCAGGCAGAGGCAGGGAGGCATGCAGACCGCGCAGGGCATAAGATACCGCTTGGCTGACAGTGACTGAGCCCCTACCTATATGGCACATTGTCATCTGCTTTACGTGTTTGATCTCATCTTAGGTTGGCAATACTATGACTCTCTTTTGGTAGAGAAGGAAATGAGACCCAGAAAGGTTAAGTAACTTGTCTAAAGTCACATAGTAAGTGGCAAAATTGTGACATCAACCCAGGTGGTTATAAATCCAGGGTCTGAACTCTTTAACGACTATACTAATGTGAATCTCCAGTAATTATTACTACTATAAGCATTTATTGAGCATCTGCTATGGGCCACATGTGAGTCTCAGTTATCTCACTTGGTTTTCACAAAATCTTAAGACACGGGCACTATTCCTGTTTCTACTATGCACGCATGCTAAGTCGCTTCAGTCGTGTCTGACCCTTGGCGACCCCATGGACTGTAGCCCACCAGGCTCTTCTGTCCATGGAGAGTCTCCAGGCAAGAATACTGGAGTGGGTTGCCATTCCCTTCTCCAGGGGATCTTCCAGACTTGGGGATCAAGCCCGCATCTCTTACATCTCCTGCCTTGGCAGGCAGGCTCTTTACCCACGGAACCACATGATGAAATCGAGGCTGAAAGAAGTTAAAGAATTTTCCTAATGTCATGTAGCTTGTGAGTGGTAGAGCTGAAATTTGAACTCAGGCAGACTTCATTCCTTCACTGTTAATCATTACAGAAAAATGTATGCTTGGAAGGGTAGGCTGCGGCAGGTCGTGAAAAGTTAACAGTCTGGTTAATAAGTTCTAGGGATGTGCTGTACAACATGATAAATATAATAACACTGTGGTGTGTTATTATGTATGAAAGCTGTTAAGGGAGTAAATCCTGAAAGTTCTCATCACAAGAAAAAAAATTTTTTATTTCTTTAATTTTGTATTTATTTGAGATGATAGATGTTCACTAACCTTAGGTGATCATCATTTCATGATGTGTATAAATCAAATCATTATGCTGTATGATTACAGTGCTGTACGTCAGTCATATCTCAATAAAACTAGAAGGAAGAAAAATTAACCATCTAAGACTGTATTTTATTCCCGGTGAGGAGCAGTTGATTCTGAGCTGAGTGCAGAGTGAGGAAGAGAGAAGGTCAAGCATGGCTGGAGTCTGGGGAGCTGGGACACGGTGGTCCCTTTTTAAAGAATTTATTTTTAATTGGAGGATAATTGCTTTACAGTGTTGTGTTGATTTCTGCTGTACATCAGCGTGAGTCAGCCACAGGTATACATATGTCCCCTCCTTCTTGAACTTCCCTGCCACCTCCCACCCCATCCCACCCTTGGTGGTCCCTTTAAGACAAGGGGACCCAAGGAGCAAGGGAGAGGTTGGGGGGAGAGGTAAGGATGTCAGTGTTAACCATGCAGAGTTTGAGGTGAAGGGGACAGTCAGGCAGAGGTGTCCACGAAGCGTCGGGAGAAAGAGGACTGTCCCTGGAGGGAAGATCTGGGGAGCCATCCACAGAAGAGAGGTGACCAAACCGGTGAAACTGAAATTGGAGGGAGGCAGGCTGGGTGTGGGACAGGAGGTAGGCGGCTCAGGAAGCCTCTGCAAGGAGGAGGAACGATTAGCAGTGACTTAGGCTCTGCCGCTGCCACCTTGCTGCCTCTAGAGGGCTTCTGAAAATTCACATCCTCCAGGTCCTCGTGTGCTCAGTCGCTTGAGTTGTGTCCAGCTCTTTGCGACCCTATGAACTATAGTCCACCAGGATCCTCTGACCACGGGACGCTCCAGGCAAGAATACTGGAGGGGGTTGCCATTTCCTCCTCCAAGGGATTTCCCCACCCAGGGATCAAACCCGTGTCTCCCGCATCTCCTTTATTGCGGGTTGATTCCAGGTCCTTAGAGGCTGGGAAAAGGCAGATGGGATTGAGGAACCTTTGCCTCCTTCTGCTTGACCAGAGTGGCAGCCTTTCCCTTCCTGCAGACTCAAAAGAGGGCTCCCTTGGAATGCCGCTGCACGTGGCCCTGCGGTGTCTCGGAGGCCGAGGGGCTGCTCTGAAAGGCAGCACGGACTTGCCTCTGGCTGCAGACAAGCCGCCTCTTCTTTGAAGGTCAGGGCTGCCAGCATCTTGCAGGCCACAAAGGAAGCAGTGCTTGTTAATGGGTCGGATTATTGGCAGAGAGGCTTAGGGCCGGACATCCTCCGTCCTGGAACAGAGGAAGTCTCAGGGCAGCTCCGTTTCCCCTAGTTGCCTGGTTCCCAGGGAAACGGGCTGGGAAGACAAGATCCCCACGGAGACGGGGAGGTTGGGAGGCTTGGCGAGGAAGTGAGTGATCACCACCCCCTCCCTGGACAGTGGAGCAGATGGGGGCGGTGGGGGCTGGGGGCGAGGAGGCTCTCATTGATGTGTTTTGTCAAGAACCCTTTGAGGTGGGAGAGGGGCCGACTTCACAGACTTTAAATGGATTAAAGGCGGTATTTCCTACATCCTGCTGGAGATAGATGGCTTCATTTCCTGTCTTGAAGCCGTTCAGTTGCTTTTGGATGACTTGCAGTGAGCCCTGGGTCTTTTCCTTCAGATGTGGTTGGAGTAATTGCCGCCAGTTTAATTAACCACTGAGTTTAACCTTAACTCACCCCTCCCTCCCTCTGGCAGGGAGAGACAGCTTCTCTTTCCTGAGTCTTGTGGGCTGGGAAACAGATTCTTAGATCCCTGTGTTTGTTGTGGTAAGAAGAGCTGGGGACCTTTGGAGTCACCACTGAGTTTTTGAAGTTAACTCTGTAGACAGTTTTCTCCATCCCTATTGAAATAAATGCTGGAAAGAGCAGTGTTCCTCTCGCTAGTTAAGCGAGTAGAATAATACATTTTTTCAGTGACTGGGAAACCTTAACAAGGACAAAGTAAACACACATGTGGAGCACATTAAATTTTGCTAGAAGACACAGACGTAACATCCCAAAGTAGGAAGCGTTTCCTGGTTAGTTCACGGGCTGTCCAGCAGTTATGTTTCAGAGTTCTGGGTAAGTGGCTTGTGGCATCGCAGGAACCCCTGAGACTTGACCACTTTCCACCCCCCTGCCCAGAGCCTATACAATTGGTCCACCGTACACACACCCTGAAATCTGCCTCAAGCCTGGTAAATGCTGCAGAGGCCCTGGGAGAAACAGAGTGAAACCTGAGTTGTCTGGGGTCTTTGCAGAGATTTTACTCTGGGTAAGTGAGTCTTTGACCGGGTTCACTCTCAGATGTGTGTAGCTTGGCTACATCAGTGTCTCTCTCTGGTGACCGCACAGGAGCGTTCTTGGGAGCTCTGTTGTTTAGACAGGGCTTTCCAGGTGGCGCTAGTGGTAAAGAGCATGCCTGCCCGTTCAGGAGACATAAGAGACACGGGTTCAATTCCTGGGTGGGAAGGATCTCCCGAGGAGGGCACAGCAACCCACTCCGGTATTCTTGCCTGGAGAGCCCCATGGACAGAGGAGCCTAGCGGGCTACAGTCCATAGGGTCGCAGAGTCAGACACGACTGATGCGACTTAGCACGCACATTGTTCAGACTGGGCTATAATACAGGGTTGCCTTTGGCTCCATTTAGAACTTCTTGGTCTCTTTTGAAACTATCTTAGGCTCTTCTGCTTTTGGAATGCCTACCATGGCTTTTTATAGCTTTGGGGGCCCCTCTCCTGGTTGTCAGCTTTTACTTCTTGCTGGCGCTTTGTCTGCAGGTTGGCAGCAACATCTTGTCTCCCTTCTGGTTTGCTGTGTCCTTGGGAACCGAAACACAAACCTCGTTGGAATTTACATAAACAGAGAATCAATAGACCTGGGGGAGGAGAGGGCTTGAGGGTCCTTCCTGAGGATGCTGCCGGCACTTGAAAGGCACTGACATCCTGAAGTGTGTGTTGATGGCTCGGAGGCCTTTTTCTGGCTTGCTGCTGGGTTTAGGGAGTATTCTTCCAGCATTCTTTGCCCCTCTTTCTCTGCTCTGCCTTGAAGGTGAGACATAGTGTTTTATGAGAGCCATTGATAAGGAAGAATCCCAGGTGTGGCTGTTGACCTGTATCGACCTATGTCCTCTGAGCAAATGGGCTACAAAATTCTGAAGACAGGGATCTGTAGACCAGAGATAACTGTGAGGAAAGAGTAACGGAAAGTGAGTGATCACTGAAACATTTCTGCCAAATTAGACTCTTTAAAACTTTTAGTAGACTCTGTCAAACATACTGAAAAAGAAAACTTAAATGAACACCTGTGTTCCCCACACCCTATTTTAAAAATCATATTAACTATGTGTGCGTGTTAGTCATTCAGTCATGTCTGACTCTTTGTGACCCTGTGGACTGTAGCCTGCCAGGCTCCTCTGTCCATGGGATTCTCCAGGCAAGAATGCTGGAGTGGGCTGCCATTCCCTTCTCCAGGGGATCTTCCCAACCCAGATCTCCTGCATTGCAGGCAGACTTTTAACCATCTGAGCCACCAGGGGAGTCCCACATATTACCTATAGCTATGGCTGTATTTGGAGAAGGGCATGGCAACCCACTCCAGTATACTTTCCTCGAGAATTCCATGCACAGAGGAGCCTGGCGGGCTGCAGTCCATGGGGTCGCAAAGAGTCAGACATGACTGAGTGACTAACACACACATGGCTATATTGTTATAATTAACAGTACTATATTATAATATGGGGCTTCCCTGGTAGTTCAGAGCTTAAAGTGTCTGCCTGCAATGCGGGAGACCTGGTGTTCGATCCCTGGGTTGGGAAGATCCCTGGAGAAGGAAATGGCAACCCACTCCAGGATTCTTGCCTAGAGAATCCCATGGACAGAGGAGCCTGGTGGGCTACAGTCCACAGGGTTGCAAAGAGTTGGACACAACTGAGCCACTTCACTTTCATATTATAGTACATTCTAATGTTGTAACTATATTAACTATAGTTAATAGTACCACATTATATATTTGAAAATTACTAAGAGAGTAGATCCTTGAAGTTCTCATCACAAAAAGGATTTTGTAACAACGTGTGGTGACGGATGTTAACTAGACTTATTGCAGTATATACCAATATCAAATCATTGCATGTTACACCCAAAACTAATATAATGTTGTATGTCAGTTATTTCTCAATGGAAAAAAAAACCCATATTGCTATATTCCTTATTTGCTTCAGGTTTTTAAAATAATAAAATCTTACCGAATATCATTACCAGTCTTCAGTACACCCTCCTCTGATCCTGTCTTCCCCTTCTCTCCAGAAGTGTCCACTGACCTGACAATGCAAGTATGTGTTTTCATAATTTGAATAATAGATAGCATTCTTTTGTATAGGTAATTTCATCTGAGCGGTACAACCCTATGCATATTTTTATATAACTTGCCAGTATCTTTTATAACATTTTCCCCACGATTATATTTGTGAGATTGATCCATCTTGATTCTGGTCCTTTCTTATATATTTTTTTTAATTGAAGTATAGTTGATTTACAGTGTTATGTTCATTTCTGCTCTACGTCAGAGTGACTGTTATACATACATATATATATATATATATATATATATTCTTTTTATCTTTTCTGTCATAGTTTATCCCAGGATATCGAATATAGTGCCCTGAGCTGTACAGTAGGACTTGTTTATTGGTTCATTCATCTATCACTGCTGTTCAGCAGGCGTTGGCCCCAAATTGTCCTATGCCTTGTTCTGAAAGTTACTTAACTTTAAATGTATTTATTACCCATAAATCAAGTTTTATTGGAACACAGCCCTGATCTTCATTCACGAGTTTTCTGTGGCCACTTTGTACCACCATGGCAAAGTTGAGTAGTTACGGAAGAGGCCAAAACCCAAAGGTTACTAAAGGCTAGAATATATACTATCTGGTCCTGTACAGAAAAAGTTAGCCATCTCCTGCTGTAAAACTCTGTTATAACAATGTAGCACATGGTGTTAATTCTCCTGTGGGTGAATATTTGGGTCGCTGCTAATATTTTTATTTTACAAACAGTGTTTCAGTGAACATTTGTGTAGCTGGAAGTGAAATGACTGGGCCATGGGGCATATGCCCCTTAAGCATCACCTGGTATCACTAAATTGGTCTCCGAGGTGGATCTACAAATTTACACTCCCACGAGCAGTCTCTAAGACTTCCTCTCCCTCCCCAGCCTGACCAGCAGCCTGGAATTTTAAGACCTGAAGTTTGGCAAGTCTGCTGCGGTTCAAGTGGTGCTTTCATTTCTGGCTGCTGTCAACGTTTTTTCAAGTTGTTATTGAGCGTTTGCCATTGCTCTGATGGGAATTGCCCGGTCGTGTCCTTTGCCTGTTTTCCTATTAAGTTGTTTGTCTTTTTTCTTTTGAATTGTGAGAGTTCTTTCTATATTCTGATTCTGGTTCTTTTGGTTATATGCATTGGAAACAAATATATGTATTCATTCTATACACTGAGACTGGTTTTTGGTCCCGGTGGATTCTTTATCAGTAGAGTTGTGTGTTGAGGTAGAGACAGTCTTCATTCATTTGGAGATATGTGTGCTCTGAACAGGGCTTCCCAGGTGGCGCTAGTGGGAAAGAACCTACCTGCCAGTGCAGGAGACACAAGAGATATGGGTTCAGTCCCTGGGTTGGGAAGATCCCCTGGAGGAGGACAGGGCAACCCACTCCAGTATTCTTGTCTGGAGAATCCCATGGACAGAGGAGCCTGGCAGGCTACATTCCACAGGGTCGCACAGAGTCGGACACGCCTGAAGCAACTTAGCACGCATGCCTGTGCTCTGGATATACTCCTACTTACACATATGCACGCATATATGTGGTACACGTGTATGCACATGCTCACCTATGACTTACTTTCTTTGGAAAAGTTTATGAGGTTGAAAGGGTCCAAGGCTGAAGAAAGGTCAGTAGACGCCAGCAATGTCTTTAAGATTGGTTCAGCACAGCCCTCCTACTGGGGGTAGGGGGACTCAGGTAAGTTTGCAGCAGCCCCTTCTTGGAAGTCTTTCCATTCGAGGTGGGATTTTCCGCTTCTCCGAGGCTGTCCATTAGAGTGAGCTGATTGCTGTCGATGCTTTGGCTGCATAGATGTGGCCCAGAGGGTCCCAGCGAAGCCGGAGGCCGCCATGGTGGGATGCTGAAGGGTTTGGAGGGCTGCCTTGGACAGAAACCAAATGCGACTTGTGGTTTTGGTTTCCCCTTTCTGGTTTTGGCTGAAGTCAGACTTTGGTTTCAGCATGGATCAAGTGGAACCATTCTCTGACCCACAGCGATTTAAATAATTAAAACTTCCATTTCCAGGCCAGACTCCTATTGCTTGCCTTCACACTGGTCCCTCATCTTCAAAACTAAGAGCGCTGGCTTCCCCATCCCTCTGCTTCCTCTGACCTTTCACATTAAACTTTCTGAGTTGACAAGTTAAAAAGTAAAAAA